>BLBF01000021.1:8550401-8583599 GCA_015471245.1 Laticauda colubrina | reverse complement strand
CTTTCTTTCTTTCTTTCTTTCTTTCTTTCTTTCTTTCTTTCTTTCTTCTTTCTTCTTTCTCTTTTCCTCTCCCCTATCTTTTAGTTGGATCAATTTTTGTATTTTTGGTGGTCTGTGAAATTTGGCTCTCTTTGTTCAGAGGTGACCAATATTCCTCAGTGGCAGCTGCTTCTTGCTTTTGTGTGCTGTTGGTGCAGGTTGGTGGAAAATTTCTGTGTCATGAGGCCAGGAATAAGGGAGATGGTGTGTACCCTCCACATGTTGCAGGGGCAGAGGGGGACAATGAAGGAAGAATTGGGGGGTGAGGGTGAGTTGGAAGGATTTTAGATTCCCCAGAGTAGGTATTCTTGCTGTCCTGCCTGAATTAGCTGGCTCCCCCTGTTGGCATTAATGAGATTGCAATCATATTGAATGTCTTGCTCTATTTCTTGCTGTCCATTTTATTACCCTGTTCACAACCTCATTAGTGACTCATGCAGTTAGCTCTGTTGTGCTGCTGATGAGCAGGATCATTTGCATTCCAACCTCTTAGACCAAATGGCCCTGAATAATGTCTCCTCAGCCATGCAATTTTCCCCCCCACTTCTCCTCAACCCATCCCTAAAAGGGGATCAGCATCGATGGGCTGCTGCAGAAGATTTTGGGACCAGTGGCTATCAAAAGCTACCTGAGCAGATGTCAATGCCACCCTTAGCTCCCTGGCCTTTCCATCCAAGGGATGTATATGCACACTTGCAGGGACATCCCAGCTGCTAAACGTTTCCACCAACCAACTGGCTATTTCTCTCCCCTTGGAACTCACAGAGGAGGGGGCTCTCTCATGGCTGCCCTGTTGCATGATATGACGCCAATGGAGAACCCTCCCTTCCTCCTGCCGCCCTTGGAACTGTACTCTAGCCCATGAAGGTTTTTTTTTTTTCCCATGCTGGGGGAAGTGGCAGAGTTGTTTATTTCCTTCCCCTTCCCTCGTTAATTTTGGGGAGTAATGATTGTATTAGGGTCAAGCCCAGGTCACTGCATGTAACTTTCGGGTCACTTCCTGCCTCTGGACAGTGTTGGTACTGTGTATTTCCCTCCCCACTTCTGGCAAATGTGTATTTATTCCTCTTTTGCTCTCTCCTTGCCACTTCCCCCTCAAATCCTCAGCCCCTTTTTGCTTGGTGTAAAGTGGTTTCCTTTCCCCTTAGTTCTGATTTCTTCATATTTTGGGCCATGGCTCCCTGTTCGTTTTTCTCGCCCTCTCCCCCCTCTTTGAACAGTTGGATGCACCACGACCTCTGTGCACTCCCATTGGATATTAAACTCGTTTTATGTAGCTACTGTCTCCTATCTGCTCTTTTCCATTGGTTGGATATGGGGGAGGATTGATGAGTATGACATGGCTCATCACTCAAAATGGGTGTTTCCTTACTATTTCTGTCATTGGAATACACAGCTTAGAGTCTTAAGGCAAATCAAACATTCAGTAGGAAATGAATGTTCTCCTAATTGAGATCTGTGCATCTCCTGTCTTTTTTCAGCCTGAATTGAGAGTTTAAAATCTGTTTTAAGAATTGTCTAACTTCTAGGAGCGTGCTATGAATCAAAGTGCTTGAGTGGGTGAAGGGATGCCATGTGGAGGATTCTGGGCTTCTACACATGACCAAAAGACAGTGTTCTGTGCTTCCTTCTGCTCTCCCATTGACATCTCCATATTAACTGGTGATTTTCATTTTGAATCTTTATTCCCCCCCCCCCCCCCCGCCGCCAATTTCCTGCCTCCTGTTTAGTATCAAGGTCCTTTTGGCCAGGGTTGGGTTGCTCAGGAGCAGTGATGGACATGCAGGCACTATTTTAATTATAAACAGCTTAACAGAGAGCTGCATTTCTTTATGAGATGGGGGTGTCTTTAATCCAAAGTGGCAGTTAGCTCCTTCTCTTCCTGTATTGAAGAGAGAGATATTGGATGAGTTGCTAAATCCCATTAGTTGCTAATCCAAGAAGGCAGCTTGTCCACGCTGAGGACATCAGATTGGGCTCTCTGTTCCGTTCATTGCTCCAAAATGAGGATGCATCAGGCTTTAAAATTGCTTCCCATACTCAAACCTGCTTATCTACAGAAGAACCTTGTCTCCTTGTTTGGTGCCTATGAAAGAAGGTGATTGAGGAGGCCTGAAAGGGAGGTAACAACTGTGTGCTTAATCTGTAGAAACAGAAGAGCTTTGTTTCTTGGTTTCCTTGTGTCCTGTCTTCCACTATCAATTGTCAAATAATCATGAGATGGTGGAATACCAAGGTCCCTGAATTCTGGGACCAGCTTTCACTCTCAGAATTTCCTCGTAAATTGTTTTTCCCAGGAGGGCTATCTGTCCATCTGCCCAAGTAAAACTGACATTGGGATTCTACAACCCCTAAAAAGACCTTTTTAAAAAAATCTATTTGAAATCAGAAAGGCACCAGATTGTCCTTGTATTTCCTTTGCATAGCATGAAATTCTAGGAGGAATTAAATTGTGTGCATTTGAGCTGTGTGGGATGTTAGCAGAATCTATGGACTAAATACTTGAATATATCCAATATGTATCCTTCAGCCTGCTCATTACAGGGAAAATTGTGTGTGTAATCTTAAGGAAGCTTAGTTATTTTTAGGGACCTTTTCATAAATAGGACACTGGCTAAAATCATTTATTTCATATTCATTCTGCCTTCTCTCTTGGTGCAGGAAAGTCTCATCTGTTGACAGTAAATTGGGTTATGCCCAGGGAGTTAACATAAGTACCTCAAGGAACTGGAAGAGTCCTGAATTTGACAATTCACACAGTGTTTCTTTTCAGCATGGTTTTTAAATTATGTTTTTGGAGTTAAAAGTTTGTTGTCCCTTATTCAAGCTTTTGAGCTGCCAGGTTGCAACTGGAGAGATCACCCATTAAACATTGTTTGAAATAATTGAATGTTGTCTCCTTATCACATGGAAGTAATTGAAATAGCCTGCTGAAAAGGCTGTGTTCCTCAAATAACAAAGAGCAGCATGACATTTAATTAGAATGCTTGCAGTTCATTTCATGATTCCAGGACAGGGTGCAATATTTCTATACTCTGCATCCTTGAAAGTGCTTTAAGCCTCCAAGAACTGGCTTGTTCTTTCATCACAAAAGAAATGTATTCCCAGTGGCAGAAAATTTAAGAAGGTGTGGCTGAGTCTGTTCCCAGCAGCCCATTCATCATATATTATGAGAGGGAGCCATAATTCAGTGGCACTTGAGTGGCCACAGTTTCCTGTTTACATTTAGTCATGAGGGCTCTTGTATGTTCACAGAAAATGGCTCTGCGTGACTCCATGTTGGATTAAAGATATACAAAAAAAATCATACAAGCAAAGTCAGGGATGGTCTTGCAACTATCCATGTTTAATGAGCCCCCTGATCCACTGACAACAGGCTCACAGTCTTTTCCATTATAGCGAATATGCCCTTTGTTCCTACTTATATAGTTTTCAAGAATAAATCTTCCATACATTTGAATTGATGAATGAAAATGTCCGATACTTGGTGTCTTCTTTTGGCAAACCATAAATTGCCATTCTAGGCAAACATGAGCAAGAATTTGAAAGTGATATTGGAAGTATTTGATAGCTTTCTGTAAAGCAACAATTAGGAAAAGCTGGTTTGGAAACTTAGGAAATAAATTATATAAATATATGATACAATACTGCTGGTTTGAAAAGCAACTGTTCTAAGAAATAATTGCATTCTTGACAGTGATTCCTCAATGCAAAAATCCCTTTAATATACATGAGCCTATGACTCACTCTCAGCAGGTGATGAAAGATGGGGAGTAGCTGCCAGGGCTGGTCCTGCACACTAACTCATTTATTGTATTTTATGGTTTTGGAGGTGAGGGAATATAAAAGAATTCCCATTAATATTATCATTCAGACTGTTGTGGTAGTCTTGCATATTGTCATTTAATGTTCAATTAATTGGGTTCCATTTGTCTGTTTACTTAGCATCAAAAGGAGGAGAAAATACCAGTGGGTTCTATTTCCAGTTTTTTAAAAAATAGTTTACATCTGGCAGTTCAAACTTGCTTAATGTATGGATGATTTAATAAGCTTTAAGGAAGAAATATGCACACAACTATTGTTTAGAATGAGTTGTCATATTATACTATGAGATATTCAAAGCATAAAAATTGAAATATCCATTACATCTATATCAATAGGAATAAAATAATTCAACAACAGTACTTTGCATACTGTGGACATCTCTGGAACTTTTCAGAAAGTAATTAAGGGATTTTACTGAATGCCAGAGATCAGTTCAAAACACAACACCAACTCGTATAATATGGCCTTGTGTCATCATTGCTTCTGTTGGCTGCAAGGTATGTTTTGTTTTTTTGTGAACGTCATATTCAAATTATATTGGTGATGCATAAACTAACGAGAAAAGATTGTTGCTCATAACAAAATGTTTGATAAGACAAGATCTGAAGGATTTTCATCCTTCTACCCTTGCTATGCAGTAATCTGGAAAACATACTTCTCTTTTCATATTTGAATAAACATTGCCTGAAATCTGAAATGGGAGACTATTCACAGGTTTAGTCTGCATATAGTATTCTATGCATCTAATTGTCTATCACTGACTTAAGCTAATCAAATGCAGTAGAGGACATTTTCCTGTCATCGGTATTGGAATAATATTCAATTGCCAAGTTCATATGTACAAGGTCTGTTATTTTTTCTTCAGTCTATGTATAATGTCAACTTCTGTACAGTCAAGGACTCTACCCTGTGTTTCACCTCAGGCAACAGAGTGTTTTGGGCTGTATGTGTGGGTGTACATCAGGCATACACCAGTGAGTCACAGCTAAAAAGACCTTGATTGGCATTCAAACCAATTGCTGTTCTTTCAAGTAGGTGTCTCCATCCAGGCAGGCTAAATTAGTTTGTATGCTGCCTCCTTGTGGGAAAATCAGGGGGTTAATTCCTGGCTGATTCTGATTGCTAGGCATCTTGACATGGGAATGTGTGACTTTCTCCTCTTTAGAAGATGAAATAATACAGAGAAGAGGAGCTGTGTTACTCAGTGAGCATCTGCTTTGCCTATAGAAAACTCTAGACTAAAGTCCATCAGTCTTTAATATTTTAAAGATTCTTCACTTTAAAAATCGAAGGGAGAAGTAGCGTGTTGTAAAGCACCAAACTTTATTTATAAAAATGTTATTTTAGCTGAACTCAGTGTGTGCCCTGTCAGATCTTCCATGTTTGACAATTATTTGCAAAATGTGCTTTGAATCTCACACAAGCATGATAGTCTTTCTGGTCATTTAAGACAGCCTGATATATATTTTTCAGTCTTTTGAACCTGGGAAATAAATTCTGCTCTTCCACTGCCTTCATTTATTTGGCTTGTTAAAACCACTTTTGTCAGGTTTTTGTAAAACTAGGGTTGAGGGGCAACAGGCTGCTTCATTGTATAGCAAAGAGGTGCTGTATTCACCTGAGGTCTGAAGCATTTTCAAACATTGAAGAAAGCAATTGTACAAACAAAGAGTGCTTTCTTTGGAAATGTGCCATCACCTGTCGGGATGAGAGCAATGTAGAGAAACCAAATATAAAGAGAAATGCTGGAAAGCATCTCAAAAGAGAGAGCCCGTTTGGTATAATGGTTAAAGCACCAGGCTAGAAGTTTAGGCACAAAGGATGACCTTGGACCAGTCCCCACTCCCAGCCCTGGGAAGGAGGCAGGGATAAACCACATCTGAATTCTTGCCAAGAAAACTGCAAGGACACGTGCAGGAAGTCACCAGGAGTCAACACTGACACAAAGGCACACAACGTTTTCTCATCAGCTGCCATTTTGTGAATCGTGAAGAGCACCTCAAACATGCCACTCAACCACAAAGTTGCTAAACAGTTGTTGCTGCCACTTCAGGTGGTCCAAATGCATTCTTGGAAATGTTTTCTAATTTTAAGATTTTGAAATGTAAAAAGTTGAAACATGGAACCTGGCCAACAGTAGGGATGGCCTGGCTGCCATATTATAGATCTTAAAACAATATGAATTAGTTAAAAGCAGTGATTCGATTCAATGTATGAATCGAATGTTACCACATTAAATGTGGTACCACAATTGAGGCCTAAGGATCTATCCTATGCATGTGGGTGGAACAGATCTCCTTTTTGAGGAAAGCTTGCTTATCTTACCAGTAAGAAGCACTGATCCATAAAAGAAAATCTCAAAAGGTCCAAGTTCCAGACCTAAACCAGCATTAAGATGCCACTCATGTGGAGGCTAATGGGATTTATTAAGCCAGAATGCTTAATAAATGCTTAAGTCTGGCATGCAATGAGTTCCAAAGGCAAGACGCAACCTATATTGATAGGGCTGCTTAAAATTCCAAAATCATTAAAAAAAAAATTTTTAAACTTAAAAAAAATTAAGCACAGAGTAGCCAAGGTACTCGGCCAGTTAACAGTAAAGCCAGGAACACCATTAAGTGCCCTAGGCATGGAAACAGGCAGGTTTTTAAAGTCTTACAAAAGGCCAACAGGATGAGGGGGGGCATTCCAATCTTGAGGATATGCCACAGAGCAGGGGCCGCTGCTGAAAAGGCCCCACTGGCTGGCATCCTTTGGTTGATGGGTTCTGCATTGTGGCCAATGTGCCAGACCAAATTGAACAAGGAGAGACTTTGGAAAAGGTGGTCCCTCAGGCACGCTGCTCTTAGACAGTGCCCTCTCCCAACAGAGTCATTTTGTGTGGCCTTAAGGAGATAAAAGGATAAGCTGTGCAGAATACAGGCAGAGGTTAAACCTTTTGTTTTGATCATTCTGCGCAATGCTTCTACCCTTAACTGTAAATCTCCCCTTCAAACTGAATTGAACGCCTTCTCCCTGTCACTTGTGCAGAAAATGCTTCTGGATCAGATCTGATCAGTCACTTTGGATGTTTTCTGAATCCGTCAGAGTTGGATTGCAACTCGTTCCCCCTCCCCCACTTCCCAAGTTACTATTCTTATCAATTCTTGATAGACATTGAAAGTTCTTTAGGTAACTGGGTGTCCAGGCAGAGACTGGGAGGCTGGAGGCAGCTAGTCCTGAGCCCAAGCAATGAAATGGTTTCTTCCTTCGCAGCCTCGATAAATCCTAAATTGCCCCCATAGTATATAAAAGTGTAAGAGGATAGCATGAAAAAAAGGAGATGGCAGATAGCTTGCTGCACGTCTTTTGCTCACTTATGCAAAATCTTGCCTCCTAAAGAGATGAAGCAGCTGAGGATCCGGTGAGTGGTCACCCAGCCCTCAGGTCTGCCATGTAGTAGTTTTTCATAACAGGAAAGAAAAAAAAAAAGGTGGGTGGGGGTGGAATAGAAAGGATTTGTGCTGAACTAATATTAGCTTTTTGCATGAGATTAAAAACCCCAGCCACCCCGATTATTTTAGACCTGCTGGTATGATATTCTGTCTCTAGTTGTTACCCTTGAATGGCAACTCTGTTGGCTTTATCCAACTATGCCTTTTTTTTTTGTCATTCCCCACCATGTTTCTTTCTGATACACCATCCCACTATAAATCTGATTACTCCTTTTCCTTTCCTCAATTTGTGAAGAGACATGCTGCAAGGAAGACCAGTGGGACCCTGCAGTTGGCCCCATTGTTTTCATGTCCTGACTTCTGCACAGCTTCTGCCTATTTAACGTCTCTGACAGAGAACATCTGACTTGCAAAACATCTCATGCAAGATTCCAATTCTCCAGTGAGCCTAGTTGCATGTCTCAAATAAGTGCTACTGGCGGGTGAATTCACACCTTGTGTTAGTTAAGCCATGGCTTGCTGAATAAACCATGAGTGGTTGGGGGTTCGCTGACAACAATTTGCCAGGAATAAAGAAGTTGTGCCCCCCACCAAATCTGGTAAAAGTATGACCTTCAGCATTCACCATTGGCCATACTGGCTATGGGCCCTGATTACAGTGGTTTGGCAATGTCTGGAGAACAATAGATTTCACACCTGTCCTAAACTATGCTTTATATAATAGCTCTGCTCACAAAACAAACCAGGTCAAGCAAACCCTATTATGGCTGTGTAAAGCCCCTGTCACACTGCAAAAACGGATGCAAAGAGGAAGCAAAACGGACAAAAAACCTTGCCATCCGTTCTAAAACGCAATGTACTCACTGCCTCCATTTTGCTTCCTCTCAATCCGTCCAGCATCCGTTTATTGACGTTTCATCCGCTCCAAAAGTTTTGGGCTGCTCAAAACTTTTGCGCGGAAAATGTATCCAATCCGTCCGTTCTGCATCCGCTACGCATCCATTATGCATCTGCTATATCCACTAGGAATCCGCTGCGCATCCGCCCAACTCGCATCCGCCCGGACGCAGGGAGGAAGCGGAACGGACGTGGAACGGATGCAGAACGGATGCCTAGCGGATGCAGAACGGAAACAAAGCGTTTAAAACGGAAAAAACGTTCGTAGAGGAGACCTATCTCGGATATTAAGGATGCATAGAGGATGCCTAGAGGATGTCTGGAGGATGCCTTGAGGATGCAAAGGGACACATATACTGCCTATAAAAAGGGGGAGCAACTCGTCTGCATCTTACTTTCAGAACAGAAGCCAAGCTGTGCAGACCTCTGCAGCCTTCATCTGACTCTTCCTCTTCCACAGCATCCAGTCATGTCCACCGTGGATCGTGACAAAGTCCTTTCGACAGCCACCATTCTTGTGCAACAGTGCGAAACCATCAACAGTCTCTGTGAACTTTACTACGGCAAGAAAAGGAGGCACCCAAAAAAAGTCTGGGTCCAAAGATGGTTAGCCAGAAGAGCACAGTACCAACTTTACGACAAGCTGATGGTGGAGCTCAGGAGCGAAGACACTTGTGCGTTCCAGAACTTCATGAATATGCCTCCAGCCATGTTTGATGACCTTCTTCAGCGCCTGACACCCAGGTTGAGCAAGACAAAAACCAACTTCCCGCCCAGCCTGGAACCTGGGCTCAAGGTGGCACTCACTCTGCGCCACCTGGCCTCAGGGACCCCTTACAGGAGCATGCAGTACGGCTGGAGGGTGCCACCCAGCACCATCAGCTTTGTTGTCAGAGAAGTGGTGCGGGCCATCCTCGAAGAATACAAGGAGGAGCTCCTCCAGTGCCCCTCCACTGAAGAAGGCTGGAAGAAAGTTGCAGAGCAGTGGTAACAGAAGTGGAACTTCCCCCACATCGTTGGAGCCATAGATGGAAAGCACGTGGCCTGCAAGGTTCCAGCCAACTCAGGGTCCACTTATTTCAATTACAAGGGCTTCTTCAACATCATCCTCTTCGCCATGGTCGATGCTGACTACAAGTTCATCTACATCGATGTTTCAGGCAACGGCTCATCTTCCGATGCCCAGGTATACAACGACAGTCACCTCAAGGAGGGGCTGGAAAGCAACCTCATGGTGGGATTCCCAGATCCAGAACCCCTGCCCAACGACACACAAGATGTGCCCTACTTCATCGTGGGGGATGACGCCTTCTCCCTCACAACCTACCTCATGAAGCCCTACACCTCCAAATACCTCAACCGTGAAGAGAGGATCTTCAACTACAGGCTGTCCAGGGCAAGGTGGGTGGTGGAGAACGCCTTTGGCATCCTGGCCGACAGGTTCCAGGTACTTCTCAACACCATGCAGCATCGCCCACAGAGCATGAGGAGGATCGTGGAAGTTTGCTGCATCCTGCACAATCTCATGCGCACCCGCTACCCAGTCTTGCAGAACAGGCTCGTGGACCTCCAGCAAGGCAATGGGGACATGGACCCTGGGGAATGGAGGCAAGGGCGAAACCTGATCGACACTGAGGATGTGCAAGGGCCCAACAGAGCCTCACGTGAGGCGAAGAAGCAGCGCAACCCCCTGAAATACTGGTGCAACTCCCCAGCTGGAGCGGTGGAGTGGCAAGACAGGATGGTAGATGCTTAATGGATGCTTCCTTCAGCCTGTCTCATCACACGGATGAGATTGGGCCATGTATGTTTGGTTGGCCTGCAATGAACAGGGCATTTAATAAAGAGTTGTGTTTATGTTGACATGTGTGGATCAATGCTTACATTGTAATTGATAAGGGTCATAGGGGTGGCACCAGGGAGGGTGGACCATACAGTCCCACTATGCTTGCACTGGAGATTTATCTATCCCACAGCTATCTTAACCCATCCCAAATCTATCCCTGCCCATCCCACAGCTATCTTAACCCATCCCAAAGGTATCTCTGCCCATCCCACAGCTATCTTAACCCATCCCAAAGGTATCCCTGCCTATCCCACAGCTATCCTTACCCATCCCACAAGCATGCAAAGGCTAAACCATTTCTAAAAGTTTCCACCCAGACTTTATAGAAAAAATAATAATGAAGCAAGCATGTGAAACAAAGATAAACTTTATTAATAACAACCTGTAAAATAAACATGAACCAAGTCAAGTGTCCAAATAAAGTCCAAAAATATCCAGGCAGCCAGTCTCTGGTACTCCTCTTGGTCACTCGGAGGTGTGTGCCCAGTCTAATTTTTAGGGTGCAGGTGCTCTGGAGGTGGGTGCTGCTGCAGTGCTGGTCTGAGTTGCTGATGGTGTGCCTGGCCCCGAGAGGACAACAGGGGACGGTGTGTTCAGGAAGGTGTCGGACAGCTGGCTCATCCCCGCGATGCTGAGAGGTCCTTCCTCCATGCCATGGGGTGTCAGCCCCAGTACTGAGGACAGATGTACTGAGGCTGGGCTTGGCTGTGGGATGGAGGAAGGAGTAGTGTAGTGGGACTGCCTGCTGTGCAACGAGGTGAGGAGTGGCGTGGGTGGCATCTGTGGCGTGGCTGGCATCGATGTCGGTGGCATCATTGGTGTGGGTGGCATCGGTGGCATCAGTGGAACAGCTGGCAACGATGCCGCCTGATGACTCTGTGCCTGGCCTGGGAAGGGCTGCTGCCTGTGCTGCTGGACCTCCGGGTAGCTGTAGCTCTGGTAGGTGAGGGGCTGTTGGAAGCCTTGTTATGGGAGGGACATCACCTGGGGTGGAGGAGCAGACCTGGACTGGGTGGTAGCAGGTGCCTCTGGGTCTGGAGGGTTGTTAATCAGCGTGGAGATCCTCTCCTTCACCAGCTGGTACTGGGGATCCGGCATCTCCTTGAGGGTCTGGTTCAAATAATTTTGAATTTAATAAAGGGCTTGCGGTTGGAGCAGGAGGAGTCGATGGGGACCAGCTGAGAGAGGAGACCTATGCTGGTGCAGATGGTGTCCCTGATCTCCACCAGAACCTTGTGGCTCTCCCCCTCCTGCGGTCTGGCTCTCTGCCTTCCTGTGGAGGCGGCGGTGTGGGTGGATGGGACTTTGGCAGCGGTGGACTCGATGTTTCCTTTCTCCCACCGCACCAGGGAGTCCTCATCGCTCTCCACCAAGCTTTCAACACCTGCCTGGGGGTTCTCCGCCATGGCACGCTCCCCCGAAACCTGCCTGGAGACAGGGACTGACTCTCGGCTAGAAGAGGACTGGGTCGCAGCAGGCTGCCTGAGAGTGAGGGTAGACAGATGGGCTCCTGGTGCTGCTCGGTGGCGGATCTCACGCTCCAGGAAGCTGCACCTGGCCATGACGTAGTTCTCTCTGTCCGTCAGCTTGACTGCGGCCTGGCCAGATTTTTTGAGGTGCAGCTTCCCGTACCAGGTGTGCATATGTTTCCACCAGCCGAGTAGCACCTCCGAAGTGTAGCCCATACTCTCCGCCCTCTCTCTCCAAGCAGCCTGCTTCCACTTGGTGTCCCTGTACAGCCGGTGTCCCTTCCGCCACAGATAGTCATTCTCTCTCAGCCACTCCAGCACCTCGTCCTCTTGCGCCTCCTCAATAAAGTACTGCCTCCTCTCCCGTTGACGCGAACGACTCTTCCTCCCTCTGACAGGGCCATATGGGCCCTCATCAGAGGGACTTTGAGGTTGTAGGGGCTGCTCCTCCACACCAACAGCAGCAGCAGCAGCAGCAGCAGCAGAATCATCATCATCAGAAACATCACCAGCAGGATCATAATCAGCAGGAGCAGCAGCAGCAGCAACAGCAGAATCACCAGCAGGATCAGAATCATCATCATCATCAGCAGCAGCAGCAGCAGCAGCAGCAGCAGCAGCAAGACCAGGATCAGCAGCAGCAGAGTAAGCACCAGCAGCAGGACCAGCAAGACCAGGAGCACAAGCAGAACGAGCAGGACCAGCAGGACCAGGAGCAGCTTCAGCAGAGTGCACAGCAGAAGCACCACTGCCAGGAGCAAGAGAAGAGCGAGCCCAAGCAGCAGAAGCCCCAGCAGAAGCAGAGTCACGGACATGGGGCGGGAGGGTGGCCCTGCCCCTCTTGCCAGGGATGGCGGCAGGTTGCTGAGACTTTCGCTTCTTGCCCATGGTTGTGGGGTTGCTGGCTGGCAGGAAGGCTGGCACCAAGGCTGGCAGGAAGGCTGGCAGGAAGGCTGGCAGGAAGGCTGGCAGGAAGGCAGGCACCAAGGCTGGCAGACAGACTGCCTGGCAGGGAGGCTGGAAGGCAGGCTGGCAGCAAGGCTTGCAGGGAGGCTGGAAGGCAGGCTGGCAGCAAGGCTGGAAGGGAGGCTGGCAGCAAGGCTGGAAGGGAGGCTGGAATGCAGGCTGCCAGCAAGGCTGGAATGGAGGCTGGAAGGCAGGCTGGCAGGGAGGCTGCCCAGGAGGCTGGGAGGCAGGCTGGGAGGCAGGCTTGGAGGCAGGCATGCAGGCAGGGCAGGCAAGGAACTCAATGCATCCCCCCCGCATGCGCAATTAACGCGCGGCATCCGTTCCGCTTCCGCTGTGCATCCGCTAGGCTTCCGCTGTGCATCCGCTTCATCCGCTGTGCATCCGTTCTGCATCCGTTTTTTCCGTTCTGTGTCCGCTTTTCTGAGACCCCCCGGAAACCCTGCGAATGCGCCATCCGTTCTGCATCCGCTGGGCTTCCGTTCCGCATCCGTTTTGCATCCTCCCTGCGTCCTCCCCGCGTCCGTTTCATCCGCTCCAATTATGCAAATTTTTGCCCCTTTTTAGCGCGGATACAACGGATGTAACATTTTTCTCTTCCGTTGTGTCCTCTTTGCATCCGTTTTTGCAGTGTGACATGGCCTTAACATAGAACCCATTAGCCCCTGTGTGACCATCACAGGTAAGAGCTATCTCAATCTGACAGGAGCATAACTGGTAAGAATGGCCCTCATGAATGCTTTTCAAAATGACACCTTTGCCTTGTCACCTCTAAGGGTATTATAAGAAGCTTATGATGTTTTTTTTTATGGTTTATTGAAAAACCAGAGTTCCAGCAGCATACAATTCAGGTCTGTTACAAAAACATTGCTTTCTATTCTCTGGTGGTTCTATCCACCCTCCAGTTGTGAAAAGAAGAAATGTGTGGAAATAACATGGAAAATGAATGGTATTCAAGAGATGCTAATCCTCCTCTCTCTGCTGCCCCATCACCGACTTCTAACTGGCCACTGTAGAAGTGAACTGCTTAGGCTTGGCACCAGGGGCAGCAACCTGGGGGAAGTGCTGAGGCAATTCTTTGCAGAGGAGTCCTTCCCTTTGACTGTTCTTTTTGGTTTGCTCCATCCCCATAGGGATAGTGCAGTTTAGACCATGAGGGAAAGCAATTGAGGGGTTGTGGTAAGGGGGTGGCTCTAGCTTCTTTGAAAGATGTCTTCTCTGAAGACGACTTCCTCCAGGAGCAGCCTTAGGACCACTGTTCAGCATTGACACTCCTTAAGAGGTGATATGTCAAATCACTAGTGGTAATAGCCAATAACAGAGTAGGAAGGGACCTTGGAGGTCATCTAGTCCAACACCCTGCTCAAGCGGGATAATCTAGTCCAATTACTAGGCTCTTCCTAGGATCAAGCTCACAGCCTCCTGATTGTGAGCTGAGAGCTCCACCTCTAGGCCACCAGAGCTGCATCTTCACCACCATCATCACCATCACCACCACCGCCACCTGAAGAACATGAAAACCCTGGTTGTGGTGAGAGTTCTGGCTACTCATCCCTGCCAAAAGGATTTCTCCGTGGAACATCCTCTCTCGTTTCCCCTCCAGAGAAGCCACTGGTCTTTAGCCTCATGAATCCTGACACTGCCAACTGGAGGGACAGAGGCCTCCCTCCTTCCCCAGCTTGGGCTGGAGCCTGCCTCTTGTTTCTCACCAACCCTGGGCTCATCCATCTTGCGACGTCTCTTGGCAGGGGTGGGGAAAGTCCTCATAATCCCATTAAGAGCCGCCACTCCGTCTTCATCACATCACAGCAACCAAGGCTGGTATGCCAGGACGGAGGGAGGCAGCCACAGCCCTGGAATGACAATGGAGGCAGCAACCCAGCAGGAGAAATAGCTGGCATGCCTATCCCATCACCGGGGACACCAATCAACTGTCTCTCTGTCCACCCACCAACCCACCCTAATAAGGACTCTTGGTCTGACTCTTCTGTCCAAGAACCAGCTTAGTCTGGGCCTACCCACTTACAATGTCAGCAGATGGCCAAGTGTCCCAGATAGCAGCAGTGGGGCAAAGAAGGATGGCTTGCATGAGGCCAGGGAGAATATCTAGAAAGCAGTATGCATTAGTATTGTTAAATATATTGCAAATGTATAATTTTATTTTGAAACATTTATTGAGAGAATAAAATAAATGACTACAGGTAGTTCTTGAGTTACAACAGTTCTCTTAGTGACTGTTTGAAATTACAATGGCACTGAAAAAAGTGTCTTATGACAATTTTTCACACTTATGAGCATTGCACAATCCCCATGGTCACATGATTTACATTTGGAGGTTTGACAAGTGACTCACATTTACGATGGTGGCAGTGTCTTGGGATTATGTGATCCCCTTTTGAGACCTGACAGGCAAAATCCATGAGGAAACCAGATTCACTTAACAACCATGTTACTAATTTAACAACTGCAACGATTCACGAGGCAACTGGACTTCCTTTTTTTTTTCCCTTGAAGACATTTCGCTTCTCATCCAAGAAGCTTCTTCAGTTCTGACTCGCAGTTCAGTTCTTTAAAAAAGCATCCCTGGGACCTAGATAACTGAGAATCTCCACAGACAACAGCATTTTCAGTTGTCATCAAATTTAAAATTTATTATTTCCCCTATTGAATAACTAGGATATATAAAGATAAACTCATATCATTGGCAGAAATAATTGTTCATCTCATGGAGCATCTGTCCCCTTGTCTGGAAATTCTCATGTCATTTTCCTGCAACAGCATATGAATTAAGTCCTTGTAATCTAGTTGTGATAACCCAGGGTGGGATACAACAGTCACAAAAACAGGTGAAGCCCCTTTAATTCCTTCAACTTGTCTTCAAAGGTCCAATAATCATTGACTGGAGAAAAAACTTCCTCACAAACAGTTGCGAAAAGGAAGAACTTCTGTTCAAATTCAAAACACATATAAATTATAAATAGGAAAAAACAATACAAGCCAGACTAAAGCAATTAATGAGACAAGGTAGGATAAGGGCTTGAAGCAGAGGTGGTATTCAGCAGGTTCTGGAGAACCGGTAGTGGAAATTTTGAGTAGTTCAAAGAACTGACAAATGCCACCTCTGACTGGTCCTACCCCATCTATGCTCTGCCTCCTGAGTCCCAGCTGATTGGCTGGGTCTTTTTTGGTTGCCCTGCACAGGAGAACAGAGCTGGAAAGCAGGTCAGTGGGGTGGGGAGGGAATGGGGATTTTGCAGTAACCATCCCCTGGAGTGGGATGGGAATTGGGATTTTGTGGTATCCTTCCCCTGCCATGCCCGCCAAGTCATGTCAAGCCCACCAAGCCACACCCACAGAACCGGTAGTAAAAAAAAATTAACCCTACCACTGCAAGTACAGTACTAGATTGGCCTAATAAACTCAGTATCTAGGAATAAATGACCAAATGTCCAGCAAAAGGAAGACATGGATTCTTTGTGTCCTCTATCTGCCAGGCCTAGCCTTAAAATCAAACATTGTCTGCATTTTTTACTGTCTTTTTTTAAAAAAAAAAACTGGACCATTTTCACAGCAGAAGTCATTCAAACTGGGGGTATTGTGATCTTCCTTTCCCTCATCCATTGACAGACTCAGCAGCAGTTTATATCATTTGATTTCCTGATTCCAGCAATTGGCTTCTAGCAATATGTTCCTGAAAATAAAGAAAATATTGTTTGTTGAAGAACCGATCTTGGAAAAATATTGTGGTTGAATAGCCAGTCTTTTTGATGCTGAACAAAATAATTTCAAAACACGTGGAGGTCTAACTACATTTTGTGGGCAGTTTTTCACTTTTGCTGAGGATGCCAAGAAAACAATTAGTGGATCCTCCTCCTCCCCAGCTCCACCCACCCACCCAATCTGTCCTTTCTGATTGTTCTCATCCTCCTTTGCCTGTTCAGATATCTGGTAACTTCCCCACACTGTTCCTCCTCTCAGGCAAAAAACAACAACAGGCAAACTAATTTTGATATTTGGCTGCCACATAGTGGCGGCAGTGCCAAATGGCATGCTATTGTAACAGCTCATTTTACTGTAATTGCAGTTCACAAATTAATTGAACATTGATCCCGCCCAGTGGCTTTAAGCCAAACCCAGAGAGTATGTTTCAGGAAATATGGCACAATATTTCCTACCCTCTTTTTTATTTCATATAACTAATATGAAAACATGACACCTAACTCTTGGAGATGGGATAAGACTAACTCTCATAACAATAACTTTTTATGTTTTAATATGCTTTTGTATATTGTTTATATTATTTTGCCTTTTGTTTTTAACTGCTGTAAATTACCCAGAGTCATGTGTGTGTGACGGACAGCTATGTAAATTAAAGTAATAAAAATAAATAAATAAAGTGCTCTTGGGTTTTGTGCCACATTCAAATATGATTGAAGTGGGAATGCAATTTAGTTTACAAGCTGTAAATTGTTAAGAATCTTTTTGCTTCAGGCAGGTCTGCTTCTAATCCCATTATTTAAATGCCACAGATTAGCCAGTCTCTTGCGACATAAAATGTAACAGAGAAAATCCCATGTCAAAAGGTCCAATTCTACATCACTTTGGCTCTATTTTAATAACTTTCATAACTACAAAGTACTTATGGTTGTCTTCATCAAGCCAACACAACCCAAAAGTTCTTGTTTTTAATTGCAGATTGACTACTCAGAAAACATCTAATATCCAGGATCTGGGCTGACCTGACAACTTCAATGGACAGTTAGGACTGCATAAAAAACAATTGCAACTAGTCTAACTTCCATCAGGATCTGTACATTACACGGGTCAGAAAGAGAAGTGAGAAAATATCCACAGATTCCACACATCCTGGACATAAACTGATTTAACTTCTCCCCTCGGGACGCCTCTATAGGGCATTGCATGCCAAAACAACTAGACACAGAGATAGTTTTTTATATGAACTATAAACAAATAAACTCATGATCCTTTGGGTCATCATTTCAGAGATATTTCCCTACCAGATTTACCATACTAATACTACCATACTAGTTTAATGAAAAGAACTCATCATTCTTTTCAGACAAAATCAGTTGGGTTCACCTGAACCTGATCTTCAGTCAGATCATAGGGTTGTAACCTTGGCTATTATGTTTGTATAGATTCAGCCCAGAACTGTATGAGAATGAGGACAACCAGCTCCCAGTTCAGCTTTGAGGCTGATTGTGAAAAAATCCGGATTGATTTTTAAGGTGGCTGCAATGTTTATAACCCCTAATAATTTCTCTTAGCCTTTTAATAATATTTTATTAATTGTGGAATGTCTTTTAATATTGTTCATGTTGTGGTTTTGTTTTCCACCAAGAACCATATTTTGTGAAATATAAGTGATGATATAAATATGTTTGTTTTTTTTTAAGGCAGGAATTCAAATTGAAATCTCCCTAATCAATGACTGCCAGCCTCTTTTTGAAGTCATCCAATAGACACAAGATTTTCCTTGATGATTGGTTTCACGATCAAGATTCTCTAAGTTTATCCTAATGTTCAGCTGGAATAGGCATCTATGTAAGGTGTGATTATGAGCATGAATGAAATGGCAGATGGTACCTGGCTTTTAATCTGAAATAAACACACTGATCTGCAGATGTTCTGTGAAACTGTTCCAGAAGGGCTGTGATTCCACAAATACTGCATTTTGGTTGCTCAAGGTTTCTGTTAAATAAAACCCAGAGTTTTTTTTTTACAGGGCAATTAGGTAGAACACAGCAAGCATGCAACTTGTTTCTCTCTCCTCTCCTCTCTTCTGCTCTGCTCCACAGCCTGTGAACTGAACCATCTGCCAATTTTCCAGCCCCTCCCTTTCTCAAAGAGAAAATATTCTTGAAGCCCAACTGGATCTTCAGTTCCACAGTTTTTCCAACAGCTTCATTTTGCTATCTCTCCTTAGCTGCCACTAAGATTAGGCCATGAGAGGTTATTTTTATACACGATTCTGCTCAGAACATCTGCTTCAGTGAACACATAGAATATTCTGAATTCGCAGTGTGCAGAATGTTTTCTACATTCCTACTTCAAATTATTCAGACTGTGTCTTGTACCCTGAATTATAGCAAACCATAAGTCAGTTATTTGAAAAGTGCTGTCATATCATCTTTGCTTTAAGGCTAAGTATACCAACTTTCCTCAGTCTCTTTTGCAGAATTAAAATCAAATAAACAACATTTTGTTTAGTAAAATAAATCCTACTGAATTAGTTTATAGCTTCTTGATCATCCCCATTAGCTTTCATTTGCAGGCTTTCTAGTTTCTCTGAATCTTTCTTAAAGTGGGTTCCCTACAATTGGACACATATTTACATCTGGTTAATGCAGTATTCAGGCTGTTATTTGAAACAGTATTCAGGCTGTTATTTGAAAACTCTTTTTCTATTGAGGTCCTCTTAAAAGCACATCTACCATTATTAACAGTTATGTTGCACTGCTGACCTATGTTCTGTTTGTGATCAGCTGCAATTGAAGTTATTTTTTCATGTATACTATTATGAGATAAATATCTCTATTGGGTCACTGAAAGTGAGTTGGGCAGCCACATACATTTTCTTAAATAAAAAAAAATCTACCATCATAACATTATCATCTTTATTTTCATTTTTTACTGTGAGCACGACACACACCACAGATTAAATCCTGTTGCCCTATAGTATCTGTGCATTTAATTATATTTTTTCCATAGAGAACTTTGCACTTGTAAATGTTATACATTGCTGTTACTTCATCTTGAATTTGAACCCATCAAAAACTTTTTAAAATCATATTGCTTCCGTCTTCTGTAATACTATTTTCTCCATTTTATGGCATCTACCTCATAAGTGAAGGGGTTGACAGGTACCTGGCCCAGGACAGAAAACTGTAGCACCTCACTTAATCCCCTACCCCAGTAAGTAAGCACCCAGAAGTATTCTCCAAGTGTGGATTCACCTGAACATTTGTGCTTTCTAACCAAAGCTTTACTAGCTTGGTAGTCACAATGTTCCTCCAATATTTTACTGAATTAAAATATTTTATGTCAGCTGCATTCCCACGATAAAAATAAACAAGGAACTCATTTGACAAGCCTTATTCTCAATAAATCCATTTTGGCTTCTAGCTATCATTACAGTTTCCAGTGTGTACAAATCAATTTTTTATGATCTACAATGATTACAGGGGTTCTCATACAATGAGTAAATGAGGATACAGTACAGGTAGTCCTCAACTTATGAGCACAATTGAGCCCCAAATTTATGTTGCTAAGTGAGACATTTGTTAAATGAGCTTTGCCCCATTTTATGACCATTTTTGCCACTGTTGTTAAGTGAATCACTGCAGGTATTAAGTTAGCAACCTGGCTTGTCAACTGAAACTGGCTTTCCCAATTGATTTTACTTGCTAGAAAGTTACAAAAGGTGATCACATGACCACAGAACATTGAAAGTATGGGGATATTATTATGGTTAAGTGTAAAAATGGTCATCAGTCACTTTTTTCAGTGCCCTTTTAATTTTGAATAATCTCTTGTAAGTTGAGTACCTGTATCTACCTTCTCTATACCACTCATATCTTTATGCACTTCTATCTCATTCCTACACACCCAGTGGTGGGATTAATTTTTTTTTACTACTGGTTCTGTGGGTGTGGCTTGGTGGGCATGGCAGGGAAGGATACTGAAAAATCTCCATTCCCAGCCCACTAACCTGCTTTCCAGCTCTGTTCTCCTGTGCAGGGCAACAAAAGAAAACCCAGCTGATCAGCTGGGACTCGAAAAAAATGCATTTGTAAAGTTTGAAATTCTTTTCATTCAGTATATTTGGAGAAACTTTCTTTGTAGCTGAATAGGTGTTGAATTCTAAAGGGCTCCCCCCCAATTAAGCATGTCATCATTTGTCTCTCTATCCTGATATATTTCCATGGTCAGGGTGTGTTGTTGTTCATGGTGTTTGAATCATGAATAGCTTGTTTGTAGAATGTCTGCATTTAAGTATGATATCAGTTTTCACATAAAGGCAAAACTCTATAAAAGATTGTTTACATAACTCATTCTGCATCACCTTGGCGTAAGGGTTTAATTATCTGACTTGGCAAAGAGATATGATCACTGCTTAGGTTTCAAACATGATGCTAAACCATGGTTTGCCAAAAAAACAATTGGCTCAATCGCATCAAATGGCTCACTGCCTCGTTATTTCCTTTTCCAAATCAATCTGTTGGCCTATCCTTTTCAGTTCTACTGTGGGTACTGTGTCTTGAAAGACAAAATTTGCTCCCCATTTGTTATTCCCTCATTGTCATCTTCTTGACATAATCTAGCCATGCAATTAAACATCATTACTGACACTACTGAAACCACAGCTACTGATTTATGGCTCTGCACTTCAAAGATGTCCTTCAACATTTCCAATGTTATGAGGGCTCATATAATTTTGTGTGTCTTATTAACCACCATGAAAGCAGGCTTAGTATTTTTTTGTCCTTTAGAATCCCCTCTAATTTCCATTTTCTAAAAACATATGCTATGAGCTAAGATAGCTAAAATAATTCTGGCTTCCATGAGAACTTATTTATTTTTTATAATTAATTCCAAAACCTAATAGTAAAAGTCAATATGTTCCAAATTTAACTGAAACTTTAATTCATTTGTAATTTACTTAGATCAAAATCATATCCTTTTTCTCTTGTTCAGAGTTGAAACTAAACTGCTTGGTGACTTTTCAAACTTGTTGTTCCGAAGGTATGATAGCTTTAAGAAGGTTAATAAGCAAATTCTGAAAGGCATTAGAATGTGAGACTTGCAAACTTTGGTGTCTCTTAAAACAATCTGCCACAGTTGCAGGCAAAATGGCGAATGACCCTTCATCTCCCACTGCTCAAATCCATGGAAGGTTACTGTCCCTCTTTACAAGCCACAACTGTCTGGAGCATACATGGGCAATCTCCTGTCTTCTCCTTGTTCTAGTCACCAGTTTTTTAGTCTTTGATGAAGTTGTCATCTCTGTTTTTGCAGAGACATCTTGCCTTTACAGGTAATATAAAAAACTAATTTTATTTTATGCAGAATTGTAATTTATATAAATTGTAACAAGGAATCCTTATCTATGTTAGAACATATACTATACTTTGGGTTGTTTTCCAGCTCAAAACAGAAAAAGTTACTTAGTACTTATTCCCTGGTCACTTCTCAAACTGACTATTGTAATGTGGTCTACACGTGGCTGTCCTTGAAGAGCATTCAAAAGGTCAACAGGAGCAAAATACAGTACAGGTAGTCCTTGACTCACAAGCACAATTGAGCCCCAAATTTATGTTGCTAAGTGAAATATTTGTTAAGTGAAATATGCCCCATTTTAGGATTTTTCTTGCCACGGTTAAGTGAATCCCTACTGTCCTTATGTTCCTAACAAGGTTGTTAAGTGAACGTGGCTTCCCCATTGACTTTGCTTGTCAGAAGGTTGAAAAAGATGATCACATGATCCTGAGACTCTGCAACCATCATAAATAGCAATCAGTTGCCAAGCACTTGAATTTTGATCACATGATCTCAGGGATGCTGCAATGGTCATAAGTGTGAAAAACGGTCATAAGTCCCTTTTTTCAGTGCTGTTGTAACTTCAGTCACTAAATGAACTATTGTAAGTCCAGGACTACCTGTTATGCAGGCAGTTTACATGTTGGAACTGCACATGTGACAAGTCTGCTCCGTAAGCTGCGTTGGTTGCATTTGTTTGTTTATTTAGCTTTAGTAGTTCTACAGATAAGGTGGCAATCATATCCAACACTCCTTCCTCCTCCTATTTTCCCCAGAGCAATAACCCTGTGAGGTGGGTTGGACTGAGAGAAAATGACTGGCCCAAAATCAGCCAGCTGGCTTTCATGCTTAACGTGGGGTTTGAATTCACAGTCTCCTGCTTTCTAGCTGGTACCTTAACCAGACCAAACTGACTCTCAATTTGCTTCCAGGTCGAGATGTGTTGCATCGTTAAAGCCTTATGAGACCAGGTTATCTGAGGGACTCTCTCTCCTCTGTTACATCTAACAGTCCAGCAGGAAGGGCCCTTTATGGGTCTCCTCCGCTGAAGAGCTCCATCCGTGATAAGACCCAGGAGGCAAACCTTCTCTCCCGTCTCACCTGCCCTTTGAAACACCACCCCTAAATCTGAAACAAATCCCCTAAAACATGGTTCTGTCAATCAAGGGATCCCATGGAAATAGGAAACGCATACATTGACTGTTTTGTTTGAAAGATCTTGAGGGAACTCTTCCCATGGCTTGGTTTATACATTTGTTTTTAATTTTTTTTAAGGTTTTAATTGCTTTATTTAGATTGTGTACATGATACAGAGTTACATACATGAGATGGCAGCTATATATATTTGATAAACAAACAACCATGCTATCTATTTTTGGAAACCCTGGAAATAACATTAGGGGCCACAAAGTATGGGATCAATAACTATACGTTGCCACAGGGCCATGAGGATGTCCAGCCCTGGTTTAGCGTGTTGTGTGAATCCAAACAATTGTGTTCTATTCTATAAAGTAAATAATTCCTTATTGTTGTACAAGCTCATCGTTAGAGGTTGTTTCTCCGGCATCAAAGCTATGTACTTGTAAATCACAAAAAAATGTTTTTGATAATACACAGAGCGACTTTTTTCCAGTAATTATTATCCACAGCCAGTTTCCTCTTTCCACCGGTCCCTTTTTTTCTTTATACATTTCCAAAGTGTATGCCGTTTGTGCCAACCTACCTTACCCGATATTTTCAATGTTGGCAACTTTTAAGAGGTGTCGCACTTCAGCTCCCTGAACTCCACAGCCAATAGTTTTGGGAGTTGAAGTCCACAGCATCTTAAAATGGCCAAGGACTTCAACTCCGAGAATTGAAAGACAAACTTTGATACAGGTACCCTTTGTGCAACAGGCAAAAATGTTTGCCCGGCACAACTTTCATTCACTTTCTAAGAGATGGCTCTTCTGTCACAAGGCCCACGCCCATCCCGCTGTTAATTCACCTCATTTTCAGGGTCCACAGACAGTACAAAAAGTCGGGACTCCTTCTGGGATGCAGGTAGGGCCCAAAGCCCCGACCTCCCCTCTCGCTCCCGCTCGCGAGGAGGGCCCCGCTTGCTCTCTCCTCCCTCTGGGGCGGGAAAGCGGGCAGCAAGGGGCGGCGCCAGGAGGCACCCTTAGCCTTGAGGTATAAACCCGTAGTAGTTGCTCGTTCTTTCTGTTGCCCGCCCCCCACCCCCCCAGCAGCCGCCTCCGTCTCCCCTCGCTATGTTACTTCGGCTCCGCGTCAGCCTCTCCCTCCTCCTCCTCCTCTTCCTCCTCCTCCTGAGCTGTGGGACGAGAGGCCAGGAACAGGCGAGCAAAAGCGAAACTCCCCCGCTCCAGATTGAAACCCTGGTAAGTGTGCGGGGCGCGCCTGGCTTGCAAGGCACCGACGCGCCGTTCGTGCCGGCTGCTGCTACTCCGCTACTTTGCGGGTCAGGAGCCGGCACGCCTCGGGGCCTCCGGCTGCTTAAAACGACAGCTCGAGAAGGGCGAGAAGGACGCCTCTGCCTAGCCCGGCAGCAGCTCCAGGCTCTCCCCTCGCGGGCGAATTGGGGAGGGCAAAAGGAGAAGAACCCTCTCGGGACGGAGCGTTTCCAGGATGAAAGCTGCGGTCCCCGCGAAGCCTCAAAACCCGCATTCCCCTCAACCGAAGAGAGAGAGGACGAGAGCCGGCCGCCCGGCCGGCAGCCCCACCCCCATCTTCTGTCGCTTTTCTTCCCCCCCCCCCGCAGGTGGCGTCTCCTGAGGGCTGCACCGAGCGCTCGGCAACAGGCGACACTGTGGCCATCCACTACACAGTGAGTCAAAAAGCGGGAGCGGGGCGGTGACGAGAGGCGCGTCGCCGGGGAAGCCAAAAGCCAAAGCCGCCCGACCACGTCAGCACAGCCTCCTCCCGCTTGAGGGAGGAGGGGGGAGTTTCCCCATGACAGTTGGACGGGGTTTACGAAGGCTCCACCTTCTCCTTTCGGAAACACGGGTCGAGGTTGAGGAGGAAGTCTCGAAAATCTCCTCTGTGGAGTTTCCTGTGGGACGCCCAGAGGCCCCCGGGGGGGGGAGGGGAAGGCTCCGGCGGGTTTTAGGGAGCGGCCTTCCAAGCGTGGGGCGTGGGGCGAGGCCCAAACCGGAGGGGCAGCTTCGTTCGTGACCTGCTCAAACCGCAAGGGCCCTCTGGAAGTTTTGGAAGGCTTTATGCCCAACGCGTAGCGGCCATTGTGTGAGAATCACATTCCATAGGTTTCTATATTGCCTTAACATCCCCCGTAGAATAGAAGGGTGTGGGGGGGGGGAAATGTGTGGTCCCCCAGTGACACCTGTCACCAACTCTGATCCAGCTGCGGGTCCTCTTAAGAGGAAGCGGGCTCCCCTCCTCTGGGTGCGTTCAGTGGAAGTCGAGAGCCGTTTTACTACTGGAGATCCTCGACTTACTGCAGTTCGTTTAGTGACCATTCCAAGTCGAAACAGCACTGGGAAAAAGTGACTTATGAGCAGTTTTCTCACCACCGTTGTAGCAACTGCATGGTCGTGTGATCAAAATTCAGACACTAGGCAGTTGACTCATATTTATGACCATTGCAGTATCCGGGGGTCACATGATTCCCTTTTGCGACTTTCTGACAAGCAAAGTCAATGGGGAAGCCAGATTCACTGAACAGTTTGACCAATTTAACAACTGCAGTGATTCACTTACCAACTGTGGCAAGAATGGTTGTAAAATGGGGCAAACTCACTTGACAAATGTTTCACTTAGCAACAGAAATTTGGGGCTCAATTGTGGTCATAAGGTGAGGACTACCTGTAGAGGGTTTGAATTTAGGCAAACTGCCTCTCTCAGCTAGGAAATGGAGAGGAGCACTGCCCCCTTGAGTCAGACGTGAATGGACAGAGGAAACCTTTACTTTTACCTGTGTAATTTAGATTTCTCCATGAGCCAGGATACGATCTGGCCTAACTTACTCCTTAAACATTTTAATTCCCTGAACGTTTTAATTCTAGGAATATCTGACGGGTTTTTCAAATAAAGTAATTCATTCGCAGCCCAATTCACTTCACAGGGTTGTTGTGAGAAAAATAATAGGAAGAGTATTGGGTATGTTTGCCTCTTGAGTTGAAAATAAAGGGCAGGATAAAAATAAAAAAGCCTTGACAACTTTTAAGATTTTCAGCTCCCAGAATTCCCCAAGAGAATGCATCTGGGATTTGAAGTCCATGCATCTTAAAGTTGCAAAGTTTGAAAAGCACTGGGCTGTAGCTTCCTCAGCTCTCCTACATGCCGTGTAGATAATCCTGTGTCTCTAAAGGTTTCTAGCCAAAGCTAATGGAAGTGGCTGTCGGAATTGGGTGACTTGAGGTGTCTGTAATACTAATGCAAAAAAGCTATGCCAGTTAAAGGCGCAAAGGCGGTTGTAAAGTAGGCAAATGGATGAAAAGATTAAAAATAGAAAAGTCTCTGCTCTGGGAAGGCATAAGTCTCCAGTAGCACAGATTTTGCCCATACCCTTTTCATTTTATGCAATTATGCAAAGACATCTGGTAACCTCTTAAGTTGCTGCAATTCTTTATGAGTGGAGATATTTGAAGCTAATGTGGAAAGTCTTGGTTAGTACAAACTGTAATTACTAGTAGACTTTAGCCACAACTAGTCAGAGTATATTGTGCATCCTTGGAGTTGGCTTTATTTTGGAGCATTTTTTTTATCACTTGTTACCCAGAGATCTATAGAGTAAAAGTTGAAATCATCTTCAGATCCTTTATCCTAACAGAAAAATGGCCAGTTCACTCCTCGGGGGCCTCCATTCTTTGTGCCCCGAGCCAAACTGAGATAGTGGTCCAAGTATCAGTATGTTTTTAAAAAGGTAATTTTTGCTCAGAACACCATCATACCAGCTTTTAGTATGTCTAATCTTCTGAAAGAAAGTGAGCATGATTTACTTCAGTGGGAATTAGCCATTCGTAAATTGATTACATACTGTAACTTTGAATACGAATAAAAACTATTCTGAATTACCCTGCTCTAAGTTGCAGGAAATGCTGTTATGAAAAAGACATCCCTAAAGAGGAAAAATGACTTCTGCTAAAATGGTACCCCATGCTTGCATACAGTATTTTTTCTTTGAAGTATAATAGAAAATTAAATTGCCCAACATGAAGTTGCTGTCCATACTTTTTCATCATGGAACATAATGATATTTCATCTCTTGCAAAGTTGCAGCTTTCAGCACTTTCTTTTGATTTAAAACAAATCAATTTTGGATAGAGCAAGTGCTAATTGTCATTTGATGTTATAAATATGCACACGTACTCTTAATTTAAGGATTTTTTTTTTAAACAGGGTATTCTTGAAGATGGTCGTATTATTGATACCTCACTCTCCCGTGATCCATTGCAAGTGGAATTGGGAAAAAGACAAGTCATCCCAGGTAGACCTCTGTTCTTTATCATAAGATGCTTCGTTTAGCTGAGGAACACACCAAGCAGTAGGAGAGAGAGAAAATCTGTGCCCACAATCTTTGGTCAAAGAAACATACTTGATATTGTTTCTTCACTAAATAAGTATTTTCTCACTATGCCACCATTCATATTTTATGATTGCCACAAATGTAAAGTTTGAGTCTCTTCTCACTTGTATGTGGCTATGGCACAAACATGCTCCACCAACTTTTTTTTCCTGCTGTGTCCTCATGAAATTGATTTCTTCATTTGACTCCAGCTTATATCTGAGAACTTTTTAGTCATCTTTACCTGTACCATTACTGAAGTAGTGGTTTCCTCCCTTAACTTCCCAACACAGAGTTTGCTCTGGACACAATCTGACATACTGTACTTTACCATTTGTTGAAGTGGTGCACTCGGTTGACTTTTGGAGATGAGATTAGCTCAGTTAGTGCAGATATTCTCCTTCCCTTCAGCACACTCATGATGGCAGTATGAAGCTGTATGAAGTGGAGCGAGGGAGACGACTTTACATCTGCTGCTTCCAATCCACACCTTTTAAATACTGTTCAGGCTGCTTTTGGACATGGGGTTAGGGCTTTTTTGAAATATCAAAAGGAATGGAGCCTGACTGTAGCTTAAAAGTTACCATTGAATGGTATCCATGCAAAATACTTGTATTATTATATCAAAGTAAGTTTTGACAAATGGCTAAATTTGCTGGTTTGCTATCAGGCAAAACTCATCTCTTTCCCAATTCCACCCAATGTTATGCTGACAATGGATGCTTTCCTGTTGAATGTTGGTGTTTGGTAGGAAAGAAATGGAAATAAAGCCAAGGGTATCCACCAATTTATTTCCCCTTAAAATGTTCTGTATAGCTTGAGTTACTACAACAGCATTTGCTGACATCTTGCCTGTAGCTGACAAGGAGTTAGCACAAATTTCACTGGTATCTTTTATGCTACTTCAAGAATTAATGGAAATCACTTGGCCATGAAGAAGACCCAAATTTAACATACTTCCAACTGTAAGTGGATAATTTCAGTTGAAGATTAGAATAAATATTTAGTGATAAAAGTGTTAGACCCTGCAATCTGGTTTTGTGCTTTCTTTTAGAAGACTTCCAGAAGAAGCTAACTACAGTGGTCATCTGTGGGATTGTGTAAGATTGTGATTGGCATGTTCTATATATGTCATTCTCTTTGTCCTAGGCTCCCAACTTTCTTTCCTGCCTGTATTATTATTATTTTTAGTTTGATACATTAATCTCAATCTGTGTTTTGGTAACCAAACAGAGATTTATTATTTTAATATGAAGAACTCCTTTTATAGAAGATCTGAATGTTCTAGGGGAAAAACAGACTTCTAATTAAGTTCTTTTTTACTCCCAATTCAGGTTTAGAACAGGGTCTGCTGAATATGTGTGTTGGGTAAGTACTCCCAGTAAGTAACTGGAAATCTTCATAGGTAGTTGCTATACTCAGGTGAAGCCTGCAGCCTTCTTTGTTTTGAATTCTGTTGAATTCTCTGTGAGAAGGCAAGATGGACTGCAGTTTCCAAGCGACACAAAAAGTACTGTCTGCATTCAGAGTATTTGCTTGTTCAGACCACAGTGGGAAAACTCTGGCCCTTTAAATATAATGCTGCAGTTGCCAGCATCTGAAAAACTATATATATGTGTGTGTGTGTGTGTGTGTGTGTGTGTGTGTGTGTGTGTGTGTATGTATATGTATATGTATATGTATATGTATATGTATATATTATATTATATAGAGATGGGCATCAAAGTGAAGATACTGCTAAAAGGGCAGTGGATCAATAGAGGCTGAAAAAGTGTTTGCAAGAATAATCACAATAAAACAAAGATTGTACACCAAGAATAATAGGTGCCATCCCAAACCCTCTGGACCACCACTTGAATACCATTGACAAAATCACCATCAGTCAATTGCTGAAAGCAGCTATACTTGGAACAGCTTATATCCGACAACAGTGCCTTTAAGAAACAGTACCTGCCTATCCCAGGTGGTTGGGAAAGACTCAGTGATGGATAAGAATGCCAAATCCAGTTTATAAATATCTAACAGCTGTATGATCAACCACAATATTTTAACCACATGCTGCCCAATTCTCAGCAACTCTGGATTGCTCACATTTGTTAAACGAATTGCAAGAAAATCAATAAAAAGTAAAAGATGACAAGCACAATGAAGTAAAGGCCAAAGATAAAGGTTTGGGGGATAACAGGTCAAGTCAATCTTGACACTTGGTGACTGCCTAGATAAATCCCTGCAGTTTTCTCTGGTAAGATTTCAAAAGTGGTTTGCCATTGGCCCCTTTTCAGAGCTGAAAGAGAGAGGCTGGCCCAAGTTGGCTTTGTGCCTAAGGGGGGACTACAACTCAGAATCTCTTCCCGGTTTCTAGCCTGATGCTTGAAGATTAAGAGGAACAAACTGGAATATGTGCAGAGGAAAACAAAACAATGTTAAGAGGCTTGGAGGACAAAATGTAATTGAAAAAAATCTCATTAGGTTTCTTTCAGATCTTAATGGAAGCCCTTGCCAATTCCTTCTGGTCCGGTCTTAACATTCAAAAGTGCTCTAGGCCTTAACTTCAAGAATTCAAATTCGGAAATTGAGTTCCAGTTATATAAATGTCACTCCACACATAAAAACAGGCAAACTGGTCAGAAAAACTGGTCCAGCATGTCTGCTCACTTTTGACCAGGACTGCCCCTCCCCTCCCCTCAAGGACATAGCTTGCTTTGCTGAAAGCTGCAAAGCTTATTCTATCATTTGACAAAATCCCACTAAAACAAAAAACCTTGTGCACCTGTATCTTATCAGTACCTACCCGACCTTTACTCATTTTCTTTTCTGGCAGGGAGAAACGAAGAGTCATTATCCCTCCTCACCTGGCATATGGCAAGCGAGGTTCTCCTCCAGCTATACCAGGTATGATTCATATATCAGAAATTATTTAATGGCCAGTCAATCTACAAGGGCAGGAGGTAGCCAGATATTTACACTGTATGGACAAGGATGTCCAGTCCTGTTGCTTTGTAATATTGATTGGACATGCTATCTCTAACTGGGCCAAAAAAGAGAGATTGGAGAGGAATTGATTGGGGGCATTTAAGAAGTAATATTGTAAAGCCACACCTGTGCTGCAGTTTTTATTTTGTAAACCAAGGGAGGACTTAAGAAAAAAGTGTTATAAAACTCTGGCAAAGAGGAAATGCAAAAAAGGATAGCTCAGGAGTATCACTGCATGCAAACATAGAAACTCAAAAATAATACTTCTAGGTTTAGTTTGCCTTGTGGAATTGGGTATTATGGATAATCTTTTAGGATCTTTTAGGTGTATTTCACAGATCTCGTTTCTTTCCAGCTGATGCTATTCTGCAATTTGAAGTTGAATTAATCCAGCTCTCCAGAGCCAATTACTGGCAGAAGCTATCCAACGATATACTCCCCTTGCTAAGCATTGGGCTTGTCCCAGCACTGCTGGCACTGATTGGCTACTATCTCTACAAGAAAGCCCAGATGCCCCGAATATCTAAGAAGAAACTCAAGGAAGAGAAGAAAAACAAGATCAAAAAGAAATAAAAGTTGTTCTTTATCTTTTTCAATATTGTTTCCCCGTGGAATGTGTGTATAGGTGGGGAGTGCTCACACTGTTTCCCACATGTACACCGTATCTAAACAACTTCATGAGGCATAACTCTTGCACAAAAGGCCCAGGATGGGGAATTGGTTCTCATCATTGCATAAACTTCATTGTATTGCCCTTTAGATGTGAGATCACAACTACTTCCTTCCAGCCAATGAGCTTCTAAGAAGACTCTAGATCTATAAAGCTGATCTAATAGTTTGCACAAGATTTAATCATGTAAGTGGCACAGAAGAGTGATTTTGAGTGTTTTTTGTATACTTGACTTAAACATGTTAATTAAAGAAGTGGTCACTGTATGGGGTTATATTGGGCATCTATTAATCAAACGCCCTTATAGGATAGTTTTTACTTATTCGTACTTCAAGATAACTAAAGTAGCAGAATGCTTTACAATTCCTTGGGTACATTTAAGACCCCGTCCCACTGCACTTACGGATGCAAAGAGGATGTAAAACGTTAAAAAAAAGCTTGCCATCCGTTGGAAAATGCTATGCATCTGTTGTGTACTCATTGCATACGTGTTTCATACGCTCTATCCGTCGAGCATCCGTCCACTGAGATTTCATCTGCGCAAGAAGTTTTGAGCTGCACAAAACTTTGTGAACGGATGAACATTCCGCTACGTACGATGTACATCTGCGACATATATGGGCAACAAACGTTCTATGTCCGTTATCATCTGTTAAAACGTCTGCTGTATCCTCTCTGTATCCTCTGGACATCCCCTCAACTCACATCCACTGCAGCTGAAAACGGGGAGGAAACGAAAGGTGTGTGGAACGTCTACACAGCGTTAGTAGCACGGAAATAGAAAGGATGTAAGCATATGCATCTCGTATATAAAGGATTAAAACAAACGTTTGTATCTAGGATGTATCTTGGATATTTAGGATTTCTGGAGTATGTCTTAGAGTACATAGAAGGACACCTAGCGGACAACCGATATTTCCTATAAAAGGGGAGAAAATCATCTGGATCTCAGTATGAATCCAGCAGCCATGGTGTACAGACCTCTTCACCCTTGGTCTTGGTCTTCCACATCAATTGTTCTCCACCATGGATCATGACACAGTCCTGATGGTAGCTGTGATAATTCATCACCAGAACCAAAACCTGTTCAGACTGTTTCACCTTTTATACAGAAGGAGAAGAAGGAGACGTCCAAGAGCTGTGTGGGTCCGAGGATGGATCATGAGAAGAATGGAGTTTGGATTGCATGACCAGTTGATGGTGGAGCTGAGGAATGAAGACCCTTGTGCATTCCATCACTTCATGAGGATGCCACCAGCCATGTTTGATGAACTTGTACAGCGTCTGAGACCCAGGTTGACCAAGCCGAGCACCAACTTCCGTCCCAACCTGGACCCTGGACTGAAGGTGGCACTGACTCTGCGCCACCTGGCCTCTGGAACCACATACAGAAACATGCAATATGCATGGAGGGTGCCACACAACAGCATCAGCAAAGTGGTCAGAGAAGTGGTGCAGGCCATCATTGAAGAATACTCAAGTGCCCCACCACTGAACAAGGCTGGAGGAAACTTGCAGAAGAGTGGTATCAGAGGTGGAACTTTCCCCACACCGTTGGAGCCATAGATGGGAAGCACATGGCCTGCAAAGCTCCAGCCAACTCAGGGTCCACTTATTACAACTACAAGGGCTTCTTCAGTATCATCCTCTTTGCCATGGTTGATGCTGACTACAAGTTCATCTACATCGATGCTTCAGGCAACGGGTCAGCTTCAGATGGCCAGGTATACAACGCAAGTGACCTCAAGGATGGGCTGTAACACAACCTCATCATGGGCTTTCCAGGTCCAGACCCCCTACCCAATGACACACAAGATGTGCCCTACTTCATCATTGGTGATGACGCCTTCTCCCTCAGAACCTACCTCATGAAGCCGTACACTTCAAGATACCTCACCCATGAAGAGAGGATTTTCAACAACGTGGGGCCCTCTGAAGACACCTGCCTGGACAGGCTCACTGGCTCTTGGCTGGAAGAGGACTGACTGTCTGTGGGCTGTCTGAGGGAGAGGGGTGTCAAAGGGGCTGCTCCTCGGTGGCGGATCTCACCCTCCAGGAAACTGCACTTGGCCATGACGTACATCTCCCAGTCAGTGAGCTTGACAGTGGCCTGCCCGGATTTCTTGAGGTGTAGCTTGCCATACCAGGTGTGCATGTGCTTCCACCATCCAAGGAGTACTTCTGCAGTGTACCACAAGCTCTCTGCCTTGTCTCTCCAAGCTGCCTGCTTCTTCTTGGTGTCCCGATACAGTCTGTGGCCCTTTCTCCAGAGGTACTCGTTCTCCCTCAGCCATTCCAGCACCTCATCCTCATGGTCCTCGAAAACAGTGTACTGTTTCCTCTCTCCCTTCTCCTTCCCTTGCCTCTTCCTCCCGCTGGCAGGGGCTTCAGCAGGGCCTTCAGGGGCTTGAGCAGCAGGGTTTTGAGGGCCTTGGGGCTGGTCCACCACAGCAGCAGCAGCAGCAGCAGCAGCAGCAGCAGCAGCAGCAGCAGCA
>BLBF01000021.1:8529256-8542049 GCA_015471245.1 Laticauda colubrina | reverse complement strand
TGTTTAGCTTGTCTACCTAACCCTGGTTGGGGAACCCAGGCTTAACAATCCCCATGATTATGTGATCAAAATCCAGATGCTTGGCTATTGGTTCCTACTTATGACCACGGCTGTGTCCTAAGGTCATCTGCGATCACCTTTTGTGACCTTCCATCAAGCAAAGTCAATGGGGAGCCATATTCACTTAAGCCCATGTCACACTGCACCAAAGGATGGAAAGAGGATGTAAAACGGAGAGAAACACTTGCCATCCATTGGTTAAGACGATTCATCCGTTCTGTACTCAATGCCTCCGTTTTGCTTCCTCTCTATCCGTCCAGCATCCATTGACTGAGGTTCCATCCGCTCAAAAAGTTTTGAGCTGCTCAAAACTTTTTGAGCGGAAAATGTATCCAACGCGTCCATTCTGCATCTGCAACACATACGGGGAACATCCGTTCTACATCCGTCGTCATCCGTTACGCGTCCGCTATATCCGCTAGGCATCCGCTGGCATCTGCGCAACTCAAATCCGCTCCAACGGAAAACGGACACAGGGAGGAAGCGGAACAGATGTGGAATGGATGCGCAGCGTTAGTAGCACGGACGGAGAAAGGATGAAAGCGGATGCAGCTCGCAAAGAAAGCATTTAAAACGGAAAAAATGTTCGCAGAGGGGACCTATCTCGGATATTAAGGATGTCTAGAGGATGCCTAGAGGATGCAAAAGGACACCGAGCGGAAAACCTATATTGCCTATAAAAAGGGGGAGCAACTCACCTGGATCTCACTTTCAGTCCAGAAGCCCTGCTGTGCAAACCTCTGCAGCCTTCATCTGGCTCTTGCTCTTCCACAGCATCCAGTCATCTCAACCATGGATCGTAACAAACTCCTTTTGGTAGCCACCATCGTTCTGCAACAGTGCGAAGCCATCTACAGGCTCTTTCAACTGTTCTATGGGAAGAAAAGGAGGCGGCCAAGAAGCGTCTGGGTCTGAAGATGGATCGCCAGAAGAGCAGAGGACGGACTGTACAACAAGCTGATGGTGGAGCTCAGGAACGAAGACACTTGTGCATTCCAGAACTTCATGAGGATGCCTCCAGCCATGTTTGACGAAGTTGTGGAGCGGCTGAGACCCAGGTTGACCAAGGCAAACACCAACTTCCAGTCCAGCCTGGACCCTGGACTGAAGGTGGCACTGACTCTGCGCCACCTGGCCTCAGGGACCACCTACAGGAGCATGCAGTACGGCTGGAGGGTGCCACACAACACCATCAGCATTGTGGTCAGAGAAGTGGTGCAGGCCATCATCGAAGAATACAAGGAGGAGCTCCTCCAGTGCCCCTCCACTGAAGAAGGCTGGAAGAAAGTTGCAGAGCAGTGGTATCAGAAGTGGAACTTCCCCCACACCGTTGGAGCCATAGATGGGAAGCACGTGGCCTGCAAAGCTCCAGCCAACTCAGGGTCCACTTATTTCAACTACAAGGGCTTCTTCAGCATCATCCTCTTTGCCATGGTCGATGCTGACTACAAGTTCATCTACATTGATGCTTCAGGCAACGGGTCAGCTTCAGATGCCCAGGTATACAACGCCAGTGACCTCAAGGAGGGGCTGGAACGCAACCTCATCATGGGCTTCCCAGATCCAGACCCCCTGCCCAACGACACGCAAAATGTGCCCTACTTCATCGTGGGGGATGACGCCTTCTCCCTCAGAACCTATCTCATGAAGCCCTACACCTCCAGACGCCTCACCCGTGAAGAGAGGATCTTCAACTACAGGCTGTCCAGGGCAAGGCGGGTGATGGAGAACACCTTTGGCATCCTGGCCAACAGGTTCCAGGTACTTCTCACCACCATGCAGCATCGCCCAGAGACCGTGAGGAGGATCGTGGAAGCTTGCTGCATCCTGCACAATCTCATGCGCACCCGCTACCCAGTGTTGCAGAACAGGCTCGTGGACCTCCAACAAGGCAATGGGGACATGCAGCCTGGGGAATGGAGGCAAGGGCGAAACCTGATAGACACTAAAGCCCATGTCACACTGCACCAACGGATGCAAAGAGGATGTAAAATGGACAAAAAAGCTTGCCATCCGTTGGTTAACGCGATGTACTCACTGCCTCCGTTTTGCTTCCTTTCTATCCGTCCAGCATCCGTTTATTGACGTTTCATCCGCTCAGAAAGTTTTCGGCTGTCTAAAACTTTTGCGCGGAAAATGTATCCAATGCATCCGTTCTGCATCCTCTAGGCATATGGGGGACATCCGTTCTGCATCCATTACGCATCTGCTTTATCCGCTAGGCATCCGCTGTGCATCCACACAACTAAAATCCGATCAAGCGGTAAACGGACGCAGGGAGGAAGCAGAACGGACGCGCAGCGTTAGTAGCACGGATGGAGAAAGGATGAAAGCGGATGCAGCTCATCCACTCTGCATCCGCTCTGCATCGTCTACGCATCCGCTCTGCATCCTCTACGCATCCTCTACGCATCCGCTCTGCATCCTCTACGCATCCTCTACGCATCCTCTACGCATCCTCTATACATCCGCTCTGCATCCTCTATACATCCACTCTGCGTCCTCCCCACGTCCGTTCCTTTCCGTGTTATCCGCTCTGCTTATGCAAATTTTTGTCCCTTTTGAGAGCGGATAACAACGGATGGAACATTTTGCTCGTCCGTTGTGTCCTTTTTGCATCCATTGAGCAGTGTGACATGGGCTTAATGTGCAAGGCCCCAACAGAGCTTCACGTGAAGGGAAGAAGCAGCGCAACCTCCTGAGACACTGGTGCAACTCCCCAGCTGGAGCAGTGGAGTGGCAAGACAGGATGATAGATGATTAATGGGTGCTTCCTTCAGCCTGTCTCATCACACGGATGAGATTGGGCCATGTATGTTGAGTGGTCCTACAATGAACAGGGCATTTAATAAAGAGTTGTGTTTATGTTGACATGTGTGGATGATTGATTACATTGTTATTGATAATAAAGGGCCAAAGGTGTGGCACCTGGGAGGGTGGACCATACAGTCCCACTATGCTTGCACTGGAGGTTTATATATCCCACAGCTATTACCCATCCCAAAGGTATCCCTGCCCATCCCACAGCTATTACCCATCCCACTGCTATCCTTACCCATCCCACAAGCATGCAAGGGCTTAAACCATTTCTAAAAGTTTCCACCAAGACTTTATTGACAAAAATAAATGAAGGAAGTGTGTGAAGCAAAGATAATCTTTATTAATAACAAGCTGTAAAAGAAAAATGACCCAAGTCAAGTGTCCAAAGCAAAGATAAAGTCAACAGGTAGCCACCCAATCTCTGGCACTCTTCTTGGTCACTCGGAGGCGTGCCTAGTCTCAGGGGTGAAGGGTCCAGGTGCTGTGGAGATGGCTGCTGCTGGAGTGCTGGTCTGAGGCGCCACTGGGGTGCCTGGCCCCGAGAGGGCAACAGGGGACGGTGTGTTGAGGAAGCTCTCAGACAGCTGGCTCAGCCCTGTGATGTTGAGAGCCTCTTCCTCCATGCCATGGGGTGTCAGCCCCAGTACCAATGACAGATGTACTGAGGCCAGGCTTGGCTGTGGGGTGGAGGAAGGAGCAGTGTAGTGGGGCTGTCTGGTCTGCAGTTGGGTGAGGACTGGCGTCGGTGGCATCTGTGGCGTGGGTGGCATCAGTGGCGTCGGTGGCATCAGTGGCACCGGTAGCACCGGTGGCGTCCGATGTACCTGTGCCTGGACTGGGAAGGGCTGCCTGTGCTGCTGGACTTCCTGGTAGGCATAGCCTTGGTAGGGGAGGGCCTGTGGAAAGCCTTGGAAGGGCAGTGACATCACCTGGGGTGGAGGAGCAGGTCTGGACTGGGTGGGAGCAGGTTCATCTTGGTCTGGAGGGTTGTGAAGAAGATCGGTGATCCTGTCCTTCACCACCTGGTACTGGGGTTCCGACATGTTCATGAGGGTCTGGTTGACATAGGTGAGGAAGGGCTTGCGGTTGGAGGATGGGGCGTCGGTGTGTACCAGCTGAGAGAGGAGATCCACGCTGCTCCTGATGGTGTCTCTTATCTCCAGCAGGACAGTGTGGCTCTGCCCCTCCAGTCTGCCTCTCTGCCTTTCTGTGGAGGTGGAGCTGGGGGTGGATGCGGGTTGGGCTGTGGTGGAAGTGCCGTCTCCTTTCTCCCACTGCATCAGGGGGTCCTCCACGCGCTCCGCCAGGGGTAGTACAGCTGTCGGGGGGGTCTCTGTCATGGCACACTCCACAGATACCTGCCTGGACACAGGAGCTGACTCTTTGCCAGAAGAGGACTGGCTCTCAGCAGGCTGCCTGAGAGAGAGGGTTGTGAGAGGGGCTGCTCCTCGGTGGCGGATCTCACCCTCCAAGAAGCTGCACTTGGCCATCACATAGGTCTCCTGGTCCGTCAGCTTGACCGCGGCCTGACCAGATTTCTTGAGGTCCAGCTTCCCGTACCAGGTGTGCATGTGCTTCCACCAGCTGAGGAGTACCTCCGAAGTGTAGCCCAGGCTCTCCGCCTTCTCTCTCCAAGCCACCTGCTTCCTCTTGGTGTCTCGATAGAGTCTGTGTCCCTTCTGCCAAAGATATTCATTCTTCCTCAGCCACTCCAGCACCTCCTCCTCATGTTCCTCTTCTATGGTGTATTGCATCCTCTCCCGTTCACGCGTCTGCCTCTTCCTTCCTTTGGCAAGGCCATATGGGCCCTCATCAGAGGGGCTTCGAGGTTGTAGGGGCTGCTCCTTCACACCACCACCACCAGCAGCAGCAACAACAGTAGCAGCAAAAGCAGGACCAGCAGGACCAGCAGCAGCAGCAGGACCAGGAGCACCAGCAGTACCAGCAGCACCAGCAGGACCAGGAGCACCAGCAGAACCAGCAGGACCAGGAGCACCAGCAGCACCAGCAGCACCAGCAGGACCAGGAGCAGTGCCAGCAGAGTAAGCACCAGCAGAAGCACCAGCACCAGGAGCAGCATCAGCAGAGTAAGTACCAGCAGAAGCACCAGCACCAGAAGCAGCATCAGCAGAAGCACCACCTCCAGAAGCAGCATCAGCAGAAGCCCCAGCACCAGAAGAGCAAGCCCGGGCAGCAGAAGCCCCAGCAGAAGCAGAGTCAGGGCCAGGGGGTGGGAGGGTGGCCCTGTCCCTCTTGCCAGGGCTGGCAGCAGATGGCAGAGGCTTCCGTTTCTTCCCCATGGTTGTTGGGTTGCTGGCTGGCTGGCTGGCTGGCTGGTGAGCTGTGTCTGGAAGCAGGTCTTTCCTCTGAATGGTGACCTGCTTGCGAGCTGCTTCCCTTTATATCCGCAGGGCTAATGCAATGCATCCTCCCCGCATGCGCAGTGAACGCTAGGCATCCACTAGGCATCCGCTAGGCTTCCGCTCTGCATCCGCTCTTTCCATTCCGTGTCCGCTTTGCTGTGCTCCCCCGGAAGCCTTGTGGATGTGCCATCTGCTCCCATCCGCTTCCATCCGCTAGGCTTCCGTGGAGCATCCGCTTTCCATCCGCCCTACGTCCTCCCCCCGTCCGTTCCTTTCCGTGTTGTCCGCTCTGGTTATGCAAATTCGGGGCACTTTTGAGAGTGGATAACAACGGATGGAACATTTTGCTCGTCCGCTGTGTCCTTTTTACAAACGTTTTGTATCCGTCGGCCAGTGTGACAGGGCCTTTAGCAGCCGGCTTACTAACTTATCAACTGCAGTGATTCAATTAACAACTGTGGCAAGAAAGGTAGTAAAATGGGGGGAAAACCTGCTTAACAAATACCTCACTTAACAACAGAAATTTTGGGCTCCCTTGTTGTCATAAGTAGAGGACTACATGTAGAGCTGAAGCAGTTTTAGTCACTCATTTGGATACATTCAGGAAGACTCCTTACCTGTATCTTCTGCAATTTCTTCATCTGCATTTCTATCTCCCGGGTGCTCCTTTCATCCCTGAGCTTGAGACCTTCAAAAGCAAATTTACGATCCTCTGTTGCTTCTGTGTAGTTACGTAAAGCCTGTTGGAAACGCTTCCACAGCTCTTCCACTTTTCCTTCCAACTGCATGCGAAGGTAATGTTTGTCCTCCAAATTCTGCAGGAAATGAAAATGGGTCAACAATTCCCCAATGCCCTCCCTGCCAGCTTTAGGGTTCTCCAACTACCTGTACTTTTTAATCTGTCTGAACAGGTGACATTTCTCAAGGGAACAAAACAGCTTCCTTGCAGATACAAGAAAATATACTCGGTTTATTTGTTTGATTCTTTTGGGTCCTGTTAGCAGAACCCTTTATTGCTTGTGATGCAGTTCTAAGTATTGGAAATAAGGGCAGCATCCATCATGAGTTAATCAGTTGGAGTCCCAAACTGCTAGCATATTTCATAGTCCCTCAACTTGAGGGACTATTTTGATGAGCTCATGACTCATGTTGTACCCCACAGTATCTAGAAGAGGAGAGAAAATAATGTAGAGCAGAAATGGCTCTATGTTTCATAATGCCTTGGTTCCCAAAACATACTAAGCAAGCTGTAAAACATTGATCAATATAGGTTGTAGCATATGGTTTTACGTTGCATGAACACTCCTAATTGTAGTTGTTTTCAATGTATCAGGGTCACACAATGATATGACCCCACAATGTTTAATCAGATTGTGCACAGTTCAGCTATAGTTTAGAATTCAACTATACATATCAGCTTGAAATAACAAAAAGATTGTTGAGTTTCCTCCAAGTAGTTTGATTATAGAACCCTGGTTCAACATAGTCTGTTTTGTTTAACTGAACATGCCATAATCAACCAGCTTCACGCTTCTTAAGCCCAAAACTATTATTAACATAAATTGGATTCATACAACACACTAAACTATAACCATGGAAACCACACTATAGCTTCGTTTAATTTATGAATCTAGCCAATATGTTTTAGCTTGGTATTTAGTATATCTTAACTATGATGATAATGCACTGGAGAAAGGGCAAACTAGTGAAGTATATACATTTTAGTATTAATAAGCAAGAGACAAGAAGTACGAGCAGGTTGTGATGTCCGATATCAAACATCTGATCTATTTAGAACCATGACAGGATATCTTGGATTGATTACTGCCAAACAACTCCAAGTTCTTCCTACTAGCATTTTCCTTTTTAAATCAATACACCAATATATAACAGAAATATAATTCTCAGATAATATTTAATAAAGCCATAACAAGAAAAAGAGAACATTTTCATACGTAACGACTGCCCTATCAATATGTCATTACAGTTTTGCTAAAGAAAAAAATTAAGGGCTCTACGATTGCTAAAACCTGCATGTAAAGATTTTTTTTCTGCAGATTCATCTCTCTGTTCTAAATTGTGATCAGATTCCCCCATTCATCAGCAAATACAAAAATATCATCAAGTTTGCTCCCCTGTCTTAACTCACACCTTATTTTTGACATCATCTCGTGTACTTTGGAAGTCAAGTCTAGCTTCATATTCATTTTCAGCAAAGTTCTGCTCCATCGCTAACAATACATCCTGGAGGTAGAGACTCTCCTCATCATGGTGTTCTATGATTAACTTCCTGGCAGAAATGGAAATGGTCCCATGAGCATCAAGAAGTTCACAAATCAGTGCCCTATAACTATCTATCTCAACCCTATGTCCTTTCTTTCTTTTCCCACATGCCTACCTCTCTGTGTCAAACTCCTTCTGCAATGCCTGCAGTTCTGTCTGGTAATCCTCTTCTAAGTAGCCCAGGCGGCAGTTCTGGAGTTTCAACAGTTGATCTATGTTGTGTAAGTGGCTACGCAGGGCGTGGGTGTACTGAGCTTCTGCTTCAGCTAGGTCTTTAGCAAGGGACTGGGAGGCAGAGAAAACCATAAAATCAGGACAAAAGGCAGGTTTGAAACAACTATGGAAATCAGCATGAAAAAAAGAATCAGAACTCTACAGTAGTCAGACTCATGCAGGTAAATGTATACAAAGCTACTGATTTATCTTTTTCTTGCTCTCCATATTGATAATACCACTAAAGTAGTAGTAGTATGAGCTACATTATCTGCTGGTCTAGCTGAATGTGTGGGAGGCTACCCACTAAACTTCAAACATTTTGGAATTATGTTATTTTGAACAACCCTTCAGTTCAGAGGACCCTTTTAAACCCATAAAGATGAGTTATGTTGATGCTCACCAGTTTTCTGAGGGTGGTCCCAAAGTGATGCCATACTGATTTGTACCTTTGCTTCTTCCATGGCTTAATGTCTATGAAGATTCTCAACCATCCAGATAATGGTTGTTCTTCGGGAAGAAGCCATGGAAAACCCAAAGTTGGTTTTCAAAAGGCAGCTGAACTTTCTTCGGTTTTTCCCTTGAAAACGTTTTGCTTCTCCTCCTGTTTCAGTTCTGACCTGAAGCAGCTTATTGGATGAGAAGCAAAACATTTTCAATGAACAAAAACCAAGGAAGTCCAGCTGCCTTTTGAAAAGCACCTTTGGGTCTTCCTATGGCTTCTTCCTGAAGAGCATTCATACTGGCTCCTGATGCTGAGCTTGTGTGGAAATTTCACACAACTGGAGTGCTGCACTTCCTGTCCCTTTTCTGTTTTTGTAGAGAGGTTCAAGCCTCATAATGAGATAATGGACTATGCAGCCTAAAGTATGCATAACTGTGCATACTTTAAAATTAAACACCAGACAGATGAGAGGGAACAAGTGATATTGCTGGTCTACTGTGCTTGCAAATGCAAAAAACAAAAGCAAACTACTTTATTACCTATCTCAGTTTTATGTGAAATAGTAATGACTTCAATTTTTCAGAGAAGCTTCTTAAAATAATTCTGTATGTTTGATAACACACTGTTATATGAATAAAACTTGCCTTTCCTCAGTTATACAATTTGTGACAGTCGGCTAAAATATGTAAAAGAGATAAATACTGCACAAGATGATACCAACTGAGAAACAAATTTTTATTTAAAGGTATATAATTTGTTCTCACAACTCATATTCTTTTTGCATAATGCCATATAGCCAGAGAGTTTCACAAGTTGCTTTCTATTCCTACTTGCCTAGCCTTTGTCCCCCAGCTGCTTGATACAGTCTTCTTCCATGGACTTTTAGAGATTGCTGCTCACCTTAATGACATTGTCTTTGCAATCCACAACACGTTCAAATGTCTGACTGAGAATCTCAATATCTTTACGCAGCTCCCTGGCCTTGACTTCACGGAGAACAGTGCGCCATTGCAAGTTGATCTTATGCAGATTCACCCAGCTATTGTGTTCCTCCTTGGCTAACTTGTCCTGAAATACAAGTCACAGCTTACAATGCACTCCCCCAGAGTTTGCCCCTGCAACAAGTAGACAATGTAGGCAGTGACTAAATATTAATTGATTCTGAAGATCAAAATACCTTGAATATTTTTTCACAGAGAAAAATATGGGAAATGAAGCAATTATAGCCATGCAAATTTCATAACGAAAACTGTTTTCATCAACTATCTACATTTATTAGAGTTCTTGTACAATCTGAAGCAAATATGCACTGAAAAAATATAAACATATGTTTATTGTTTTTGTAATCACAATACAGACTTAAAGATCTTCACTCAAGAATTTTTCCCTTCAGGTGCCTAGTACCAGTAGTTGAATGATGAACTTCATTGCCATGTAAGCTGAAATTTGTTTATACAATGAATTTTATACTCTCAAATTATACAATTTGTTTATACTCTCCAGCCCTTTACACCCTGTCTTTTAAAATCTGTTCCAAAGATTTCCCATCAGAGAAGAGCTTGATGGCATATCAGAAGCTGCAAGGGGAAATTGAAAATAATCCCCCTCAGTGGAATTATATTATCTTAACAATTGTTTTGGATATTAGATATTATTCAGGGCCAATTATTACTCCATTGACAAAACATTTTAAAGTCCATAAGACTGGGAGTTTTCAGTAAATACTGACTAATAGCATTACCTACCCTTCCTTGTCTCATATATATATATATATATATGTGCTGTTCAGCTTCCTTCGGGTATTATCCCACGTCATTGTAGTTCTGTTAAAGTTGTAGCAACGTTTCAGCAGAATCTCATCTGCCATCATCAGGCTTCTGTATGGATGTGGGTCTTACAGCTCCTGGTTTTTAAATTTGAGGCTGGTTCATTCTGATTGGCTGGGAGCCTGGACCTATTTCATTGGACTTGGAGTTTGATTGATTGGTGTTCCTGGTTTCTTCTGTCTGTTTTGTGGCTTTGATTGGCTGGCAACAGTCTGTTCTTGTGTTGGAGGCTTTCAGTGCAGCTTGGCTGCGTGTGAAGGGACGGCTGCTCTTTATTAGCAAGCTGGGTTTCACCTGGGTGCCTGGTGGGGGGGTTAGGTTGGAGCTTTCAGAGAGAGTCTGTTTTTGCCCAGGTGTTTGCCTGGCTTGTGGCATGGAGATCTTTCTATTTGAGAGTGCAGGCTTCCAAATGATTGACAGTCTGGTGGAATCATCTCTTCTATTCATGCTGTCAGGTCTTTTTTCAATCTCTATGGCTTCTCTGATGATTCTGTGGCTGGGGTTTTCTATAGTGGCCAGGGTTTTAGTGCCATTGAAGTTGATGTTGTGACCTGTGGTTTTCATGTGTTGGACTAGTGAGGAGGTGTGTTCCAGCTTTTTTACTGCATTTTTGTGTTCCTCTAGGCGGGTACTTATTCTTCTATTGGTCTGTCCAATGTATGTGGCCGGGCATGATGTACAGGGAATTTCGTATATGCCTTGGTTTTCCAGGTCAATTTTGTCTTTGGGGTTCCTCAGGATGGCTGCTATTTTTTTGTCTGTTTTGAAGGCAGTCTTGATGTGATGCCTGTGTAGTATCTTACTGATTTTATCTGTGGTACCTCTTATGTAGGGCAGGACAGCTGTTCCATGGATCTGTTGATCTTCTAGGTCTCTGTTATGTCTTGGTGTGTTTTTGTGGATCAAGTTGGTGATTTTGTTTTTGTGGAAGGCGTTGGCTGTCAATATTTCAGTCAGGGTGCATAGTTCAGTCTTTATATGTGTCTTATCTGCCAGGCGTTTGGTTCTGGTAATTAGTGTTTTCGCTACGGAATTTATCTGTGCTGGATGGTGGTGGGATTGGGCGTTGAGGTAGCGGTTGGTGTGTGTTTTCTTTTGGTATATGGTGTGTCCCAGTGTGCCATCTGTTCTTTTGTAGATTAGTACATCTAGGAATGGTAGTTGTTTGTTTATTTCCGTTTCCATGGTGAACTTGATTTTGGGGTGTGTGTTGTTTAGGTGTGTTAGGAAATTGTTTAGGTTTTCTTTTCCATGGGGCCAAATCACAAATGTGTCATCGATGTATCTTAGCCATAGTTTGGGTTTGTGGGTGGCATTAGCCAGGGCTCTGGATTCGAATTCTTCCATGAACAGGTTTGCAATGACGGGTGACAGTGGTGATCCCATAGGGGCTCCTTCAATTTGCTTGTATCTTTGTCCTTTGTATATGAAATATGTGTTGGTTAGGCAGTGTTCTGTTAGTTCCATGAGGTCTTTGGCTGGTTGGTATTTATTTTTGATGATTTCAAGAGTTTCTTTTATTGGGACTTGAGTGAATAGTGAAACCACATCGAAACTTACAAGCAGATCTTCTTGTTCTACGTGTAGATCTTTGATCATTTCTAAGAAGTGGTATGAGTTTTTTACATATGAAGCTGCGGTTTCAGCATGGGGCTGTAGTTGTTTTGCTAAGTATTTAGCTAGGTTTTGTAATGGTGCTCCTATGGAGCTGACTATGGGTCTGAGAGGTATGCCTTCTTTGTGTATTTTTGGGAGGCTGTATAATTTGGGGCATCTAGAAGATTTTTCTCTTGGGATGATCGTCTGTTGGATTTCTTTGCTTATGTGGCTGGTTATAATTTTCTTCTTGGTTGATTTTTCTAGATATGTGGTTGGGTCTGTATTTATAGGTTTGTATGTGGAGTCTTGGAGTAGGTCTGTCAATTTTGTTTCATAGTCTTTTCTGTCCATTACTACTGTGGCATTTCCTTTGTCTGCTGGGAGTATTATGATATTATTATCATTTTTCAGGGTTTGTAACGCTCTGAATTCATCTTTTTGCAAATTATTTTTGGGTGGTTTCGTTGTGCATAAGATGTGAGTAACCTGGTGTCTTATTCTGTCAGCTTCATCTGTATTTAATTTGGTTAGGCTGGATTCTACTGCACATATGATGGATTCTGTTGGGATTTTTTTGGGTGCTATGGCATAATTGAATCCTTTGGATAGGACATCTGTTTCTGTTTTGTTGAGTTCTCTGTTGGAAACGTTGTATACTAGTTGTTTCAGGTGTTGTTGTGGGTTATTGGGAATTTTCTTGTCATTTTCTAATTTTTTCAGTTTTTTTGAGAGTTTATCATTTTTATAAGTATTTTCAGTTTCAGCTCTCCACGTTGTAAGTTGTTTGATCTTATCCCAAAGTAGAGGGTGGATTTTGCTGCTCAATTCCAGGTGTAGTGCTAGCAAATCTTTGTTTAACTGATCTAATTGGAATCTTTTACTGTGAACTTCATTTCTGAGTAGAGATTTCTCTGTCCTTTTCAGGATACGTTTGGTAGCTGCTGTGTTCTTATGAAATGTTAATTTGAAGCAGGTTGGTGTTACATTGTTGTCTCTGCAGCTGCATAGGAATTTTAGGTCACATAGTATTCCTGCTCTTTTAACTTCCAGCTTCTCATAGCTTCTGATCTGGCTGTTTATTTCCTCCCCGTAGAGGTCAGATATTTGTTTTTTTAAGTTATCGCGGGTACTTACATGTGTGCTGTTCAGCTTCCTTCGGGTATTATCCCACGTCATTGTAGTTC
>BLBF01000021.1:8514917-8528856 GCA_015471245.1 Laticauda colubrina | reverse complement strand
AAGTTATCGCGGGTACTTACATGTGTGCTGTTCAGCTTCCTTCGGGTATTATCCCACGTCAATGTTTTCTGATATATATGATATATATATATCCCTCTGAACCACTAGCCTATTCCAGATCTATTTTTTTACATCAAATAAATTCATTTTCATACAATTTTAACCTCTTATTCAATTCACCTCATTAATTTGAAACTGTCACAGGCTAATCAAAAATTGAGGTCCAAAAATATATGTACAGATGTTGCTCATTTCTTTTTTTTAAATTAAATATATATAAATTTATATTAAATTTATAAAACGTTTCAGACTACAAGGTATTCTTCTATCATTTATTAGTATTCCTTCTACTATTTTATGATTCATGCTATTCACATTTGAAAGCAATGCTCTGCTTCAATTATAACATCAAGAGAACTTTGACACATGAAATTTGATTTTGAGCAAGTTTATATATCTGATATAAATACAATTTCTATACTGCAAAGTCATCATTCACATTTGATAGAATGCAGCACATTTTGCTGTCCCTACACTCCTCCCTTTAGAGCAGAGTATGTCTCGCTTATTTTTGGTTTCATTGTAGCATGTAGTAAATACATCACAGACTTGCGCCTATTTTTGGATTCATTCTTTAACTTTTGAGTAGCATGTGGTACCTTTAGAAATTGGATCAACATGTCCTCCTTCTTCTTACTCATTTCCTCCTCAGCCAACAGCTTTTGTTGCATCATAAGCAACCGTTCTTCTTCAGAGAGTATAGCCCGTTTGGGTCCCTTCTTTTTTGGCATGGTTATATTTAGAAAATGGAAAGATCTGTTGAACAGAAGAAAGATCCTGTTTTAAGATTATGGGAATTGTTAAGCTTACACTTTTGGAAAGTTCTAAATTGAGAAATCCCATTTGAAGCTAAGAAATACAATTCTGATTGCTAAGTCAAGCTGCTACTATACATCTCTAAATTCATTGAATGTATTACTCATTCCTTTAATCCTGTCTGTTTATCATTCTTTATATATGTAATTATCCTCATTTTCTTCTAAAACAGTTAGATATAGTATATTATTTTCTCCATCCCATTCCCTTTCATCTTCATAACCCAGTGAGGTTTAGATTGAGAAACAGAAAGATAACAATCTGCTTTGCAAATGAGCTGGGATTTGAAGCCATTTCCCAAATGCTAAATTACTTCCTGTATGAACTATTACTGTAACACAATCTTGTTACAGTACATATATACAGTACATATACAGAACATATTAAAAGCATCAGCTGATCAGGGATGTTTTGGCTAAATTATTGAATACAACCAGTTTTAGAAGCTGTGATTCTACAGTAGTGTTATAATGGAGTTGCTTCTTTGAGTGTCACTATACTCCTTTCCATAACTCAAAATTCTGCTGATGATTGATAAGTGAATACTTGAAATATCACATCCTATACAACCTTTTCCAAGCTTTACAACTGGAATTCTCTTGGTCTTATTGCTATCAGAGGCAGTTTAGGAGAGAATAAAAAACAATTACTTCTGAATGGATGGTTCATATTTTGAACTTCCCTATGAAAGAAATACCATTTAATGTTCTCCTTCCTGCTCTTCCAATGGTAGGCAAATATGTTCTTATTTAGACAGATGTGTCAATATTAACATTGATTATCTGTCAGTTTGGTCTTAACATGACTGAATATTGTGTCTTTATATTAACAGGATTTTAATTAACCAATACATTTGTCTAGATTTCTCTTCATTTTTATATTGTTCAATATATTTAGTGCCTCTTTTAGGAGAAAAAAGTGTGCAAATTCAATAAATAACAGAAAACAAATACATTGTTCTCTTTCTCCTGTCTTTCTTTTCCTCATTTTAATTCTGTCACTGTGGTTTTTAGATGCCTTTGAAGTCTGAAGCCACATAACCAGACCTCACTTTCTTGGGTGCCGGCCTTGTTCACTTTTCCACATTTGCTTCCATTTCCACATCAGGGTTCTAAACTTTATGAAGATACAAACTATGAAATCACTTGCTGGAAGGCAGGGAGGAAACAATCCCTGAGCCTGAAATATCAAATAATCAAAAGCAAAATACACGTCATGATGAACTAGTTCAACAGTTTCTTTGTGGAGATTTCCCCCCCCCCCCCAAAGAGGTTGCCTTGAATCTTATTGTCAGAAGTTGCATTGCTAATGCAAGCAATTGAAAACAAGTGGTGAAACTTGACCTTGGACTTGAATTATGTGCCAATTGTTAATTATGCTGAAGTTTAATTGGTATATAATTCTTCACATATGGCTTCTACCAATTAAAATAGTTTGCCATAGAGGTTAAGGCACTGGTTTAGAGACTATGAATTGTACTCATTAACTCTAAGGCTACCTTAAGGCACAAAGCCACCTGGGTAACTTAGGGCCAATTCCTCCCAGCCCAAGGAAGCAGATAATGGTAAGCAACTTCTACATTCTTGTCAAGAAAATTGCAGGGATTCTAGTCTGGTGCCTTAAACAATGGACCAAAGTGGAATTTTAAAAGATTATTATTCAGTTGGAACCAGAAATTTTCTTGGGGTTCATGAACAGTCAACCAGAAAAGATGCATAGAAGATTGTTTTTATACATGGTTACTACAACAAGATTATTGCAGGCACAAAGATGGAAAGCAGAGGTGGTATTCAACAGGTTCTGACCAGTTCTGGAGAACCGATAGCAGAAATTTTGAGTAGTTTGGAGAACCGGCAAATACCACCTCTGACTGGCCCCACCCCCATCTATTCTCTGCCTCCTGAGTCCCAGTTGATTGGCTGGGTCTTCTTTGGTTGCCCTGCACAGGAGAACGGAAAAAGCAAGTTAGTGGGGTGGGGAGGGTATGGGATTTTGCAATAACCTTCCCCTGGAGTGAGGTGAGAATGGAAATTTTACAGTATCCTTCCCCTGCCATGCCAACCAAGCCACGCTCATCAAGCCACACCACGCCCACCATGCCATACCTAAAGAACAGATAGTAAAAATAACTGAATCACACAATTGATGGAAAGATTCCAAAACACCCACAACAGACTGATTGGTGAAGATGACAGAATTTGCAGAAATGGGAATAATTAATTTGTTTGCTAAAAAACCTGATTCTTTACATATTTGTTTCCTTTCTTTTTTTCATGTTCCATTTTTTATTCTTTTTCTTTCTTTTAAATCTGTAGATTTGTTTATGTTCCTGAATAGTTTATATTCCTTTGCTAAAAATGACAAAACGACCTGGCTTTGCAGCACATGCTGAACCACAAATAAGCCAATCAACTTAAAAATTAATAGGAATGCAATCTCCAGATTTGTAACTGACTGGTAAAGACTATTGTGACAACACAGGCTCAGAATCCCTGCTTTAATCAATGCCTCCTTCCAATTAGCCTTGACCAGAGGTAGTTTTATAGAGTCCTTGATGCTCTCTGTGCTTGTCTTTTTTTTTTTTTTTGCAAACATCTCATTACCCAAGTAGGTAACATCATCATTGCTAGTGAGTTTTGAGCTCTGCTCCATTTGCATACAGTAATTTACCCTGCCCAAATGTACTGATGAGAGTATAGTTTTCTCTTTGACTAGAATATTTTTTTGCTAGATTGTTTCTCTGGTATTAATCCCTGCTTATCTGGGTGTTGGTTGGTGACGAGGAGGTTTTCTGGACTCTGTTTCCTTCTTAGCATTTTATTGTCTCTTCTGAATGGTGCATAAATGTAGTTTATGTCTATGTGTTTATGGTTGGCTGATTTGTTTGAATGGCAAACTTCCCAGAATTCCCCAGTGTTTTTGGATTTAGCTTGGTTTAGGATGCTCAAGGTTTCTCAGTTGAAAATATAGTTGAGTCTTTCCACAAGGAAATCTATTTGTAACAGAATCCTTCAGGGAGTTGAGGGTTTGTAGCATAACAATCCGCCCTCAAAAGAAGCTGTTAGCAGCCTAAGCTCTCCTTCCAAACAGGAGCAGTGCCAAAACTCCTGCTAAAACACAAACCTCTCTCAGATAACACAGGTAGTCCTCGACTTTCGACCACAATTGAGCCCAAGATTTGTTGTCGAGACATTTGTTAAATCAGCTTTGCCCCCATTTTATGACCTTGCCTCGGTTGTTAAGGGACTTACCACAGTTGATTAAGTTAGTAAGTTGGTTGTTAAGCGAATCTGCCTCCCCCACATTGACTTCCCTTATTAGGATGGCCTTGGGACACAGCAATGGTCATGAATATGAACCAGTTGCCAAGCAGCTGGATTTTGATCCCACAAATCCTGCAAAAGTGGCAGGTGTGAAAAAAAACAGTCATACGGTCATTTTTCCCAGGGCCGGTGTAAGCTTTGAACCGTCATTGCACGAAGTGTTGTAAGGGCTACCTGTAGATATTCAGATCAATCAAACCTTGTTTTTTACAGTTTTCCCCCCCTCTCCCCAAAAAATCCCTTTTGGTCATCATTCCATAATAGGAATGGATCCTGGAACATCGACACTCCCCCTGCCCCCCGCCACACACACACACACACACACACACACACACACACACACACACACACACTCGCAAACCCAAGACTTTCCCTACGAATTGGCACCGACCTTTCCACCAAAAGAGCCTGCTCAGATATTATTTATTCCAGCCCTCCCGTTCTCCTCCTCGACCCACCGCGTCCCTCTTTGCTCCAAGCCGAGTCCTCCCGGTCTCCGAGCAACGGCCCTCTTTCCCGGGGAGACGCGCCGGGGAGACGTTCCAGCGCCACAGCGCCCCCTCGTTGTGCCTTCCAGTAAGGCGGCCTTAAAAGAAGGCCGTGCGCCCTGCCTGTGCAAAGCCCCGAGGGAGGAAGGACGAAGAGAAAGCGACGCCGAAAGACCGGAGAGGCTGCAGCCAGAGCCTCAGGGGAAAACCAGGCCTTTGAAAGGTTCTCCTCGCACATACGTGCTAGTCGTTTCCGGCTCTATTTTTTCCTTTCTTTCTATTTCTCTATTCTATTTCTATTTATTTAAATAAAAAAGTTGAATAAAAAAATATTTAAATAAACAAGTCGTATGTATTTCTATTCCTCTATTCTGTTTCTTTCCAGGAAACAAGCGTACTTGCAAATTTTGAGTGGTTAATTCTTTAGATAGGCTTGTGATACTCCCTGAGCTTGACAAAAGTCGGAACAGAACTTTGGAAAGCAAGCCAAGAGAGTCCACTGGTACCAGGCGGATAATACATTTAAATAAGTAAAATCTAGCCTTTATGTATTAAGGCTAGGTCCCACTGGCCGACGGATGCAAAAGGTATGCAAAAAGGACACAGCGGACGAGCAAAATTTCGGAGGTGCTCCATCCATTGTCATCCGTTCCAAAAAGTGGCAAAAATTTGCATCAACAGAACGGAAAAGAACGGACGGGTGGGTAGTATGTAGTGGGGATGTTAAATGGATGTTCATAGGAAGCCTAGAGGATATATATATAGGATGCAAACCATTCACTGCTCATCCTTTCTATTTCCGTGCTACTAACGCTGTGTAGACGTTCTGTGTACTTGTTGTTTCTTCCCTCTTTCCGTTTTCAGCTGCAGCGGATGTGAGTTGAGGGGAAGCCCAGAGGATGCAGAGAGGATACAGCGGACGTGTAACGGATGATAAACAGACATAGAACGTTTGTTGCTTCTTGAGTGGATGAAATCTCAGTGGACGGATGCTCAAAGGATAGAGCGTATGAAACACGTATGCAATGAGTACACAATGGATACATAGCGTTTTCCAACGTTTTTTAACGTTTTACATCCGCTGGTGCAGTGGAACGGGCTTTAATTAGATCTATGTCTCACTTTTGTACACAAGATCAAGATTATCTCTCCTCCAAATTATTTTTTTTATCATTTACATTTTTATTAGTTTATCAAAGTACAAAATACAAAGAAAAAAAGGCATTTCTTAGTTTTCCAGAGGATGCAAATCATTGGGAATCATCTACTGATCAACAGTGCATCTTTCTCCATTGTGACTCAAAATCTACCTGAAAGTTAATCCTTGAAACCCACAATTCTAAACTCTGTATTTGAAGTTTGCTTCTGATTTTTTTCCCCCTTGGCAAAGGAGAACATATGAAATCTACTTAGTCTGAGCTTTAGCAAAGGAAAATAACATTGGGGTTGAAAATTGAATCCTGCTGTCAAATAGAGCCAGTTAGCACACCATTCGAGCGCCTATTGATACTCCTCTAAGATATTGTAATGCCTGCTTCAGTATTTAACAGCATTGCCTGGTCTGAAGATGAGTCTCAGTTGCCATGGCAACAGCACTTGGTAGTCAACTTACTCAGATACAACCTGGACCTACTTAGGAAGCTGCAATCTAAATATAGCCAAGGAGCCCCCTTTTAATTTTAGGTCATCTACATTTTCAGTGGAAAGGGAGCAAAATACACAGAACAGAAGGGAAGGGACAATGCAGTAGGAATGAAAAGAATTGGGACTAAAATCTTTTAAGGGATAATCCCTGTAAAATACTAAACCAGATCAGCATTTCTGTATTGATCTCAGTCTGGATGAATTTGGGATTTCATTGCCACCATGAAAATCCTGCACTCATCCCATATAATTGAGGCCCAAATTTACATTGCAGGGCACACATTTGATCTGTTTTTGTCCTTCAGACACATGATCTGAAGCTAGAAGCTAGTACTGCATCACAGTCATAACATATTCTCAGGATTTTGAGGTTCATGCCTACCACTAATCTCTATCAGATGGTCTACGGTTGTAGGTCCAACTGGTTGCCTCAATTTCTGGATGAGTTTTTGTTTGTCAGGCAAACTTTAGTACATGGAGATGATGAAGGTGCTTGGCAAGATTATTCTGAAAACTTAACATACTGATATTTAGGAAAATCAGACCAGAGGTTTTTAAGCTGAAGACATGATCCCCGAGTAGATGTGTGCTAATATCTGGCTACTTTTCAATGTGTTAGGAAGCAATAAGAACTGTACACTGAAAGCAAAGAAGTTCAGACCAGCCTCAAATTTTAAGAAGTGCTTATAGAGATGTTTCTATTCTAAAACTATTATTGAAAGGATTATAAATACTCAGAGGACTTTGGTGAAGAGGAGGATGTCAGAGGTCTAGAATGGAAAGTGAAAAGGAGATGGCATTGAGGGATTCTTTCACACACACACACACACACACACACACACACACACCTATGAAACACAAACTATCTGTGAAGTTGGATTTCTCTCTTCCTCTCCTCCCTCTCTGTTGTTTTGCATTTAATTTAATCTTATATTCCTGGCTTCCTCTTCTTTTATCTTGAAGAATAGATAGAACAATTATTCCAAAGGTGCTTTTTCGAAAAGCAGTTGGCTTTTATTGGCTTTTTTCCTTGAAAACCTTTGGCATTTCATCCAAGAGGCTTCTTCAAAAACACAAAAACAGTGCCTGGTGCTTGCTCGTTCAACAGGGATAGGACCAGAGGTGGTATTCAGCAGGTTCTGACCAATTGGAGAACCGGTAGCAGAAATTTTGAGTAATTCAGAGAACCAGCAAATGCCACCTCTGACTGGCCCCGCCCCCATCTATTCTCTGCCTCCCGAGTCTCAGCTGATTGGCTGGGTCTTCTTTTGTTGCCCTGCACAGGAGAACAGAGCTGGAAAGCAGGTTAGTCGGGTGGGGAGGGAATTGGATTTTGCAGTATCCTTGCCCTGGAGTTGGGTGGGAATGGAGATTTTATAGTATCCTTCCCCTGCCACACCCACCAAGCCATGCCCACAGAACCGGTAGTAAAAAAATTTGAATCCCACCACTGACATAGGACTGTGTGAAGACTGAAAAAGCAGGGCTATCCACCAGCTGGGCACCATGTTAACCACTCTGGACAGAACATCTAGCCACTTTCATTGCCAAATTTGAAGAATGGAATGAAATCTGAAACAACTATTTCCTAAGACGGCTTCCTTTTCATTTGATTGAGTATGAGAGACAATAGAATACGAACTAGTGAAGGTGGCTCCACTATTTTTAACATCTCTTCAACTATCATTCTTTGCTTTAGATTGGGTTTTATATATTTTAATGTTTTAGCTCTTTTGTATGCTGCCCAGATGTGAGATGGGCAGCTATATAAATTGGCATAAAGGCACCAGGCTAGAAAGCGGGTGATCTTGAGTTCAAGTTCTGCCATAGCCATGAAGGCCAGCTGGGTGAAAATAAGAGGAAGAAGGTGTGTTGAGTATGATCATCTCTTTGAGTTATTTGTAAAAATAATAAAGGTGGGATACAAATAAATAAATAAAGAAGCTGACTGGCTCACCACAATGTCCTTTTCTATGAATCTCGAAGAGTTTTCCCATTTTCTTTATCCTTCAAGCACCCTGTTTGCGTATATTCAAGGAGTAAGAGTTCAGAAATTTTACAGTGTTCAAATGACAAAAAGCATCCAGCAGTTACGAATAACCTTAGAAGAAATGTTTCTTTTGAACTTCAAAAATACAAGTGGGAAAGCTGAATTACGACAAGCTAAAATGTGGTGAGTTTCAGAAAAGGCTTGACAGGAGCATAGTCAAATTAACCCTGGCAGAATCTGGATACTGAGGGTTCTTCTGTTCCTAAAAGAACATGGTCTAAGAAGAATAAAATACTGTTGGTTTAAAAAAAGAAAAACTATTTTGCATATCCCAGTTCGAAAAAAACAGTTTTCCCCCTTGCAACAGAACTTTCTGTACTTCATGAAATTAAAAATAAAATCCACATATGTGTTTCCTGATTTACTTTTGCAGGGAAGGGTACTTCTTTAAATAGTGGGCTTTGATATGAATTCATTTGATTCAAATGGAGGCATGGAAATGATGGATTGCCAGTGCCAAAGACTGGACAAATAGACTCCCTTCTATTCAGCACTCAGAACGCAATTGTCAACATTGCCTCGAAGAAATAAGGAAGCAAGTTAAACAACTCACTGGACTTATTCTGAAACTGTTACAGCCTTGCTTATAATGTCACTGGCCTCACTAATAAAACTACAAATAAATCTTTCCTGCTGTTTTTCCCCAGCACCAGAATATCTCTAAACTAAATACCACAAGGTGGCAGCCCTTTCAACAAGTTGCTATTTGTCTGAGGAGGTGTCCTGATGAACAGAGACACAGTTCTGTTGAGGACCATCAAATTCAATAGAACTTCCATCAACCTTTCTTCTGCCTGCCAGATATATTGAGACCCCAAAAATATTTGGAGGCTACCAAATTGGGGACACTAAATTAAATGTTTCCCAACATTTCCAAACCACCAGTTTAAACGCTAACTTTCACCTGAAGAGGATTAATTTTTATGTTCCATCAGCTTCTTGAGCTGTCAATAGATAATTGACAGACGGGGATTAAAGATGTTATGAATTTTTTCTCATTGACACTATGGGGGTTGGAGAAGTGGTATGGTAAGTAATGATCCAAATATATCCTAATTTGGGAGCTCTTGGGTAGAAAGTTAAATTTTCTTTTAGCTGCTCTGAAACCTGGTCTATCTTACTTTAAGCCCCTGTCACACTGCACCAACGGATGGAAAGAGGATGTAAAACGGAGAGAAACACTTACCATCCGTTGATTAACGTGATGCCTCTGTTCTGTACTCACTGCATACGTTTTGCTTCCTCTCTATCTGTCCAGCATCCGTTTATTGATGTTTCATCCGCTCAGAAAGTTTTGAGCTGCTCAAAACTTTTGAGCGGAAAATGTATCCAATTCGTCCGTTCTGCATCCGCTAGGCATCCGCTAAGCATCTGTTCTACATCCGTTACGCATCCGCTATATCTGCTAGGCATCCGTTGCGCATCCGCGCAACTCCATCCACTCCAGCGGTAAACGGATGCAGGGAGGAAGCGGAATGGACGCGGAACGGATGCAGAACAGATGCCTAGCGGATGCAGCACGGAAACAAAGCATGTAAAACGGAAAAAACGTTCGCAGAGGGGACCCATCTCGGAAATTAAGGATGTCCAGAGGATGCCTAGAGGATGCAAAGGGACACATAGGGGAAAACCTACACTGCCTATAAAAAGGGGGAGCAATTCATCTGGATCTCACTTTCAGCCCAGCAGCCCAGCTGTGCAGACCTCTGCAGCCTTCATCTGACTCTTGCTGTTCCACAGCATCCAGTCATGTCCACCGTGGATCATAACAAAGTCCTTTTGGCAGCCACCATCCTTCTGAAACAGTGCAAAGCCATCTGCAGGCTCTGTGAACTCTACTACGAGAAGAAAAAGGGGCGGCCAAGAAGCGTCTGGGTACGAAGATGGTTCGCCAGAAGAGCAGAGGATGGACTGTACAACAAGCTGATGGTGGAGCTCAGGAACGAAGACACTCGGGCGTTCCAGAACTTCATGAGGATACCTCCAGCCATGTTTGATGAAGTTGTGCAGTGGCTAACACCCGGGTTGACCAAGACAAACACCAACTTCCGGCCCAGCCTGGAACCTGGGCTCAAGGTGGCACTGATTCTGCGCCACCAGGCCTCAGGGACCACATACACGAGCATGCAGTATGGCTGGAGGGTGCCACACAACACCATCAGCATTGTGGTCAGAGAAGTGGTACAGGCCATCATCGAAGAATACCTGGAGGAGCTCCTCCAGTACCCCTCCACTGAAGAAGGATGGAAGAAAGTTGCAGAGCAGTGGTATCAGAGGTGGAACTTCCCACACACCGTTGGAGCCATAGATGGGAAGCACGTGGCCTGCAAAACTCCAGCCAACTCAGGGTCCTCTTATCACAACTACAGAGGCTTCTTCAGCATCATCCTCTTCGCCATGGTCGATGATGACTACAAGTTCATGTACATCGATGCTTCAGGCAACAGCTCATCTTCAGATGCCCAGGTATACAACGCCAGTCACCTCAAGGAGGGGCTGGAACGCAACCTCATCATGGGCTTCCCAGATCCAGAACCCCTGCCCAACGACACGCAAGATGTGCCCTACTTCATCGTGGGGGATGACGCCTTCTCCCTCACAACCTACCTCATGAAGCCCTACACCTCCAAATGCCTCACCTGTGAAGAGAGGATCTTCAACTACAGGCTGTCCAGGGTAAGGCGGGTGGTGGAGAATGCCTTTGGCATCCTGGCCAACAGGTTCCAGGTACTTCTCACCACCATGCAGCATCACCCAGAGACCGTGAGGAGGATTGTGGAAGTTTGCTGTATCCTGCACAATCTCATGCGCACACGCTACCCAGTCTTGTAGAACAGGCTCGTGGACCTCCAGCAAGGCAATGGGGATATGGAGCCTGGTGAATGGAGGCAAGGACGTAACCTGATAGACACTGTGGATGTACAAGGCCCCAACAGAGCCTCACGTGAAGGGAAGAAGCAGCGCAACCTCCTGAGACACTGGTGCAACTCCCCAGCTGGAGCAGTGGAGTGGCAAGACAGGATGATAGATGATTAATGGGTGCTTCCTTCAGCCTGTCTCATCACACGGATGAGATTGGGCCATGTATGTTGGGTGGGCCTACAATGAACAGGGCATTTAGTAAAGAGTTGTGTTTATGTTGACATGTGTGGATCATTGATTACATTGTTATTGATAATAAAGGGCCATAGGTGTGGCACCTGGGAGGGTGGACCATAGAGTCGCACTATGCTTGCACTGGAGGTTTATCTATCCCACAGCTATTACCCATCCCAAAGGTATCCCTGCCCATCCCACAGCTATTACCCATCCCAAAGGTATCCCTGTCCATCCCATTGCTATCTCAACCCATCCCACTGCTATCTTAACCCATCCCACAAGCATGCAAAGGCTTAAACCATTTCTAAAAGTTTCCACCAAGACTTTATTAAAAAAAAGAAATGAAGCAAGTGTGTGAAACAAAAATAGACTTTATTAACAACAAGCTATAAAACAAAAATGAGTCTCTGGCACTCCTCTTGGTCGCTCAGTCTCAGGGGTGAAGGGGCCAGGTGGTGTGGAGGTGGCTGGTGCTGGAGTGCTTGTCTGATCCCCCGCATCTTCAGCTCCTCCAGAAGCAGAAGCAGCAGAAGCCCCAGCCCCAGAAGAGCGAGCCCGTGCTGCAGAAGCCCCAGCAGAACCAGAGTCAGGGCCAGGGGGCGGGATGGTAGCCCTGTCCCTCTTGCCAGGGCTGGCAGCAGATGGCTGAGGCTGGCTGTTCTTCCCTATGGTTGTGGGGTTGCTGGCTGGCAGGGAGGCTGGTAGGAACCAAGGCTGGCAGGAAGGCTGGCAGGCAGGCAGGCACCAAGGCTGGCAGGAAGGCTGGCAGGCAGGCAGGCACCAAGGCTGGCAGGAAGGCATGAACCAAGGCTGGCAGGAAGGCATGCACCAAGGCTGGCAGGCAGGCATGAACCAAGGCTGGCAGGAAGGCAGGCACCAAGGCTGGCAGGCAGACTGGCTGGCAGCAAGGCTGGCAGGCAGGCATGCAGGCAGGGCAGGCAAGGCTGTCAATCCGTCCGGCAGGTCTTTCCTCTGAATGGCGACCTGCTTCCGAGCTGCTTCCGTTATATCCGCGGGGCTGACGCAATGCATCCTCCCCGCATGCGCAATTAACGCTAGGCATCCGTTAGGCTTCCGCTCTGCATCCGCTTCATCCGCTTCATCCGCTCAGCATCCGCTGTGCATCCACTGTATCCATTCCGCGTCTGCTTTGCTGAGGTCCCCCGGAAGCCTTGAGGATGTGCCATCCGCTCTCATCTGCTTCCATCCGCTGGGCTTCCGTTCCCCATCCGCTTTCCATCTGCTCTGCGTCCTCCCCGCATCCGTTCCTTTCCGTGTTATCTGTTCCGGTTATGCAAATTTTCGCCCCTTCTGAGAGCGGATAACAACAGATGAAACATTTTTCTCGTCCATCGTGTCCTTTTTACGAACGTTTTGCATCCGTTAGGCAGTGTGACAGGGCCTTTACTTCCTGCTTTGCTTTCCATATAGATGAGCTCTTTGAATCCCTCTACCAGAAATTACCTCATCCATGCATTTAAATCATATTCATACTGGCTGCTAAACATATAGATGGTCCATAATAAACTAGTATTTCAATGAAGTGCCAATGGTATTTTGTTCCTATAAAAGTGCTACATCGCTCCTCTTTAAAAGTGTCACCCATGGCTACTATTTGGCCTGAAAGATGCTATATGAAGGAAACAGATGTTCAAAGGGAGAAGCAGCAACAGCAGAAGTCTTCTGAGTGTGAAAATGGAATGAGAGGGAAAGGCTTGGTTGTAGTCCCAAATGGCTGTAGGTTTCTTTCTTTTCTTCAATCCACTCCCCCTTCTCATAATATATACCTTCAATAGCATATCAGTTACCCTGGAATATTCAATTAGGTTGCTCTTGAAGGAATAAAGTTGAAAAAAATATGAAATACGGTAATACGTAACTGTTCTTTTCTTTCCTTTTGTAACTTAAGGCCCTGTCACACTGCCCAACGGATGCAAAACGGACACAACGGACAAGAAAAATGTTCCATCCGTTGTAATCCTCTCTCAGAAGGGGCAAAAATTTGCATAACCGGAGCGGATAACACGGACGCGGGGAGGACGCAGGGCGGATGGAAAGCGGATGTGGAACGGAAGCCTAGCGGATGGAAGCGGATGGGAGCGGATGGCACATCCGCTAGGCTTCCGGGGGACCTCAGCAAAGCGGATGCGGAACAGATACAGTGGATGCAGAGCGGATGCACAGTGGAAGCCTAGCGTTAATTGCGCATGTGGGGAGGATGCATTGCGTCAGCCCCGCGGATATAACGGAAGCAGCTCGGAAGCAGGTCGCCATTCAGAGGAAAGACCTGCTTCCAGACACATCGACTGCCTTGCCTGTCCTGCCTGCATGTCTGCCTGCCAGCCTTGCTGCCAGCCTCCCTGCCAGCCTTGCTGTCTGCCTGCCTGCCAGCCTTGCTGCCAGCCTCCCTGACAGCCTTGCTGTCTGTCTGCCTGCCTGCCAGCCTTGCTGCCAGCCAG
>BLBF01000021.1:8500821-8513860 GCA_015471245.1 Laticauda colubrina | reverse complement strand
CTTCCCTTCACATGAGGCTCTGTTGGGGCCTTGCACATCCTCAGCGTCTATCAGGTTTCGCCCTTGCCTTCATTCCCCAGGCTCCATATCCCCATTGCCTTGCTGGAGGTCCACGAGCCTGTTCTGCAAGACTGGGTAGCGGGTGCACATGAGATTGTGCAGGATGCAGCAAGCTTCCATGATCCTCCTCACGGTCTCTGGGCGATGCTGCATGGTGGTGAGAAGTACCTGGAACCTGTTGGCCAGGATGCCAAAGGCGTTCTCCACCACCCACCTTGCCCTGGACAGCTGTAGTTGAAGATCCTCTCTTCACGGGTGAGGTATTTGGAGGTGTAGGGCTTCATGAGGTAGGTTGTGAGGGAGAAGGCGTCATCCCCCAGGATGAAGTAGGGCACATCTTGTGTGTCATTGGTCAGGGGTTCTGGATCTGGGAAGCCCATGATGAGATTGCGTTCCAGCTCCTCCTTGAGGTGACTGGCATTGTATACCTGGGCATCTGAAGATGAGCCGTTGCCTGAAGCATCGATGTACATGAACTTGTAGTCAGCATCGACCATGGCGAAGAGGATGATGCTGAAGAAGCCCTTGTAATTGAAATAAGTGGACCCCGACTTGGCTGGAGCTTTGCAGGCCACGTGCTTCCCATCTATGGCTCCAACGGTGTGTGGGAAGTTCCACCTCTGATACCACTGCTCTGCAACTTTCTTCCATCCTTCTTCAGTGGAGGGGCACTGGAGGAGCTCCTGCAGGTATTCTTCGATGATGGCCTGCACCACTTCTCTGACCACAATGCTGATGGTGTTGGATGGCACCCTCCAGCCATACTGCATGCTCCTGTAGGTGGTCCCTGAGGCCAGGTGGCGCAGAGTGAGTGCCACCTTGAGCCCAGGTTCCAGGCTGGGCCGGAAGTTGGTGTTTGCCTTGGTCAACCTGAGCTCCACCATCAGCTTGTTGTACAGTCCGTACTCTGCTCTTCTGGCGAACCATCTTCGTACCCAGACGCTTCTTGGCCGCCCCTTTTTCTTCCCGTAGTAGAGTTGACTTCACACTGTTGCAGAAGGATGGTGGCTGCCAAAAGGACTGTGTTACGATCCACGGTGGACATGACTGGATGCTGTGGAACAGCAAGAGTCAGATGAAGGCTGCAGAGGTCTGCACAGCTGGGCTGCTGGTCTGAAAGTGAGATCCAGATGTGTTGCTCCCCCTTTTTATAGGCAGTATAGGTGTCCCTTTGCATCCTCTAGGAATCCTCTAGGAATCCTCTAGACATCCTTAATATCCGAGATAGGTCCCATCTGCGGACCTTTTTTCCCTTTTACATGCTTTGTTTCCGTGCTGCATCCGCTAGGCATCCGTTCTGCATCCGTTCTGCGTCCGTTCCGCTTCCTCCCTGCGTCCGAGCGGATGCGAGTTGCGCGGATGCGGAGCGGATGCCTAGCGGATATAGCGGATGCGTAGTGGATGCGTAACGGATGCGTAGCGGATGTGGAACGGACGAATTGGATACATTTTCCACGGAAAAGTTTTGAGCAGCTCAAAACTTTCTGAGCGGATGAAACGTCAATAAACGGATGCTGGACGGATAGAGAGGAAGCAAAATGGAGGCAGTGAGTACATCGCGTTAACCAGCGGATGGCAAGCTTTTTTGTCCGTTTTACATCCTCTTTGCATCCGTTGGTGCAGTGTGACAGGGGCTTTAGACTACATCTTGTTTGCGTCTCCCAAAAGCGAGTCCAACAACGCTCAGTTGGTTGAGTTGGGTGGTATACAAATGGAATAAATAAATAAATAAATACCCAGAAATGAAAAGAGGCAAAATAATAAAATATAGAACTGTTGTCATTCATATAATTGTCTTAATGCATGAGGCGTGTTTTTGATTTTCTTTCATTCGCTCCTTGTTTTTTCGGGGGGATGCAGAAATTTTTATTTATTTATTTATTTGTTATTTTTTTATTTATTTTTTGTCAAATGCTTACAATATAAAATAAGAATAAACATAAGTTTAAATATAAGAAATAAGAACTAATAATTGCAGACAATAGGACAGGGACGGTAGGCACTTATGCACACCCCTTACAGATCTCTTAGGAATGGGGTGAGGTCAATAGAGGTTAGTTTTTTCTTATTGTATACTTATCTGTCTGAAAATTTCCAAAAACTGATCCTAGAATAGAAATCAGATTTGTTTCCTGAACATAGATATTCTTCCCAAAGCCCCAAAGAAGAGGTAAATATCCACCCGTGTCTTTCTTAACTGTGGGCTCTCTCTGCATGTGTACAAGGCCTCTTATTCAGTAATTCCAAATCAACATGGCTGTGAAATTTGCTGAGAGGAATTCTGGGAGCTGTAGTCCCAATACAAATTAAAGGCTTATAGAGGTAGCCCCTGACTTATGACCATAAAGCCCAACATTTCTGTTGTTGAGACATTTGTTAAGTGAGTTTTGCCCCATTTTATGACTTTTCTTGCCACAGTTGTTAAGTGAGACATTGCAGTTGATAAATTAATAACTCGATTGTAACGTGAATCTGGCTTCCCCAGTGACTTTCCTTGTCTCAAAAGGTTGCAAAAAGGGATCACATAACCCTGGTGTCAACTCATAAAATATTTCTATGGTCTTTTTAGAGTTGCCAGCAGAGAGGGAGGGGGGAAAGGGATTTGAAAGAGCAGTGCGGCAGCTCAGAAACTGAAAGTGCATTCCATACATAGTTTTTCAAAGATAATAACTAGTTGACTGAAGTTTCTGCTGCACAAAATTCTAACTGGAGAGCATGATTGATGACTCTTGGCTATGGATGTGCCTCATTGGAGAATATGAATCATGATACACCCAGCGGGTGGGAGAAAACCAGGGTCAAGGATAACAATGAATTATGTGTCTCAGAGTCGGCTACACCCAGGCAGTGCCAGACATGTTAACTCCCAATAAATCCTTTTGAAGTTTTGGAAGTTTGGCTCGAGACTCACAATTTAATTGGGGTAACTGCCGGAATCCTGACACCTGGGACACCGCAACAGTCATAAATATGAGTCAGTTGGCAAGCATCTGAATTTTGATCACATGATCATGGACATGCTGCAAAAGTCATAACTATGAAAAACAGTCATAAGTCACATTTTTCAGTGCCGTTGCAACTTTGAATGGTCACTACATGAACTGCTGTTAAGTCGAAGACTACCTGTAATTGAAAGGCTACCTGTAGCTAAGGTCAGGGGAATTTAACTCTGGCCTTGAAAAGGAAGTGGGGAAGAGGGATGGAATGATTACTTGGCCCTGGGAAAATAGAAAGCGAACAGAACTGCCTTTTTGTTTTATTTAATTTGGGATTAGAAAGCCAATAACGCCATACAATTCTGAGCAGTGTGCAACACTACACGGAGAGCAGACATTGCAACAGAAAAGGTCTGCTTTCTAGAGCTGACAGACCACATTGTTTAAGTGAAGGAACCCACAAAAGATCCATCCTGCCTTATTGCATAGGAAGGGCATGAATTATCAGAATTACAGGGTCCCTGAAATGACCAGGACCTAGGCCTTTATTAGCTTTATGACTAACACTTTGAATTGAAGCTAACTGGCAACCAGTTCAGCTTGCAAGATAATGTTGTCATAAGAGCACACAAAAACATCAACAACATTGCTTGGGTAGCCTAGGGATGAGACATATTATTCAATATCATCAACAAGCCGATGGTATTAGACTCCAAACTAATGGAAGTCCTCACCCAGTGATTTCATGTAGATGCAAACAGAAAGCATGAGAGTATTGAGCTCTAAGTACTCTATAAATGGGGAGGAGGGGGTGGGAGGCTACAGACTCTCCCTTCTTTCAACACTGACTGGAACCAACCCACACGGAAAGGAGAATCAGTGCAATACAATGCACCCCTTCCCCCGAGCTCCCAATCCCCATAATAATCTCAGAAGGGTACCAAGTGTAATGGTATCAAAAACTGTTGAGAAATCAAGGAGAACCAAGATGGACATGCCACCCCAGTGGTAGCTCCACCAGAAGTCATCAACAAAGGTGATCAGTGTTATCTTCATATGTCCTGGTCTGAAACTTAACCAAAATGGGTCTAGAATAAACCACCTTCTCTTAAAAAAGGAATACCAGAGATTAAAGAAGACCCAGAATTGTTGGGTCCAGCAATAGGTTATTATTGAGAAGGGATGCACCCCTCCCTACCTTCTTTTAAGGCCAGTAAAACCAACCCCTCCCTTGAAGTAACATCACAACATGGATCCAAGCACAAGGAGCTCTCAAGGACACTTAACACTCCAAGAAGGACATGGATTTAATAATGGTCAGGTTCATAATCTGAAAGACTCTATTTATTGCCTTGGGAGTCATAGACTCAATCATTCCATCACAAGACCATGCCTCAGGCTGCTCATCCAGACATGCCCAGTCAAGAGTCCAACTGCAAGTAGATTAGAGAGACATTATCTTCTAGATAGCAGCCTTATCCGCTGGATTTCTCACAGGATCTGATGGTCCTATCTAATGGTTCTTTCTTCTCCAGCAAGGAATAAATCATCCTTGATCAGGGCTGCCAGATAGTTATTGGCATACACAATAAGAGCAGAGAAATAAATACATTTTGCTATTCTTGTTGCCAAGATGTGATCTCAGTGGGGGTTTTTATTCATGTTTGGTTGGATTTCACTCTTCATCTTTCTTCAGTAATGCTCTGGGTATCCCTTCTGGCACTTCTCCCAGAGTTCCTTGGAGAATCAAAGAGCACTTTGGGATTGACACAGTTGAGAGGCCACCTAGGAGCAATTCAATCCAAGACCCCTATATCACCTACCCATTCCAAGATGCGATTAATTCCTTGACCAAACTGCCTACCAAATTTTCAAGGGTTAGGATTAGGCTCTCTCTGAAGCCCCACAAAGTCCAGTTGATTGAATAGACCAATTAAGCAGATCCTACCCCTCTGCAGGGGTAGTTACACCAGCAATCCAAAAAGCAATCAAAAAATGATCTGACCACGATGGGGACCAACAGTAACGTTCTTCACTGCCAGATCATGTTTCTACTGCCTTGAGATAAATAGGTGTGACAACTGGTATGTGTTGAACCTTCAATAACTTGGGACAGGTTACCAAAGCAGCTCTGAACTCCTGAATTGCCCCAGAATAAATGTCTCCCCAGGCTGGTTGAAATTACTGATTACCTGGCAATGAAGTCTAGCAAATGGAGCAGGGATGATGTTGGGCAACAGAGAATGCAGTACAGCAGGAGCTATCCCAAGTCTTCTTAGAGCACAATTTGATCCAGAGGGTCTCCGTTCCTCTGGGACACAGCTCGAAGGACAGACCCCTAATAGAAATAGCCATCCTGTCTCCTCTCTCCTGGACTCACAGCTGATGCCTAACTTGAAATCCAGCTTGCATATCTTTGAAAAAGAATGACACCCCCCTCATCCCTCACCAGGCCTACCCAGATCCTCATTATATACAATACAGTACAATAATTTGGCAATCTCATTTTGATTAAATGTCAAATGAGAACAATTTATAACAAATTGCCTTGGAATTCAGAAGCAACAGCTGGAGCCTGGAGCCACCAAGGATCAAGCGACTTGGCTTTAGGGATGAATATTGAAGGAGGGACAGTGAGATTGCTCACAATGTCACTGACAACCCATTCTCATATTCCTGTCTTGAACTTGTCCTTAAAAGGGAGCAGTGAAGGTTTTGGGTAAGCTTTTAAGATTCTGTATATTGACAGTAATAAAAACAGCAGTCCTAGAATCCCTCCGGTGTCTGCTTCTTGACCCAGGCTATCTTGAGGGGCTGACGTACAAAGACTTCAGTAAAAGTTCAGAAGTCTGATGGCACCTTTTCTGATTAAGAAATTTAATTAAAAGGCATGCACTTTTTAATGCATTAGGATTTAAACTGGGGTGAGGTAACTTACCTTTGCACAACCACACTTGTCTTCTCCTCCCTTATTTAAATCTATATCAATCTAGCCTCTGTTAAAGTGATGCGTTTTAATAAAATGTATTACTGTGAAAAAAGCACCACCTTCTCATTTTTACTGCCATAGATTAACATGGTTCTCCTGTTACAAAGACTACAGTAAATATCTTTAATACTAATCTTGGGAAAAGTACAGAGCTTTGGAAGCTACCAGAGGAATTTCCGATCTCATTTTCAGTGAATTCATTCAACAGGAAGAGTCTCTGAATAATTTGAAACACTTCTTCCCAGCTTTCTTGTCACCTGGGCTGATCTGTCATTTATTAGACTTCTTACTTATTGTAATTGTCCCTTCTGTTCCTTTTTCAACCTCCCAATCTCTCTTGCTATTTAGGGAATGTTGTTTTCTAGCCCATAAAGAAGCTGTGGGATATATGCATACTTTAAAGAAACAAATAGCTGAGTAGTTATTGCAATGCTCATTTTGGAAATTGTTGAGTAATTCTTACAATATTGATTCAATATTATTTTAAAGGACACGTGGAACTGAGACATACTTCTTGGCTGAAATGAGATTGGAACCAGGATTTCCTGAATAACAACTTTATTGGTTAGCCACTAAATTTGTTCCATATATGACTTTCTAGACCCAGTTATATGGGATTACTAAGGAAAACAAATCCACCTACTTTTTTTCTTCTTTCTAACTGACTTTGGGTTCAAGCATTCCATTTCACAATTTCCAGGCATCAAAGGTGCTTTTTACTGTTGTACATTTATACTGACATCATCAGAATTTCCACATATAATCCCAAAGCCAGGAAAGCATTGGTAGAAAATGAAACTCTGCAGTGCAGCATTTTTCTCCCATTCATCACTACATTCATGTCATTCTACATAGATCTCTTTCCCCACTTCCACTTCCTCCGTATTCAAGTTTACCAAACAAAACACAACAAAATCCAACTACTCAATCAACTAACATATAAAGGCCCTGTCACACTGCCCAATGGATGCAAAACGTTAGTAAAAAGGACACAACGGACGAGCAAAATGTTCCATCCGTTGTTAATCCGCTCTCAAAAGGGGCTAAAATTTGCATAACCAGAGCGGATAACACGGAAAGGAACGGACGCGGGGAGGACGCAGAGCGGATGGAAAGCGGATGCGGAATGGAAGCCCAGCGGATGGAAGCGGATGGGAGCGCATGGCACATCCGCTAGGCTTCCGAGGGGCCTCAGCAAAGTGGACGCGGAATGGATACAGCGGATGCACAGCGGATGAAGCGGATGCACAGCGGAGGCCTAGCGGATGCACAGCGGATGAAGCAGATGCACAGCGGAAGCCGAACGGATGCCAAGCGTTAATTGCGCATGCGGGGGGGATGCATTGCATAAGCCCCGCGGATATAAAGGGAAGCAGCTCCCAAGCAGGTCACCATTCGGATGAAAGACCTGCTGCTGGATACATCGAGTCCTTGCCTGCCCTGCCTGCATGCCTGCATGCCTGCCTGCAAGCCTTGCTGCAAGCCTTGCTGCCAGCCTTCCTGCCAGCCTGCGTCCAAGCCTGCCTCCCAGCCTCCTGACCAGCCTCCCTGCCAGCCTTGCTCTCTGCCTGCCTGCCAGCCTTGCTGCCAGCCTGCCTTCCACCCTCCCTAACAGCCAGTCTGCCTGCCAGCCTTGGTGCCTGCCTGCCTGCCTTCCTGCCAGCCTTCCTGCCAGCCTTGGTGCCTGCCTGCCTGCCAGGCTTCCTGCCAGGCTTCCTGCCAGGCTTCCTGCCAGCCTTGGTGCAAACCAGCAACCCCACAACCATGGGGAAGAAGCGAAAGCCTCAGCAACCTGCCGCCATCCCTGGCAAGAGGGACAGCGCCACCCTCCTGCCCCCTGTCCCTGACTCTGCTTCTGCTGGGGCTTCTGCTGCTGGGGCTCGCTCTTCTGGTGCTGGAGGTTCTGCTGAAGCTGCTCCTGGCGGTGGTGCTTCTGCTGGTGCTTACTCCGCTGAAGCTGCTCCTGGCGGTGGTGCTTCTGCTGGTGCTTACTCTGCTGAAGCTGCTCCTGGTGGTGGTGCTTCTGCTCGTGCTTACTCTGCTGAAAATGCTCTTCATCCTGCTGGTCCTGCTGGACCTGCTCGTGCTCCTGGTCCTGCTCGTGCTCCTGGTCTTGCTGGCGCTGCTGGTGCTTACTCTGCTGCTGCTGATCCTGGTCCTGCTGGTGCTGCTGCTGCTGCTGCTGATGATGATGATGATCCTGCTGGTGATGATGATGATGATGATCCTGCTGGTGCTGCTGGTGGTGGTGGTGTGGAGGAGCAGCCCTTACTACCTGGGAGCCCCTCTGATGAGGGTCCATCTGGTCCTGCCAAAGGGAGGAAGAGGCGTATGCGACAACGGGAGAGGAGGCAATACTCCATTGAGGAGGAACACGAGGATGAGGTGCTGGAGTGGCTGAGAGAGAATGACTATCTGTGGCGGAAGGGACACCGGCTGTACAGGGACACCAAGCGGAAGCATGCTGCTTGGAGAGAGAAGGCAGAGAGCCTGGGCTACACTTCAGAGGTGCTCCTCAGCTGGTGGAAGCACATGCACACCTGGTACAGGAAGCTGCAGCTCAAGAAATCTGGCCAGGCCGCAGTCAAGCTGACAGAGAGACCTACGTCATGGCCAGGTGCAGCTTCCTGGAGGGTGAGATCCGCCACCAAGGAGCAGCCCCTCTGTCTACCCTCTCTCTCCGGCAGCCTGCTGAGACCCAGTCCTCTTCCGGCCAAGAGTCAGTTCCTGTCTCCAGGCAGGTTTCTGTGGAGCGTGCCATGGCGGAGAACCCGCGGACAGGTGTTGTAACTGTGGTGGAGCGCATGGAGGACTCCCTGGTGCGGTGGGAGAAAAGAGATGGCGCGTCCACCACAGCCGTACCCGCATCCACCCACAGCTCCACCTCCACAGAAAGGCAGAGAGCCAGACAGCAGGAGGGCAGAGCCACACTGTCCTGCTGGAGATCAGGGACACCATCCGCACCAGTATAGATCTCCTCTCTCAGCTGGTCAACACCGACTCCTCATCCTCCAACCGCAAGCCCTTCCTCACCTATGTCAACCAGACCCTCACGGACATGGTGGAACCCCAGTACCAGGTGGTGAAGGACCGGATCACCGAGCTGCTTCACAACCCTCCAGATCCAGAGGAACCTGCTCCCACCCAGTCCAGGTCTGCTCCTCCACCCCAGGTGATGTCCCTCCCATTCCAAGGCTTCCCACAGGCCCTCACCTACCAGGGCTACGGCTACCAGGAGGTCCAGGAGCACAGGCAGCAGCCCTTCCCAGTCCAGGCACAGAGTCATCGGATGACACCATTGCCACCGGTTCCACGGATGCCACCGATGCCACCCACGACACTGATGACACCGACGCCAATGATGCCACCCACGACACTGATGCCACCGACGCCAACAATGCCACCCACGCCACCGATGCCACCAACGCCAGTCCTCACCCAGCTGCAGACCAGACAGCCCCACTACACTGCTCCTTCCTCCACCCCACAGCCAAGCCCGGCCTCAGTACATCTGTCCTCAGTACTGGGGCTGACACCCCATGGCATGGAGGAAGGAGCTCTCAACATCACGGGGCTGAGCCAGCTGTCCGAGAGCTTTCTCAACACACCGTCACCTGTTGTCCTCTTGGGGCCAGGCACCCCAGTGTGGTTTCAGACCAGCACTCCAGCACCAGCGACCTCCACAGCACCTGGACCCTTCACCCCTGAGACTGGGCACACCTCTGAGTGACCAAGAGGAGTGCCAGAGACTGGCTGGCTGACTACCTGTGGACTTTATTTGGACACTTGACTTGGGTCATTTTTCTTTTACAGCTTGTTGTTCAATTAACTTTATCTTTGATTCACACACTTGCTTCATTTCTTTTTTTTAACAAAGTCTTGGTGGAAACTTTTAGAATTGGTTTAAGCCTTTGCATGCTTGTGGGATGGGTTAAGATAGAAGTGGGGTAGGCAGGGATACCTGTGGGATGGGCAGGGATACCTTTGGGATGGGTAATAGCTGTGGGATAGATAAACCTCCAGTGCAAGCATAGTGGGACTGTATGGTCCACCCTCCCAGGTGCCACACCTATGGCCCTTTATTATCAATAATAATGTAATAATCATCCACACATGTCAACATAAACACAACTCTTTATTAAATGCCCTGATCATTGTAGGACCACTCAACATACATGGCCCAATCTCATCCGTGTGATGAGACAGGCTGAAGGAAACACCCATTAATCATCTATCATCCTGTCTTGACACTCCACTGCTCCAGCTGGGGAGTTGCACCAGTGTCTCAGGAGGTTGCGCTGCTTCTTCCCTTCACATGAGGCTCTGTTGGGGCCTTGCACTTCCTCAGTGTCTATCAGGTTTCGCCCTTGCCTCCATTCACCAGGCTCCATGTCCCCATTGCCTTGCTGGAGGTCCACGAGCCTGTTCTGCAACACTGGGTAGCGGGTGCGCATGAGATTGTGCAGGATGCAGCAAATTTCCATGATCCTCCTCATGCTCTGTGGGCGATGCTGCATGGTGTTGAGAAGTACCTGGAACCTGTTGGCCAGGATGCCAAAGGCGTTCTCCACCACCCGCCTTGCCCTGGACAGCCTGTAGTTGAAGATCCTCTCTTCACGGGTGAGGAGTCTGGAGGTGTAGGGCTTCATGAGGTAGGTTCTGAGGGAGAAGGCGTCATCCCCCACGATGAAGTAGGGCACATCTTGCACGTCGTTGGGCAGGGGGTCTGGATCTGGGAAGCCCATAATGAGGTTGTGTTCCAGCCCCTCCTTGAGGTGACTGGCGTTGTATACCTGGGCATCTGAATATGAGCCGTTGCCTGAAGCATCGATGTACATGAACTTGTAGTCAGCATTGACCGTGGCGAAGAGTACGATGCTGAAGAAGCCCTTGTAGTTGTGATAAGAGGACCCTGAGTTGGCTGGAGTTTTGCAGGCCACGTGCTTGCCATCTATGGCTCCAACGGTGTGTGGGAAGTTCCACCTCTGATACCACTGCTCTGCAACTTTCTTCCATCCTTCTTCAGTGGAGGGGCACTGGAGGAGCTCCTCCAGGTATTCTTCGATGATGGCCTGCACCACTTCTCTGACCACAATGCTGATGGTGTTGTGTGGCACCCTCCAGCCGTACTGCATGCTCCTGTAGGTGGTCCCTGAGGCCAGGTGGCGCAGAGTCAGTGCCACCTTGAGCCCAGGTTCCAGGCTGGGCCGGAAGTTGGTGTTTGCCTTGGTCAACCTGGGTGTCAGCCGCTGCACAACTTCGTCAAACATGGCTGGAGGCATCCTCATGAAGTTCTGGAATGCACGAGTGTCTTCGTTCCTGAGCTCCACCATCAGCTTGTTGTACAGTCCGTACTCTGCTCTTCTCCCAATCCATCTTCGGACCCAGACGCTTCTTGGCCGCCTCTTTTTCTTCCCGTAGTAGAGTTCACAGAGCCTGTAGATGGCTTCGCACTGTTGCAGAACGATGGTGGCTACCAAAAGGACTTTGTTATGATCCACGGTGGACATGACTGGATGCTGTGGAAGAGCAAGAGTCAGATGAAGGCTGCAGAGGTCTGCACAGCTGGGCTGCTGGTCTGAAAGTGAGATCCAGATGAATTGCTCCCCTTTTTTATAGGCAGTATAGGTTTTCCCTTCGGTGTCCCTTTGCATCCTCTAGGCATCCTCTAGACATCCTTAATATCCGTGATAGGTCCCCTCTGCGAATGTTTTTTCCTTTTTAAATGCTTTTTTTCCGTGCTGCATCCGCTAGGCATCCGTTCTGCGTCCGTTCTGCTTCCTCCCTGCATCCGAGTGGATGCGAGTTGCGCGGATGCGGAACGGATGCCTAGCGGATATAACGGATGCAGAACGGATGCCTAGAGGATGCCTAGCGGATGTCTAGCGGATGCAGAACGGACACATTGGATACATTTTCCGCTCAAAAGCTTTGAGCAGTTCAAAACTTGCTGAGTGGATGAAATGTCAATAAATGGATGCTGGACGGATAGAGAGGAAGCAAAACGGAGGCAGTGATTACAGAACGGATACATCGCGTTAACCAACGGATGGCAAGCTTTTTTGTTCGTTTTACATCCTCTTTCCATCCGTTGGTGCAGTGTGACAGGGGCTTAAGCTAGTGACAGTATCATAGAACATAGCACCTGTTTGCAGTCTCTAAAGACCCCCCTCATGTGAGGCTACTGACACTGGATAGCAAACTATTGAAAGTTACTAGAACAATACAGCCTCTACTAGACCTAATATCCCTAATTTACTACAACCCCAGTAGAACAAAAAAGAGGCCCAAAAAGTTTGCCCTGCCTCATCTACTTCATCCCTGTCACATCTTCTACTTCCTTAAAGACTGAAAGCAACTAGAGGAAAATGCAAATTGGGGGGCAGGAAAGCTCCCCTGTTCTACCCAACTTCACAGTGTTCTTCTGTGTTGATTCAGAATTGTTGGTTTCTTTCATCAGAACTGGGAAAAAGAGATTCAGTAACTTTTACGGTCAGTAGAGTCAGTTAGGAAGAATGTGGAAGTACATTGACTTTCTCATGTAGAACTGCTGCAAACATCCAAATCACCATTACATGGCAGCAGAGATGTAGAAAATTCCAGTTCTTTGCTGTCACCTACTGGCTATAAAATATTTTCATCCAGATATGCTAATCTTATTTTTCTAGCTACCCGTTTCCCCGAAAATAAGACTGGGCTTATTTTCTTTTGAGCCCCAAAATAAGCACTAGGGCTTATTTTCAGAGGGTGTCTTATTTTTTTCTCCACATAAACTTCTGCTTGCTTGTGCTGCCACTGCGAGGCAGGGTGGTGATGTTGCCCCATGCACCCTGCACCGGCTTGCCTCAGGCACCACAGTCAGGCTTCCCATGATCTGATGTCTTGCCTTGCAGCAGCGGCTCCAACAGTCCCAATCCAGAAGGACCCTGCATAGTCGCCAGCCCACTTCTGTTTGCAGCTGCAACAGAGCAGGAGGCTGAGCAACATGCTGGTCCCACAGTCATGAGCCGAGGCGTGGAGCTGCCCCATGCACCCTGCACCGGCTTACCTCAGG
>BLBF01000021.1:8467225-8500811 GCA_015471245.1 Laticauda colubrina | reverse complement strand
CCGAGGCGTGGAGCTGCCCCATGCACCCTGCACCGGCTTACCTCAGGGACCCTGCAGCCTGACCATCCACACCCCAATACCTGCCTTGCCTTGTGGCCTCAGCACCAACACATTGCTCAGACTCTTGCTCCGTTGCAACTGTGAGCAAACAGAAGTGGGCTGGCAACCACCTGGGTGCCTGCTACACATGGCTGCTGGTGCTGCTGCCACAAGGCAGATATCAGAGCATAGATGGTCTGGCTGGGAGGCCCTGAGGTAAGCTGGTGCCGGGCCTGTGGGGCAACTCCACTACCACTCCACCTCACTTCATGACCATGCACTGCAAGCAACCAGGCAGAACAGGCGGGTGGATGGCTGTGCAGGTTCTTAAATAGGGCTTATTTTGGGGTTGGGGCTTAAATTAAGTGCATGGATAAAATATGCTAGGGCTTATTTTCAGGATAGGTCTTATTTTTGGGAAAATGGGTGTATGTAAGGGTGTATATTCACTAAAATGGGCTCATAATGAATATTCAGAAAGTAAATCTGCCCAAAGCTTAGCTAAATTAAGAGCCATGTTTTCCCCTGATGCAACAGCAGTCAAAGGGGATTAAATAATAAAATTTCCCTGTCAATTATGGGTTGGTCTGCATTATTTATTGAAAGGAGAGGGAAGAATGAAGAGAAAGAATAAACAGAGGAAGGTATTATGAAATGGAATGGTGTAACATTGGGATTATTATCCCAAGTAAACAACCTCACCTTGGATTTGTTTACCCATCCCATGTGACTTATATTCACCAATTTAACTCATCACTGTCAGGTCCTTGAAGATTTCCACAGAATGTTCTCTGTATAGAAATTGGAATGTGCTCTGGTTAACAAAAGATAGATATTGCAGATTATCAAGACCCTGCTCTCGTCGTCATTGGCCATGTCTTCTGGGAGTTAGGATTTAGTAACTTCTGGAGTATTACCAGATTTGCGGCACAGTGCTGTACAATAGTAATAAGAAAATCCTGATATAACTAGTCCCTTCTTTGACCACATGTGGAGGTGTCCTTCAGATATTTCTACAAAATGAAGTAAGATGGCTGGCCACAAGAAAGAGGCCACCTCAGTTTTGGGGCTCTGCCTTTTGAAAGCTTTCCTAAGAGGAGACACTTTTTTTGCAAATTGTTATAGGAATTTACTTTCTTAATGTCCATTTTCTGTAGGGATAATGGCATTCATACATTTTTTCCATATTCCCCATGCTGTTTATTGCTATGTTTTAAAGTTTGTACTCTTGCTGTTTGAGTTTTTTAATCACTCTGCTGATCTCAGAAGCGAAGGAGAATTGGGCTTACTTAATACTTGGGTATGATCCCAGCTGGAAGTTCCAAAGAAACTGGCGAAATGAGGAAATAGAAAACAGAATTTCAAAAGACACCAAGGGCATATCATGCCAAGAAAACTACAAGAATACAAGGCATCCAGCCAGGGTTAAGGTGGACTTGAGGGTATTTTTACCTTTAGTTTGTCTGCCAGGGAATTTTCTCTCTGAGTAGTTAATGTTTAATATATGCATTGCAACATCTGTGACATTCTGAAGAAACTAAAGCAGCTTAAATTCTTTAAACATGCCAGAAATTGAGGCTGCTTGGAAGTTACATCATCTTGAAAATATATTCCCTAATTTCAGATGTGTCAAGGTTAGTTTTGCCTTCTTAGCTGAGATTTATTTTATGGTATTTATTTAAAGTACCCGAAGCTCTCACAGAAGCTCACGTTATTAGGTCAATCAGAGTAAGGGGTCATTAAAGGCTAGGTCCCACTGGCCGACGAATGCAAAATGTATGCATAAAGGACACAGCGGACAAGCAAAATTTTGGAGGTGTCACCATCCGTTGTCTTCCGCTCCAAAAAGTGGCAAAAATTTGCATAAACAGAACGGAAAAGAACGGACGTGGATAGTATGTAGCGGGGATGTTAAACGGATGTTCATAGGAAGTCTAGCGGATGAAAGTGTATGGAAGCGGATGACACATCCGAAGGGGTTCCGGGAGAGAATTGTGAAGCGGACGCACAGCGGAAGGGGCGGATGCATAGCGGATGAAGTGGATGCAACACGGACGCCTATAGGAAACAAAGGGGATGCCGCGCGGATGTATATTGGATGCAAAGCGTTCACTGTGCATGCGGGGAGTAGGAATTGCGTCAGCTCCGCGGATATCAAAGGATGCAGCACGCACGCAGTCAGCATACAGGGGAAAGACGTGCTGCCACATACATCTAGCAGGAATACCATGGTTCGTCAGTCAGGCAAGAAGAGGAAGCCCTATGCCCACTCGTTCCAGCCCTGGCAAGAAGGCTGGAATCAGCATCCCACTCCCTGGCACTGACTCTGAAGCTGCTGGTGCTTCTCCTTCTGCTGCTGCTGCTGCTGCTGCTGCTGTGGTGGACCAGCCCCAAGGCCCTCAAAACCCTGCTGCTCAACGCCCTGCTGCTCAAGCCCCTGAAGGCCCTGCTGAAGCCCCTGCCAGCGGGAGGAAGAGGCAAGGGAAGGAGAAGGGAGAGAGGAAACAGTACACTGTTTCCGAGAAGCATGAGGATGAGGTGCTGGAATGGCTGAGGGAGAACGAGTACCTCTGGAGAAAGGGCCACAGACTGTATCGGGACACCAAGAAGAAGCAGGCAGCTTGGAGAGACAAGGCAGAGAACCTGGGGTACACTGCAGAAGTACTCCTGGGATAGTGGAAACACATGCACACCTGGTATGGCAAGCTACACCTCAAAAAATCTGGGCAGGCCACTGTCAAGCTCACTGACTGGGAGATGTACGTCATGGCCAAGTGCAGTTTCCTGGAGGATGAGATCCACCACCGAGGAGCAGCCCCTTTGACACCCCTCTCCCTCAGACAGCCCACAGTCAGTCCTCTTCCAGCCAGGAGCCAGCTACCCTGTCCAGGCAGGTGTCTTAAGAGGGCCCCACGGCAGAGACCCCCCCGACAGCTGCACTCCCCATGCCGGCGGACTTGGAGGATCCCGTCACAAATAGAGGAAGAAGCGGCAGCCACCAGAGACCAACCCCCACCCACCCCCACCCCCAGATCCACAGGATGCAGGCAGAGAGGCAGACTGGAGGGCCAGAGCCACAGTGTGCTGTTGGAGATCAGGGACACAATGAAGACCAGCACAGAACTTCTCTCTCAGCTGGTCTACTTGGACAGAGCATCCTCGGGCTGGAACACCTTCATCACCTACGTGAGCCAGACCCTGAGGGATCTGCCCGAGGCCCAGTACCAGGTGATGAAGTAGAAGATCACAGCACTTCTGCACAACCCTCAAGGCCCAGCGGAAGCTGCTCCTACCCAGTCCAGGTCTGCTCCTCCACCCCAGGCGATGTCACAGCCCTTCCACAGCTTTCAACAGCCCCTCACCTACCAAGGCTACGACTACCAGGACTTCCCACAACAAAAACAGACCTTCCCAGTCCAGGCCCAGGTTCATCGCACGCCACAGATGCCACTCCTCACCCAGCTACAGACCAGACACTACACTCCTCCTTCCTCCACCCCACAGCCAAGCCCATCAACGGACAATTTGTCATCAGTATTGGGCCTGACATCTCAAGTCCTTGATGAGGGGCCTCTCAACCTCACGGGACTGAGTCAGCTCTCGGATAGCTTCCTGAACACACCATTCCCTGTTGTACCCTCGGGGCCAAGCACCCCGATGGTGCCTCAGACCAGCACTCAAGCCACAGCCACCTCCACAGTCCCTGCCCGCTTAACAGCTGAGACCATGGACATGACTCAGAGTGACTGAGAATAGTGTCAGAGACTGAGTTGTTTACTTGTTAAGTTTATCTTTGCTTAAGACACTTTATTTGGTTCATTTTGCTTTTTTAATAAAGTTATAAAGTTTACCTAAGAAAGTTAATAAAGTTTATCTTTGCTTAAGACACTTTATTTGGGTCATTTTGCTTTTTTAATTAAGTTATAAAATTTACCTAAGAAAGTTAATAAAGGTTATCTTTGCTTACTTGGTTCATTTTTTTTACTTAATAAAGTGTTGGTGAAAACTTTTAAAAAATGGTTAAGCCTTTGCATGCTTGTGGGATAGATAAGGATAGTAGTGGGATAGATAAACCTCCAGTGCAAGCATCGTGGGACTGTATGGTCCACCATCCCAGCTGCCACACATAGGGACCTTTATTATCAATAACAATTTATTCATTGATCAACACATTTTAAAATAAACAAAGCTCTTTATTAATGCCCTATTCATTGCAGGACTACTCAACATACATGGCACAATCTTATCAGTGTTTTGCGATAGCCTCAAGGAAGCATCCATTAATCATCCATCATCCTGTCTTGCCACTCCACTGCTCCAGTTGGGGAGTTGCACCAGTGTTTCAGGAGGTTGTGCTGCTTCTTCCCTTCACGTGAAGCTCTGTTGGGGCCTTGTACATCCACAGTGTCTATCAGGTTACGTCCTTGCCTCCATTCACCAGGCTCCATGTCCCCATTCCCTTGTTGACGGTCGACAAGTCTGTTCTGCAACACTGGGTAGTGAGTGCGCATGAGATTGTGCAGGATGCAGCAAGCTTCCCCGATGCTCCTCACAGTATGTGCCTCATTCTGCATGGTGGTGAGAAGTATCTGGAACCTGTTGGCCAGGATGCCAAAGGCGTTCTCCACCACCCGTCTTGCCCTGGACAGACTGTAGTTGAAGATCCTCTCTTCACGGGTGAGGTATCTTGAACTGTACGGCTTCATGAGGTAGGTTCTGAGGGAGAAGGCGTCATCACCAATGATGAAGTAGGGCACATCTTGTGTGTCATTGGGTAGGGGGTCTGGATTTGGAAAACCCATGATGAGGTTGTGTTTCAGCCCATCCTTGAGGTCACTTGCGTTGTATACCTGGCCATCTGAAGCTGACCCGTTGCCTGAAGCATCGATGTAGATGAACTTGTAGTCAGCATCAACCATGGCAAAGAAGATGATACTGAAGAAGCCCTTGTAGTTGTAATAATTGGATCCTGAGTTGGCTGGAGCTTTGCAGGCCACGTGCTTCCCATCTATGGCTCCGACGGTGTGGGGAAAGTTCCACCTCTGATACCACTGCTCTGCAACTTTCCTCCAGCCTTCTTCAGTGGTGGTACACTGGAGGAGCTCCTCCACGTATTCTTCGATGATGGCCTGCACCACTTCTCTGACCACTTTGCTGATGCTGTTGTGTGGCACCCTCCACGCATACTGCATGTTTCTGTATGTGGTTCCAGAGGCCAGGTGGCACAGAGTCAGTGCCACCTTCAGTCCAGGATCCAGGTTGGGACAGAAGTTGGTGCTATGCTTGGTCAACCTGGGTTTCAGACGCTGTACAAGTTCGTCAAACATGGCTGGTGGCATCCTCATGAAGTGATGTAATGCACGAGGGTCTTCATTCCTCAGCTCCACCATCAACTGGTCATACAGTCCAAACTCCATTCTTCTCACGATCCATCCTCGGACCCACACAGCTCTTGGACGTCTCCTTCTTCTCCTTCTGTATAAAAGGTGAAAGTCTGAACAAGTTTTGGTTCTGGTGATGAATGAGCGCAGCTATCATATGGACTGTGTCATGATCCATGGTGGAGAACAATTGATGATGTGGAAGAGCAAGACCAAGGGTGAAGAGGTCTGTACACCACGGATGCTGGACTCATACTGAGATCCAGATGATTTTCTCCCCCTTTTTATAGGAAATATCAGTAGTCTGCTAGGTGTCCTTCTACATACTCTAGACATACTCCAGACATCCTAAATATCCAAGATACATCCCAGATACAAACGTTTTGTTTGTTTTAATCCTTTATATACGAGATGCATAAACTTACATTCTTTCTATTTCCGTGCTACTAACGCTGTGTAGACGTTCCGTGTACCTTTTGTTTCCTCCCTCTTTCCATTTTCAGCTGTAGGAGATGTGAGTTGAGGGGATGGCCATGGGATGCAGAGTGGATACAGCGGACATTTAATGGATGATAACGGACATAGAACATTTGTTGCCCGTATATGTCGCAGATGTACATCGTACGCAGCGGAAAGTTCATCTGCTCACAAAGTTTTGTGCAGCTCAAAACTTCTTGCGTGGATGAAATCTCAGTGGACGGATGCTCAACGGATAGAGCGTATGAAACACGTATGCAGTGAGTACACAACGGATGCATTGCATTTTCCAACGGATGGCAAGCTTTTTTTAACGTTTTACATCCTCTTTGCATCCGTAAGTGCAGTGGGACCGGGGCTTAACATGAAAACAATAAACTTTAAAGAGATGTGGGTTGGCTCTTCAATTTACTTCTTCCTTCTCTAGCTCACAGAGGGGTTTCTCCTCATTGTATATGTACTGGGAGGAGGAAGCGATCATCCTTCTCTCCTGAAGCTCAAATTCAGGTAGTTCTGGACTTACAATTCATTTTAGTGACTGTTCAAAGATACAATGGCACTGAAAAAAGTGACCTATGACAGTTTTTATGGTTATGACTTTTGCAGCACCCCCATGACCATGTGATCAAAATGGTTGCACTGTCACCTTTTGCAACCTTCTGACAAGCAAAGTCAGTGGGGAAACCAGATTCTCTTAACAACCAGGTTACTAACAGCACTTAACAACTGAGGCAAGAAAGGTTGTAAAATGGGGCAAAACCCACTGAACAAGGGTCTCACTTAATTACAGAAATGTTAGGATCAATTGTGGTCATATGTTGAGGACTAACTGTACTTTGGCTACCAAATGAGAAGACAGGACTCATTGAAAAAGACCCTGATGTTGGGAAAGATTGAAGGCAAAAGGAGCAGAGAATGAGGTTTTTAGTCATCAACGTGGTGGCCATGGGCTTGGGTGGATTTTGGGAGACACTGGAAGGGGGTGGGAGCTGACATGCTATGGTTCATGGGGTTGTGAAAAGTCAAACATGACTTAGTGGCTAAACAACAAAAAGTTACAAATGGTTACTTTCAGGGAGGATGAGATCTCCTAGATCACTGAATGATTCTGTGAGCAACTTAATCTGCCTGCCTGCTTTGCCTGATTTTGGGTAAAAGTTGCTCTTTTTTTATAAAAAAATCAATATTTATATAAATATTTATAATATTTACATACAAGCCATGCCCAGCCAGTCACATGACCAAGCCCCACCCATAAATTAGGCCATGCCCACAGAACCAGTTAATGGTCCCTGGGATTTAAAATTATGAGTTTGGTGGTCCCTGAGGTCCAAAAGGTTGGCGACCCCTGTCCTAGAGCAACAGCAAGAAGCAAGATGTCATCTTTCCTTGCAATGAAAACTGCATCAGTTTTTCTTGCATTCCATCCCCTGCTCACCCCACATTCACAGAAAGTCTTCTTCATGACTGCATGAGCATCATTTCCTCTAGAAAAGTACACCAGCATAAACTGTGCTTCCAAAGCAAGACCAATGAAGGTTGGCTATCTTTAATACTTTTAATCTGGGACGCTGGAGAAAGTGATTAGTAGATTCTCCAGTTTTGTTTCTCCCAACTAAGCATTATTTTTCCAGCAGATAAAACCATCATCAATTCCTCTACCTAATGTATGTTGGGGCAGAGTTGTGTGGGAAAGAGTATGTGTGTGAAAGAGTCTTTATCACCTTTCACATTGCTTATCTGATAGATCACCGGCACAGAGGTGTGTCCTTTCACTCAAGCTGTATCTGATCGTGGCTCTAGCTCTCTGCTAAAAGAGCACTAGACTTTTTTCTTTAAATATGTGTTCAGAAATAACCCAAATAATGATTGTAATTTATCAAATCAACATGCCACTTGTTTCCCAGCAGTCATAAGAATGAAAGAGAGATTGCAATAAGTATCAGGGACATTCCTTTTGTTTCACTCAGTGGCTCCTGTGCGCATCCATGACCTATTAGTTCAAATATTTCTGAACTAATGCTCTTTTGAAAGGTAGCCCAGAAGATGCAGAGGAAACATTAAGTTGTTGGAAGTTCAAACCCACCCCTCTCCTAGAAAAATGAAATATTTTAGGATATACTAAAAAGGCAGAATATTTTCCCTAAAAGAGAAGTAGAAACTCAGAGAGACAGAAACTCATCCCCCCACCTTTGTTAATGGGCCATTATGACCTGGGTCAATCTGTTCTACATAACAAAGATCTACCTCCTTCAGGCAGAGCCATTGAATTGCCCTTCATTGCACCACCCACCAAGTTTCAACCAAACTTAATACACAGACAACCTACAAACCTAGCTATGACCTCTGACAGCAACCAGTCAAGATACTCTTCCTGTGCCCCAGGAAGTTCAAAGCCCAGAAAGGGCATCAAACCCAGAGACTCTCAGCATCTCCTCCCTTTTCTGCTCATTGATAAATCTTCTTTCCAAGCAGCTTCCATGTTTCCAGTGTCTTTTTCCCCGCTTGGAACTAACCCCAGAAGGATATTTTTTCCAACAAAGTGAAGTTGAAATTTTAGGAAGACCCCTCCCACATTATCCAGTTCCTGACAAGGTGCCTTCAGCTAGCTGGGCTATATATTAGAGTTTTTTTTTTCAAAGCAATTTTTGTAATACTTTTTATCCAGTATTGATGGTTATTATGTAGCACACCTTGACAGCATGACAAGGCATTTTGTTTCCTCCTCTGTGGCTGCTTTTCCATCATGCTGGTTGTTCACCAAGAAAAGTACATACTGGCTGGAGGGAGGAGCCATTTTGAACTTCATGCCAATGTCGAATGCATAAAGACCCTGATTAATAACATCTCCTTTAATTTGCCAAACTATACAGGTAGTCTTTGACTTATAACTCTAATTGAGGCAGGACAATTTTAATTAATTTATTATTTATACCTCAGCTTTATTATGTTTACAAATAAGGTGGTGAACATATCCAACACACCTTCCTCCTATTTTCACAACCACCACCACCCTGTGAGGTGGATTGGGCTGAGAAAGAGTGACTGGCCTGAAGTCACCTAGGTGGCTTTCATGACTAAATCAGGACTTGAACCCATGATCTTCTGCTTTCAAGCCTGGTACCTTAATCACCAGACCAAACTGACTCTTACAGTTGTAAATCATGGTGCTGGCGAAGTGGTTCACCACGTGACTGTACTCAAATTTATGATCTTTTTTGTGATGGTCGTTAAATGAACATGTTGGTCATTAAGCAAGTCAGTTGTTCCCCAATGGCTATTTTTTGCCAAAAACTGGATGTAAACACCAGAAACCTGCAAAAGGTGTGGAAAATCATGGTTACATAACCATGGGGCACTGCTAACAACTGTAAAATGCAAACTGCTTGCCAAGCACCCAAAATTCAGTCATTTAATAATCCTCGAGGAGTGTGGTGGTCAGAACTTTCAAAACAGGTTGTAAGGACCAGTAGCTCTGGAGAGGTCTATTGTAATTTTAAACAGTTGCTAAGCAGCCAGTTATTAAGCAAGTTTTACCTGCATACAGTAGTAAAATCTCCAGATTATGGAAGGGAGGCTTAGGGGCAAGATGCACAAAATTTAAGTCATCAAAATCTGACTTCCTTCAATTCACTGATCTCTCTGAGCCTCCATTCTTTTTCACCAAATGAAGGACAAGTGCATCTAGGAATATGTTTTGCCCTAGACTGCTATGAACTCTCTCCTTTTCCAACCTGTTAGCCTTTCCTCTAGTAACCTGCATTGCACCGCATGACTCAGTCAAGTTCAGCTGCCATACTTCTTCCTTTCTGAAGTCTTATGAAAGTGTTTGTGGCCATGATGACTTTCTCAATTCCCCCCCCCCCTTGCTTCATTCCTTACCCTTCTGCAGTACCTCTGACCCTTTAGGCAGGTCAAAAGACACGGAAGAGTGGTACCGGATAAAGAGGGAGCGGCTGTTTGATAACAAGAAAATTCCATCCTCTGCCATGCTTGCCAAGAATTATCAGAGCTGGCAAGGAGCAGCCATGACCACTAGAGCACCTAGAAATACCCTGTGGAATAAGCAAAACAGTTTCAGAGCAAGCAGAATGTTAACCCTGAAAGGTATGGCCATACAAAACAGAGGCAGTAAACAGCCTGTAATACTCTCACTGGTGATCAAAACCAGCAACCCACTGCTGGCTGAATGTGGCTTCCACTTTAAATCTCCCTTCTCAGCAACATAAGATTAGCACTCTTAAAAAGAACATTTTAAAAAACAGGCCCAGTATTGTTTCAAAAGAATACTAATCCACGTGTATAAGGATCCTGGATTATTAGCTTGTAAAGGCTTCAGAAAATTATCAGACATTACGTGGACAGATGTACTTGATTGGGTCTATAATAAAATCTGTCTAGGCAGGAAAGAGAAAATACTATATTAAACATGGAACAAGCAAGAGACTATAAGATGCCTCCCCTGTGGGCTGAGGATAATGAAGAAGAAACATTATAAAAATATTGCATTTCAAAATAGTTAGTGGGACATGTTTGGGCCAAAATTAGAAGGTTGATAGGAGAAATCCACTGTTGCACCTGGTACTGAAACATAAGATTCCAAAGGGAGTTTCAGTGATCATTTCTGGCAAGCAACTAGCAGGGAATCCTATACTGAAAAACACATCTAGAAGCCATATTGTAGTTGCTTTTTTCTTTAAAAAAAAAAGTGGTTACAATAATATTACTGGAAGCAATGATATTCTTATCTTAACTCTTGGGAAGAACTTGAATTTAGGCCAGTAAGATAAATAGGAAGGAAAGAACAAAGAGAGAGTCGATAAGATTTACTAATTCTGGTGGATTTCAATATTTTTTTTTCCTAGAATGGGAGTAACCACTGATAGTAACCAAAAATATTGAATTATTTTCTTGTCACTGAAAGATAGATGAATTTGAAAAACCTCAGGGCCAGATATACTAGCAAGGAAGCAAGATAGTCCTTAAAAGGATTTGCAGAAGTGCAGATACAAGCAGAGAGAGAGGAGCGGGGAGAGAGACAGAGAGAGGGAGAAGATAGATAGATAAATAGATAGATAGATGGATGGATGGATAGGGAGGGAGGGGGAGAGAGAGAGGGAGAGAAACAGCATTTTAGATACAAATAACACAATAAAGAATTAGTGCAGCACTGAGATACACAAGGCAACCATCTCCAAAACAGAATCAACCTGTCCAATTTTCAGTCCCACCTCCTGCTAAGGCACATGGGTGGTGGAGCAGGTGACAGGTCTTTTCAGGGGTAGCTTCTGCTGTACCAAAAAATCTTTCTCTTGAATTATGTATGAATGTCCCAAAGTCTCTGTGAAAGTGAATAAATGAGTATTATTATTTCAATGTGCTTTCAGCCCCTAGTTGTATCTGGTCAACCACCATCATGTTTAGTTCATTTTAATGGTTTTTAATTTATTGTGCTTAGAACATCTATGCAGATTGGAGCAGCCAATGGACACTATTACTAAACAAATCACTGATACTTAAACATCATCTGTTAATAAAATGAACAATAGGTTAAGACGAATAGAATTTCTTGAAAAGGACCGTAGCTGGGCTAGCTGGATGAATCCCTAAAGAGCAATCTGCTCTGTTCAATTCCAGCATAAATCAAATGTATACAGCAAAAATTCATCCCTGCAACTTAGGCATCAGTGATGAAATGGCCTACAGTTTGAATAAAATGTTGTGTTGAAGTCCCCAATTTGTTATTTATGTGAATATTTTAAATTCAATCATCAAAGGAAACATGCACTTAAAAGTTTATATTCCTGCTGCCGAAAATCAGCATTGTAAACAAAAATTTAGATACATATATTGAACCAACTGAGGTAGGTCTAAGGCAGGGGTATCTGAAGTGACAGTCACTGGTTATAAAATGGCAAGGGAATCAGATGATCAGACCCCTATCCCCATTCCATGCACCTTAGCAGAGGCAAAATATTATAGGTAATCCTTGATTTACAACAGTTTGTATCGTGACCTTTGGAAGTTACAACAGCACTGAAAAAGTGACATCACCGGTTTTTACACTTATGACAGTTGCAGCATCCCCATGCTCACATGATCAAAATTTGAATACTTGGCAACTGACTCGTATTTATAACAGTTGCAGAGTCCCGAGATCATGTGATCATCTGTTGCAATCTTCTGACAAAGCCAAGTCAATGAGGAAGCCATGATTCTAACTTAACAACTATGGCAAGAAAATGGGGAAAATTGCTTAACAAATGTCTCACTTAGAAATTATGGGTTCAATTGTGGTCATAAGTCAAGGGTTACTTGTAATCACTCACTCTTGGTTTATTAAAATATACAGTCATGGATTACAGATAGAGAAGTTAAAAAGTATACACAGCTACCCAATAAAAATAAAAAGCCTATTCATGCCTACTGTAAATATACCTGAGGAAACAAGTCGAAAAACCTCTAATCACTGCCCCCATTCTGAAGGCAGTGACTGTCACTGTGGATGTGTTTAACCTGGAAAAGGGCTGGTCCCAGTTACAAGAATACTACTAGAATTCCAAGTTTCATTTCTTGGCTTTCAAAATGGACCCAGTATGTTTTAAAACAGAAATAACTGTAATTTATAACAATCAATGGCATTTAATAGCAATAGCACTGTATACTGCTTCAATAGTACTTTACAGCCCTCTCTAAGTGGTTTACAGAGTCAGCCAATTGCCCCCAACAATCTGGGTCCTCATTTTACCCACCTCGGAAGGATGGAAGGCCGAGTCAACCTTGAGCCTGGTGGAATTTGAACTGCCAAATTGCAGGCAGCTGGCATTCAGCAGAAGTAGCCTGAGTTATTGCATTCTAACCACTGTGCCACCATGGCTCTTCATACCTTTAAAGTATCTTCATAGTTCAATATCTCTTTTTTTTTCCTTGTGCCACAAAGTATACATTTTTTGCACACTCAATTGCCTATGCACACTTTTAAAATTTTTAAATTCCCATCTCACAATTCTCAGACATACTGTTTGAGCAAGTCTACAAACTGATGTGAATTCTCTGAAATGGCTTATTACGGGCAGGCTGTGAATCAACCCTTAAAATAGAAAGCAGAAGATTTCACACTTCCTTGATCTAGGCATGCATGCAAAAACAAGTCTATTAATTCCAAGTCTATTACTTTCCATTACAAATTATTTTGGGAACTTCCCAAATCATTTCAGAAGAATTACAGGGAATTTCCTGTCATACTTTCTGACTGGGGTTAATTCTCTTGCCCTTGAACTTCACAGCAAGAGCCCTTACCCCTGCCAAGTTAAGTGGTCCCCACCATTTTCTGCCTTGACAGAAAACTGTATCATCATAAAATTATTGTTCCAATGCCAATTTCTATCCTGTCCATCCTGGTTTGGGGAATAAATCCAACAAGATCAGCAACAAACAACATGACAACAAACTGGTCTCAACTACTCCCCTCATGCAAAATAACGGGAGGCTGTCCCTGGACTTTTAGAACATTGATCAGGCATGAGGAGATACAACTGCATCACCCAAATGTACCAATACAGTAAATGCTAGCTTGATCTCCCTTCCCAAATCGACAGAATGGTCAGTGAAACACATTGGACCACACCTTTGGTAAAACTAGATGGGTTGCCACCAGCTTAAGGCCCAGTCCCACTGGCCGACGGACGCAAAACGTATGCATAAAGGACACAGTGGACGAGCAAAATTTCGGGGGTGGCTCCATCCGTTGTCATCCACTCCAAAAAGTGGCGAAAATTTGCATAAACAGAACAGAAAAGAACGGATGTGGGTAGTATGTAGCGGGATTGTTAAATGGATGTTCATAGGAAGCCTAGTAGATGACAGTGGATGGAAGCTGATGACACATCCAAAGGGGTTCCAGGGGAGAATTGCAAAGCAGACGCATAGCGGGTGAAGCGGATGCATTATGTACGCCTATAGGAAACAAAGTGGATGCTCTGCGGATGTATATCGGATGCAAAGCGTTCACTGCGCATGCGGGGAGTATGCTCTATGGAATCAGAGAACTGACACCAAAGTATCTTACCTTTAATGGTATCTCTCTCCCCTGTTTCTCTGTCAACCATGGGAACAGCTGCAATGAGAGAGAAGGGGATCTGATTTCCCCACTTCTCGTCAACGTGTGCAAGAGAGGGGAAGGATGGAAAAGCATGCATTTTGGGTGTCATTTGGATTGAAGGACATTGAACATATAGTGAAACATATATTCAGCTCTCCTCACTGGACAGATGTCAAATAATGGCCTTGCCCAAATATTTGGAACAGGAAGCAGCTGCACCCTGAAGGGGGATACTAACAAGCAGCTTCCTTCCCACTTCCCTTCCCCCAACAGTTCTCCAATTGTGGAAGACCTCTAGATAGGAGACCTGGGGCCTAAAGATCTGCTCTTCCCCCTTCCCAACAGCAAAATCGCCTTGCCATTCTTCCCAGTCCTAATAACTTGGAGACCTGCTGCCAGGTCTGGCCTAATTTTGCACAAGAAGTTGGGCAATGGGAGTCACTTTGGCAGAGTGGGAGAGTCTTTTATTTATTTCATTTTTTTTTTTTAATTTGATTTGTCAATCACAAGATAATAGATATAAGTATAAACATGAGTGTGAATACAGGAAATAGGTACGGATAAACGGGGACAATTTGACAGGGACGGTAGGCACAATGGTGCCCCTATGCTCGCCCCTCACAGACCTCTCAGGAATGGGGTGAGGTCAATAGTGGATTGATAGAGATGAGAGGGTGTAACAACGGAGTCAGGTCGTGCATTCCAGGCATTGACCACTCTGTCGCTGAACTCGGACTTCCCGCAATCGAGTTTGAAACCCGTGCGTGTGTGTGCGTGCGTGTGTGTGCGCGCGGGGGTGGGTGGATGCTCACGGCGGCCTTCGGTGACCCCAATAACAGGACAGATGGTCCTTCTCCCGCCTGACCTTATTTGGGGGCCACGCTTGCAGACCATCCGAAAGGCTGTGTTGGGCCTGGCAGAAAGCGGGACCTTCCCCCCCCCCCGCCCCGCTCACATACACCCTGCGCTCTTTAGAAACGGATCACAGGAAAGCACGAGGGCAGGCTCTGTTCTCCGTCCAGGTGTTTGCGGAAGGTTTGTCAAGGCATCTTCTTCCCCCCTCTTCCTGCTGCCGCGGCCCGCGGCGGAGAGTGCGGGAAGAAGTCTTTCGTCACCCATTGCTTTGTTGAAAGACTCGACCTATTTTATATCCCGGACGGAGGGACGACTCTCATTCTGCGTCCTCGATGGAAAAACAAACACAGGGAAGCCCTTATCATCAGCGTGGGTGATAAGTCGCCTCTTGGCCGATGATTGACTCCCGCGGCAAAAAAAAAATAATGAAATAAATAAATAACTAAATAAATAAATAAGTAAGTAAATAACCCGACCAGGTAAGAACGGAGGTGGCGGGGCGGGGAGGGGGGGGGGGGAAACTCTGCCTCAGCTTCCCCCTCCAAGCGCCGGTCATTGGGCCAGCTTCTTCTGATTGGCTGATCCGTGCCCAACTCTACGTTTCATTGGCTACCTGCATTCCCTTATTAGGACACCCTGCCCCGCCCGCTGTCTTAATTTAGCCGGCGGCAGCAGCAGCAGCGGCAGCAGCAGCGGCGGCGGGGCGGGCGGGGGAAAGCGCTGAGATTTTGCTGCAAGTCGCGAACGCCGGTGTTGTGGTTGCCGCCCGCTTCGTTGACCGCTGCTGCCATGAGGGAGAGAAGGACTCCTCAGCCAGTCGTAGCCCGGTGCAAGTTGGTTCTGGTGGGGGATGTACACTGTGGCAAGACGGCCATGCTTCAGGTCCTGGCCAAAGACTGCTACCCGGAGGTAAGAGCCGCCGGCTTGGGGAGGGGTGGGGAGGCTTCCTCTGCGATGGAAAAGCGATATCTTGCGCTTCACCCCGGCGGCACCCGCGCGTTCTTTTGCGCCTCTTCTCGTTTCGCGGGGAATTGGACGCGTCCCTCATGCGGGAATACCTCGGAGGGAGGGAGGCTTCCTGCCATGCGGTTTCCCCTCCAACCGGGAGGTCGCTGGAATGGCGTTACGTGGCTCCCGGCCCTTTTCTAGGGCTTGCTCTGCCTTGCCTGAGCCCGGTCTCTTGCAAAGCACCGGGTGCCGCCTCTGCGCAGATTTGGGAGCCCCTTGTAGCTTTCCTGGAGTACTTGACGCGCCAAGCCCCCTCCCCCCCCTCTCTCCTCTCTCCTGCAAGCGGCTTGAATTGCAGAGGTATTCACTGACCATCTCTGTTGCTTGTTCGATAGCAATTACGATTTCGGGCTGTGTGCAAATCCTGTGCAGGAGCTGCCCCCCCCCCCATCTCCATTTTTGCTCGTTTTGGAGCTAGGAAGGCCGTTTTGGCCAAGCCCCCCCCCCCCTCCCCTTGTTCCAATAAACACCCAAGCGACATAAAAGATTGCTTGTGTTCACCGGATGATTTTTCTCTGTCTTCTGTATTTTAGACCTACGTGCCCACTGTTTTTGAGAACTACACAGCATGCCTGGAAACGGAGGAGCAACGGGTGGAGCTCAGTCTGTGGGACACATCTGGTAAGGCACCTCTTTTCCTTCTGTGCTTGGCTGCTGCTCAGGACCGACCCACATTCCCTCCTTATGCTGCAATGGAGTGGTCTCACTGAAGGACTAGCTTGTGTCGGACCTAGTAACTGGCCAAGGGATATCAATCCTGAAAATTCCTTGCTACTGATTACTACCTGGTGTATGAAATGAGGAGGAGTTCTTGTCTGTTTCTAAGGGGGAGGTAGGGGGAGGCAGAAGACTTAGCCAGTTTAGTTTTGAGGTCAGGAAGACCACACTGCAGGTAGAAATGCACGAAGGTGCTTTTTGTCATAACTGGGAAGGAACAATACATGGCCTGGCTTAGAGGTAGTTTTTGAGGCAAGGTTAGACCTTATATGTGTGTTTCAAACCTTTAGCACAAAGAAAGGAGAATGTGCTTTGTGCATTGTAGTGTTGCAGTCTTGGACTGGAAGATATTTTTGCATTTATATGTAGAAACTAATATCTCTTTAAGGATTTATATTGAGGGGGGTGGGTATGATGTGAAACTAGAAGAGATTGGTTAAGAGTAAGACTTTAAGGCTTGCATCTTGACCAAACACCACCTCCGAACCATTCTTAAAGGGAAGTGGCGCTAAACATCTATTTTGAGATTTCAAACCTGGGCTAGAGACTTTCTCTAGCTCCTTAAATAAGATGTTTGGTATCTCAGCCTTTTAAGTAATGCAGCAGTCCCACCCCATCTACTGCTTGCACCTGCTTTATCCCCAGTCCTGATAAACCCTGTGAAGGCTGTTAAGCCCTCTCCCATCTATTTTCTCCATCCCTTCATTTCATCTCTCCCTGAATGTGTGATGTGTGTGTGTGAGATTTTCCCATTTTTCATGCACATTGAGGAAGAATCCCAGAGCAAAGGGGTTCAGTGGATTCTGCCAGAGGAATCAAGAGGGCAAAGCAGCCCTTTATAATAAGGGGGCTCTTGAAAGTATTGTATGTGTGATGGAGGAGGTGCCAAGAAGAGAGTTCTCCTAGCAACTAGGGATGGGTATCATCCCCTCTTTTGAAGGGGATTGTAAGTGGGGGGACCCTGGCTATTTGGATCCCCTTGTTGCCATGGTGATTGTGCTGGTGCAGGGAACCAGGGGCTGATTGCTATTCTAGGCACGAAGTGTCTGGGCTGCAACATTTTGGATGCTGCAGTTCCTGAGGGGGGAGAATAGCCTGTGTGTATTATTCGTCTCTCCCTCACTTTGTGGCCAGCCAACACTACACCGCCATAGTCCATTCTCTGTTCCTGCATGTCTGACATGCCTGGAACATGTACAACTCATTTTTCTCCATGTTTAATGAGAAATGTTACTAGGCAACTCCGTTCTTCCCTCTAAGCTACATACCCTCCTCGTAAATCTGTGTAATTGGAAATGCCTGTATCCCCCTTTTTCACATTCAGTATTGCTTATATGTCAGGTGTGAAGAAGGAAATGGACTTTGTTCGGTAAAACACGGTTGAACTATTTCCTGGGGATATGAAGGATGGGAGTGAGTAAGCAAAGCCCTGCAGATTTCTGACTCCTGTTACTTTTTCATGTTATTCCTTTGAAGGGGTGGGTGTTAAAAGCACAAAACCTGGAAGTGCATCTAATCCCCCCACTGGGCAGTTTTATCATCTGGCATTAAAGCAACTTTTTTTCCCCTCAACAATATTGGCAAAGGGAAAGAGAAGGACGTGTTGAGTCACTTTATGGCTTTTCTCACTGCTTCTTGTAGGATCCCCATATTATGACAATGTGCGCCCCCTTTGCTACAGTGATTCAGATGCCGTCCTGCTCTGTTTTGATGTAAGTCGTCCTGAGACCATGGATAGTGCAATGAAGAAGGTAAGGAAGGTGTGACCTGGCTAGATGATCCCATCGTTCTGCCTACTGGGACTTGACTTGATCTGAAGCAAGGGTCTTCAAACTTGGCAAGTTCAAGACTTGTGGACTTCAACTCCCAGAATTCCTGAGCTAACATGACTGGAGGAGGAATTCTGGGAGTTGAAGTTCACAACTCTTAAAGCTATCAAGTTGATAGCCCCTGATCCACAGCTTTGAAGATGTTACTTTTTAAAGGGGGAAAAAAGGAAATATGAGTGACTTTGAGGCACTGATGAGAGAGAAGCTAACATCACCAAAAGTAGGGTGGACCAGAACAAAGAAATAGCTCTAGTTTTAAAACCCTACTTTAAAAGTAATACAGAAGTTTTAAATACAATTCATTTAATTACTCACTTTGTATGGCATTTTGTTTTTTGGCCACAAAATAAATTTCACTGTTGTAGCAAGCATTTTGAATACTCTGGAACTTTTATATAGGCCCCTAAAGGGATTGTAAGAAGCTTGTTGTATTTTGAGAAGGAAATTCTACAGTTTTTTTTAAATGTAATCAACATCACAAGTTTCAGACTCTGAAGGTTTCTTATTACCTACAGATAATTGCACTGGTGAGAAATGTCACCCAATAAGGTTCTTTTCCCTAATTTTAGAAGAATGGGTTTGAATTCAGTGCAACTCTGCTCAGAATTAGAACTATTGAGATCAAGAAAGCTATAGTGATTTCTTTGGTGTGCATTTGAAAAGATCTTAATATTTCACATAGGACATTTGATATTTAAAAGGCCTGCATTAATTGTGGCAAAAAGGGAAATGGTGATAGCAATTGTTTAATTACTTTGCTTTATGGTGCATTTTGTTTTTAACTGGGACTAGATAGCAGGGCATTGCAATGGCAGATCAGAGCACTTTCTCTAACCAGGATGTGCTCTCAAATGCTCTTGTATTAAATGACTTTAACGTTTCTTGCACTGTCTTTTTCCTTTCCAGTGGAAGACTGAAATCTTGGACTATTGTCACAATACCCGTGTGCTGCTGATAGGATGCAAGACAGACCTGCGCACTGACCTCAGCACGCTGATGGAGTTGTCTCACCAAAAGCAAGCCCCAGTCTCTTATGAACAGGTGAGGCAATACAGGCTGTTGGTGCTGCCCTGGATATCTATCGGTAATTCTTTCTTTCAACGGGGACCTTTCCTGGGGCATCAGGCCTCCTCATTTTCAAACTTCTCATTTACCTTTTTCTTCTTTCCGAGATGACTAAAATAGTATCAGGGATGCTAGACTTAAGGCTTGCATATGCTAATGAACTTGTCATCTTTCACCTTCAAGTATTGCTGTGTTATTGGAAATGCTTGCAATGAAGTATTTCTGTAAGAATATAAAACCACTGCTGGATAACAGCCAATTTCCAGCAAACACCCTGTTTGTTATCAGAGTTCACCTACTTGAGATGGGTGGGCAGATAACTCTAAATCCATAAAGTTAATCCAGTGATGATTGTAGGCCAGAGGCAGAAACTTGGTATACTCTGAAATGGTTTGGACTGGTAGTTCCAAGATTAATCAAGGAAAACTGAAAATAAACAGCCGTGGTGGTGCAGTGGTTAAAATGCAGTATTGCAGGTTAAATTGACAGTTCAATCCTAACGGCTCAAGGTTGGCTCAGCCTTCTATCCTTCTGAGGACCCAGATTGTTGGGAGCAATATGCTGACTCTGTAAACCAGGAGTTTCCAACCTCTGGTCTGTGGACCGGCACTAGACTATGGCATGCCAGAAACCAGGCTGCACAAACAAGCACAATCCCATCCACGGGATACAAGCAGTATGTGAAACTACTTCCCCTCTGGTCTGAGGGGGAGAACCTCTCTCCATGCTGCTGGTCTCTGGTGCCCAAATAGTTGGGGGGGGGGGGGAAGGGCGCTGCTGTAAACCACTTAGGCTGTAACACTGTACGAAACTGTATATAAGTCTAAGGGCTATTGTTGTTGTGAGAACTGTAGTCTAAAATCCCAGAGGACACTAGATTACTGATTTCTATTCTAAGCGGTATTGCATCAGTGTTGGTGGCTATTGTTCCCTTCTTTTCCAAAGGAACTTGAAAAGCCCCCCTGGCGGAGTGAGAAAAGTGCTCTTTCATAGAAAGCGAAAAGTCATTTTGCTTGGTCAGCTCCTGAAGGATGAGGATAATAGTCCAGTCCTTCCATGGGAGGACCATTTTCCTCCATGTTCTCATTCCTCTACGGCCCCTGAAGACCCTATCATGAGCCTAGTGTTTGTTCTGTAAAAGCACTAAGGCCGTGATGGCAAACCTATGTGGCATGCAGAGCCCTCTCTGTGGGCTTATGAGCCATCACCCCAGCTCAGCTCTGCTGCGCATGCGCGCGCACCTTCTGCCAACCAGCTGGTCTTTGGGTCTCTGCTGCGCATGAACGGGGTGGAGCGCACATGCGCAGGGGCATGTGCGTGTTGCATTTTGGGGGTGCACGCACATGGGCTTTGGGCACTTGGTGCTGAAAAGGTTAACCATCACTGCCCTAAGGGGAGTCCTAATGCCTGTTTTCCTTTCCAGGGTTGTTCTGTAGCCAAGCAGCTGGGAGCAGAAAGTTACCTAGAATGCTCTGCCTTCACATCAGAGAAGAGTGTCCACAGCATCTTCCGGACAGTGGCGTCCCTCTGTCTCACCAAGCCTGGCCTCCCAGGGCCCCCCAAGAGCCCCACCCGAAGCTTCCCCAAGAGACTTCTCCGTCTTCCCAGCCGATCAGAGCTCATTTCTTCCACTTTTAAGAAGGAGAAAGCAAAAAGTTGTTCAGTCATGTGAAGAGCTGGCAGTAGAGGGTGGTGATGGAACAGCTGTGGACTCTGGGCCTCCGGGTGGCCCCCTCCAGGGTGTGGGATTCAGGGACCGGGCTTGGCTCCTCCAAGCCAGAGCTGGAAAGTTCAGAAAGATCCAGTTTCCCTCTCTTCCTGCTATCCAGGGAAGAGGGGGAAACGGCAAAACATGGTTGGACGGCTTGAACGAAGAATGGTGCAAGACTTGCCTGCTCTGCAAGTCTTGGGGCTTGGCACAGCGACATGTTGGATGGTAGCTCTGGTGACTATGGCACATATTTGAAGGAACTGGGGGGGGAGGAAATCACCACCACCACTATCCCGCCTTGCCAATGCACAGTTAAAATTCTTCCTTTGGCCCTAGGTCATCCCATACACCTGCTGCTTGTCAATTGCCTGTTGGATGCGGACTGAGTGCGTGCATCTCCCTCTATGCCAGCACATGTACCCTTCTCTATATCTAGGATACAGGTGCCCAGACATCCCTCCTCGTGGAGATAAAGCTGGGGGGGGGGGGAGGAGAGAATGACCTATTGATCTTGTGTATATGTGTGGAAAGAATGGAAAAATAGGGGGAGGGGGGAGATCTGTGAAACGTTCAGTGTTATTAAAAGAGAACTTATTTATTAATGAAAATATAATACAGATTAACCATCTTATTCAAAGGGCTTTCTTCTTTGCCATCATCTCTCTTCAGCTCTCCCAGTGATAGAAGGAAGAAGGAGAAACTATTTTACAAAATTTCAAATTTGATTCCCTCATCCCCAAAGGTGAGGGGCAGGGGGTTTGCCTGCCTGTTGCTCTAGCTGTGGGCCAAAGTCCTAAAGTAATATTTAACATTGCCAAATGACTCTAGCCAGGAAATCTGGGAGCTACCTGGTGTGGCTTTAGTCAACCAAAGTAAAGGAAATCAGCTGGATCGAGGATGGGCAATATGTACAGCTTTTAAATTCCAATTCCCACCAATCCTAGTCCCTGGCCAACAGGGAAGGTTGCTGGCAGTTGGGATCAATAGCTTTTGGGAGGCTGCTTTGTTCTGGTTCCTGAAACAAACATTTTATTTCAGATTTGTATTCCCAGGCCAGGATTTTGCTGTATTTTTAATTTGGAGATGTATTATGCAAACACTGCTATGCTGAAGGTCCCTGATTTTAAATAGAGCTCTTTAATTTAAATCACACCTCTTCTGTAGGGTGATCACAAACTGCCCCAGTAGCTCTTGTGGGCAAAAATTGGCCTGGTTTTAATGGACAAACTAAGCCTCCATCCAGTAGCATCTGAACTATATTTCTGGTTGCAATTATCCTGTGAATGCTAAGAGTGCCATGGAATTTGAAGATTTTAAAATCCTTTGGTTCTGAAAAAACATGTTGCTGCTTCTATCATAGCAGCCTATCTACTAATTGTATATGTACATATTAGATTTTATTTTGTCCAGTTCAAAGCATATCTTACACTCCCTTCTGATAATCCCGTGTTAGTGGATGTTTATCATGGAAGAGGCCATTTTAGTGGAAGAGGGCTTCTTTTGTATGATAAGTACAGGTAGTCCTCACTCATGACCACAATTGACCCCAAAATTTATGCTTGTTCCATTTTATGATCTTTCTTGCCACAGTCAAGTGAATCACCATAATTGTTAAATTAGTAACACGGTTGTTAAGTGAATCTGGCCTTCCCATTGACTTGGTTTGTTAAAAGGTTAGTAACATGGTTGTGAAGTGAATTTGGCCTTCCCATTGACTTGGTTTGTCAGAAGGTTGCAAAAGATGATCACATGTCTTCAGGACATTGCAGCTATCACAAATATGAGTCAATTGCCAAGGGTCTAAAATTTGATCACATGATCGTGGGGATGCTGCAATGGTCATTGCAGATGTGAAAAATAGTCATCAGTCATTTTTTTCAGTGCTGTTGCAACTTTGAACGATCACTAAAAATGAACTGTTGGGAGTTTAGGACTACCTGTAGTTCTCTTAGGTGAGCTGATCTATAAATGGTTGCTTATTTGGATGTGAGACCATGTCTTATTTTTTTTTCTCTAATGGATTCTTATAAATTCTTTTATAAGGATTGCAAGCAGTGGTTGATGTCTGATGCTTGTCTGCCAATGGTTAAGCTTCATTACCCATTAGGAATATTTTGCAACATAGCCACAGATTGGAAAGGCTACAAGTGAATGCATCACACAAGAGCAGTGTTGTTAGTTTATTTAACTTTACATTTGATGAGGTCCTTTTCACAAAGATGTTACACATTTCTTCACTGTAGTAGGTGCAGAGTCTGTTGGCCAAATCTGTCCGATTTCAGTGATGCATTGCTCAGATAGAAAGTGCATCTGAGAATACAATAAGTGCTTTGTTATTATTGAGCAGAAGAAAAAGAAGTCAAGCTTGGCAAAAGATTTTATTGCTAGACTGAAGGCGACTCCTAACTTGAATGCATATATAAAGCTTATGTAAACTTGCTGAATCAGGGTCAATTTATGACAAGACCATGAAGTTAGTTCTCTTGACAGTTACATGATAGAAGATTGCCAATGCCTTCCATGATACTTTTAAATTTTTTTAGTATTGCCCAGTGTTTTTCAACCAAGACAACTTTATGAAGTGTAGAATTCAGTCCCCAGAATTTTCCAGTCAGCAAGCTTGTACGGGATTTGAGGAGTGGTGGTCTACAGGCCTTAAAATTGACAAGACTGAAAGGCATTGGGCCAACCTGTAACTCTGGAATTCTAATCCTGTTTAGTTCTCAGATCCAGACAAGTCCAGAAGAGATCAAAAATATAGTTGAATATTGGTGGCAAGAGCATTCTCCTTTGTTCTAAGATGCCTTTACAGGCAGACAAGTTAAGCTGCAGTTACACGTGAGAAACTCAGATCTCCACATGCTGGGGGCTCTGTAAAAAAAAGATTACCTTTTGAGCATCACTTGTAGACTTAGGATATGGCAGTTCCAGGCAACAATAATACTAAAAAGTGCATGTTTTTTAGTGATTGTTGTTTACATTAGTCTTCCATCTATTACCTTCTAGACGTTTGAACCTCAGATCCCAAAATTCTCAGCAATCCCTGGGTTGACTGGAAACAGTATCCATTCAACTAAAGGGTGCCCAAACTGGGGAAGGCTGGCCCAGCTCAAGAATCTGCTTGATAAAAAAAAAAATTTCAATACTGCTAAAAGCTATGCAACTGAAAGACCAAGCCTTGAATTCTGCTTCTCTTACTACATTGGCTTTGTTTGCAAAATGTCATATCGAAGAACAATGACTCATTGAAGTACATTAAACCTGAGAACCTGTTCCTGGTTTTTCCAACCAGTTGAGTTGCCTTGGAGATGTTAAGACTATAACCAGAATTTGAAGCTAGTAAGACCAAAGGTAATTCTGCAATCCTAGCACATCTAGAAGTGCCATTAGGTCGCAGAACCCTTAATGAGTTGAATGATACTCCCACAGTCCAAATCACCAGTCATCTTCCCTCAAGCTAGTCCACCAATAATGTTGGACTTGCCTTTGAAGGCAGCTATTTTACATTTTTTTGGAAGCTGGGGTTTAAACCGGTTAATTCTCCAGGCTTTCCATCCTACTTACTAGCTGAATATTTTTCTTTCTTTCTACAGCACAGCTAATCTGCTCTTGGGATACCGCACCACATCTGAATTACATTTTAATTACCTTCTTGCTGTTACAGAGTTGTGCTTGGTAAATAAAAATATATTTTATTTGAAATCAGGATATACTGTATTTAATATACATGCTCATTTTGTGATAGTTTTGAGGAAGCTGATGCAATTCTATTTCCAATTGTGGCAGATATCAGTAGCTTGGATATAGGGTGAGGATGAAGATTCATTCTCAAAGCTTGTGGATGGCTTCTGAATGTTTATTTACCAGACTAGGTAACATGTTCAGTGGAGTTTAGGTTGTGGTTTACAAGCACAATTAGGATTGGAATTTTGGTTGATAAACAATGCAGTTCAAACAACGATAAACAATGAATCCAACAGAAGAACATTTGACACATCTCCTAAACTCATCAGAAGATGTTATCTAGCCTGGTAACAAACGTTCAGAAACCAACTCACAAGCTCAGAGAACGAACCTTCACCCTCACCTATTTCCATTGGATAGAGAAAAAAAAAATCTAAAATTCTATCAATGACAAAATTGTAAGTATTTTCTTGGGTAGGAATGGAACCTATTCTTGCCTCTAAAAGGGAGTCAAAGATGACAAAAATGTCTGGATGCCTCATCTTGCCTGAGATCCAAAGTCTACACTTGCTGACTTGTCATACACTACACCGTAGCTAGGCAGTCACACAAAGTGTTCTGGACTTTATCCCCTGAGCAAATAAGTGCCTTCAATCATATCCGGTCTATAAAACGTTCATATGGAAATTTACATGAGTGGACTATGGGAAAGAAGGCAGTTTCCATGGGTGTAACTACCCTGAGTTAAATGGGGAAGACAGTCCCATGTTATGAAGTGTGTTAGATTCATTATTAGATCAGATGGATATTTGAAGAGGGAGCAGCAAGAAAGTGACGCATCTGATTTGTATGACCTGCTTTTCAACCCCTAAGTTGCTTCTATTAGACATAACGGAAGATGCTGTCCGAATACCAGCTACTCAACATGAGTTAGAAGACTATTTCCTTGACCTTTGCAAAGTTTCTTGTTCCAGCCTGATGGAGAGATCCTAATTTCAAGACAATGGATATTCTAACATGTTTTGTTGGAACTGAAAACAAAAGTAAATAATGTAGCTAAGTAAAGAAATCATGTAAAAAACTGATAATTCCTGTCAGTCACAAAATACCAGATGACTCTCAGACTGTCTATCAATCCAAAAGGTATTCCATTCAGTGTTCTATTCAACCTTTATAATATAGATAGGTCTCAATTAGTGCAGTTAATGTATCCTGCAAAATGGTAGTGTTATTTCAGCTTGTGAAATACCTGAAGTGATATTTTTATATGGCATTTGATTACAGCTCAGCAGTACTATTGATTTGTTAAAAATTTTATAGATTTATAAATTTTACAGATTTATCAATTTAAATTTTATATTCCCATAAAGGATAAAAATAATATACTTTTAATTTAATGTATGGTAAACAAAATCACACAGTAGTTCGAGAAAGCAAAATAAAAACAAATTCCACTATAGATTCAACTATTTCAACATTGAGTCCTATTGTAGCATTGCTAGGACCATATTTATGTCATAGAATTACATCAAATTTTTACTTTAATGTAATAAGCTTTTTTTAAAACTAGTACCGTTATCCTCTGATGAAATCTTTTTCCCTCATTTTTCACACAGAAAAACAACAGGCATCTCAAATAACTTTGTGGCTGGTACAATTAATAAACTGAATGTGGCAAACTGGCAATTTAATTGTATGAGCTTGAAGATTTGCATGTTGACTGGGGTTATGGAGAACAAGATAAGGATTTTACTTCCTCCAGCATTCACTGGGGAAGGCAGTGAAATCCATCCTTGACACCCTTTAAAAGGGCCATGGATTTAAACAAAGGGATGAGGGGATAATACTTGATTTTCATTACTTAATTTTTATTAAATAAAATTCACTTCTTCACTTTCTCTCATGAATATTGAGTCACTAGGTCATTCTGCAAAACATCTGTGCAGCATTGTAAGGGAATAGCCTGCTGCTCACGATCAGGGATACCACAAAGATACAAAATATGCGGCAAGAGGCAAAGCTTGCAGCGTGCAGCTCATGTTTCTTAGGTCAAGCCGAGATGTAGAGCAGTTTAACACCCTTTGTAGTTTCTTAAAAGATAGAAGTTGTCTTTCGACAAACCTAAACAATATTTAGGGCAGTTAATGTACAGAAGGTGTAGTCTCTTGACTTTTTCATGTTTCAGACAGTCATTAATGGGGACTGGAAAAGGGACTGATGTTCCCTTGGTGAGATTTCGTGGGATTGCTGTTAGGCAGACCTAATTGCATAGCATCAGATGATTATTAGGTAGTCCTCAATTTACACAGCAGCAAAATTTCATTCTAATGTATGGCAATTAGTGTACATTCAAAGTGACAATAAAGTTATTCTATCTATTCTATACTCAGCCGTTATTATTGTTCCCCAAGGGACAGAAAATGTACAAATGTAATGTAAATGAACAGAGCCATGCTAGTTGAGCTGTTTCCTTTTTGGTGACCTGTTCAGCTAGGACTATCAGAGGTGATCTGTAAAAAAATATGGAGAGTCACTAGGAAAAAAAAAATTATATAACGCATTGCGGTCGTCAAGCGGTCGCAAAAATGTATACAGCCATACATCCGGCCAGACAACCCTCATCAGCTTCATCTGTTCCCATGCGGAAACGCCACCTCCTACATGAAGCAAAAAACAAACCCAACCCCTGAGAGCAAAAAGCTGCGTAGAACAACGTCAAGCTTTAGGGCACGCCTCTTCCTCCTTTCTCATACAGAGGCCTTCTGGGAACTGTAGTTCTCCAAACCTCAAAAGCTTGATTTGGTGTGGTGCATGCTGGAACGTTAACCTTTCTCGTGAGGCCTCTTAGGAGTTGTAGTTTCAACCCAGTGCCTGAGGGTGGATCATTTGGCTGGATGAACTCGCTTTCCCATCATGCTGCCTGGCAAGGGGCTATGGGGACCGGACTGAGGTTGGCTAAAATGGCGGGGCTATAGAAACGCTGTGAGTGTTTACCGACGTCGAGAAACGTTACAGGTGATTTAGATTTCTTTCTTTCCCCAGGAATCTTTTGCTGTTAGAGGCGACAAGCAGAAGGGGGGGGGGGGTTTAAGATTGGGAATAGGAAGAATTGGGGATGTGGGAGGGGACTAGCTTGTTATCGATGGCCAGCAGTAGTCATAGGGAAGCGAGTGCCGATTAGTGTCCCTTTTATTGTTTTCAGTATTTCCACAAGAGGAGGAAAAGCGAAAGGGCCATGAAGGAAGCGCAAAATACATTTTGCATTTTCATTGGTTCCTTTCACGTTTTCAGCTTAATAAGCTGCTTACTGAATTTTACTGAATGTTTCTGTGTGCGCAAAGTACACGGAACCATAAGATAACGAAATGGCCTCGATTTATAAAACCGGCTAATCCACCCACTCATACAAAGCAAAGCAAAGCTAAGCGAATTTACCCTGTTGGATGATATATTTTGTCGCATTTACCTTACTGTGTAAATATCCCTTCTGTCTCTTTATCTCTGCCTGCCTACCTACCTCCTCTTCTTGTTTCTGGAATTGGGAGAACAAATTTCCAGGAACAGAAACAGTTTCTCACCAGACGAAAATTTATCTCCTCTCTTCCAATATTTCTATTTCTTGTTTTTTTAGAGTGAGATAGTGGGAAAATCCTAAAATGATGCTGAGATTTAAGATTTCTGATTTCTATCCAATTTATGAAAAAAAAGAACCTATGGTGACCTAATTGATTTTACAAGAAAAATATGTTTCAGATTTTACAAGAAAAATGTTTCAAAATATGTTACCACAGAGACCAATAAACAACTGCAATTACTATTTTTTATTGCTTTGTATACTGCCTATTTTTTTCCTGCACAGAATTCCTTTGAGAATTTACTTTTTATTTTTCAATTTTTCTCTTTTTGCTTGGCTTTCCCCCAAAAAAGTTCAAAGTGGTATCCACGATGTATTATCACATCCTTTCAGGAAACATTCATGTAATTTTCCTGGAATATGTATGTATGTGGATTGAAAACTAGATTTTCATATTTTGCACTGTGGATACAGAATGTGCATAATACTGGAATTAATTGACTGACAATCATGGTTTCTTATTATATGAAATGCTGAAATGTACTCAAGAACCTTTATGTGTAGACTTTATGCTCACATCATTCCGCACATTCACAAAGAAAAATATAGTATTTGTAACAGAAAGTACAATTATCAGTGTATATATGGATCTGAAACTGTAGAGGTTAATTAATTTAAAATAATGTCATTTATTTATTTTTAGCAGAAAAATATTTCTGTTTTTTTCAAGCACAGGTCAGTGGGACTAAAATGAATATGTGACAAGTCTATGAACATTTTAAAAGGCAAGATAGCCATATTGAAAAGAACATTTGCAAAATATCCATGCCATAGGTGTACATAGCATCTAGATGTTGCTGAAATGTAACTTTGCAGCCAGTTTGACCTATTGTGAGAAGTATTAAGAGATATTGAGCAACATCTTGGATTTCACATGTTATGCATCTTTGTCTTAACTTCTGTCCCTGGAATCTCAAAGTACAACTGGGGAAGACAGTTATTTGAAATATTGGAAAGTTGCTGCCGGTCAGAGGGGTGTGCTTAATATTAATTACAAGTAATCCTCGATTTACAACCACAATTGAACCCAAAATTTTGAAATGAATGAGACAGTTTTGCCCCACTTTATAGACTTTCTTGTCACAGTTGTTAAGTGAAACACTGCAGTTGTTAAGTTAGTAACATGGTTATTAAGTAAATCTGCTTACAGGGGATATTACAATGATTGTAAGTGTGAAAAACAGTCATTTTTTTCAGTATCATTGTAACTTTGAACAGTCACTAAATGAACTGTTGTAAGTCAAGAACTACCTGTTGTATTCTATGTTCCCTGTCATGCCTATACTTCATAAAGAAAATATAGATTTTTCTTTAAGATTACAGGCATGCAGATCAGTGGGCATGGCTTTTTTTTTTTTTTTTGCTTTTGGCAGCACACACACACCCCTTCGTATTTTGGGCCTTCTGGGCCTCAGGGAAGCCTCCTGGGTTAAGCAGTAAGTGAGGGGAATCCCGGCACAGCTGGTCGTAGGAACAGCTGATTGTCAGGAGGAGGGGGGAAAAAAGGAAATACCTTAAGGAGTGACTGGGTGGGCTAGCATCAGGCAGGTAGGGTAAGCAGGGCAAGCGAGCGACCAGCGACTGGGCAACCTGGTCAGGGGCATGGCTAGTCAGAAGTTACTACCGGTTCGGCAACCCACACCAAACCCTTGCTACCAGTTCGCCCGAACTGGTGCAAACTGGCTGAATACCACAACTGATGCATATGTGATATAATTGCATGCAAAAATGGACTATTGCATTCTCTCTTCTCACTGTTATCCTTTTCTCCCACATATTAATATAATCCTCCTAATCTAGATGGCTGGGGAAACCATTGAAAAGAGAGAGCGAGATTCTTCTCCCATCAAAGAAGAGCGGAGACGCTCACGGTCAGCAGAACGAGAACGTGACCGGGAGCGTGATAGAAAAGCCTCCCCTGTTGCTAAAGACAGGAAACGACACCGCTCTCGTGACAGGAGGAGAGGTAGTCGATCAAGATCCCGATCTAGATCCAAATCAACAGAGAGGTAATGTATATCAATGTAATCAGAGTTAGCTTTTTCAAGGATAATTGGCATAATTTCTGTCTTCTGTGTAAATTCAACAACTATTTCTGCAGAAGCTGGTTTGGTGGGTATGAGAAGATCATAGAAAAGGTTGCTTTCTGAATTTGATGTGTTTGAATGGTAAATAAACTCTCCAGAATTTAAGCAGATGACAGTAAACTTCTGGAGCTACATGTATTAAGAGAAACTCTTCTTGCAAATTATATGTTTGTAGAGAGCGGCGATATAAAGAGAGGGAAAGAGACAAAGAACGAGAACGTAATAAGAAAGATCGAGATCGTGACAAAGATGGGCATCGAAGAGACAAAGACCGAAAACGATCCAGGTAAAACATAGCTTTCTTTGAGAGAAAGAAAACAGCTGCTTCAAAGGTATTGCAGTAATTCTAGAGAGATCCTTAGTGTATTGGAACAATATCTAGAGGCCTAGAGATAACTAACACTGGTTTACAAGAATTAAGAAATCAAACACATTGTATTCAAGATTTAAGAGACAACACTTGCTGAAATTGTATTCCAGCTTTGCATTTCCTAGTTGTAGAAAATTTAAGTAAATTGTGTTTCTGTCTCCTCACTATTCAGAAATTGGCTGTTGATTAAGTGGACAAATGTCTCTTGCTGAATGATTAAAAAAATACTATTCATGGTCTTCCAGTACAAATATTTTGCATAGAGCACTGAAATGCATATTTCTGTCTTAGTGCAAGGTTTGCATTTAAAGTGAAGTCATAATTGAAAAATACAGTTAGGAAATTTGTGGAGTATATTTTAATGGTGTGGTCCGATAATTTTGTTTGCCATGTGCCTCCCTTTACTGATATGGTGTCAAATTATTTCCAATTTTGTGATGATACAGGAATGATTTTCAAGCCTCTAAAGCAGGGCTACCAAACTCCCGACTCATGGGTCGGATGCATCACATGCTGGACACACCCATGCCCAGTTTAGCGAAGGTGGGGAAGTCCCAATATGTCTGGGACTGCTCTAAATCCTCCAATAAAGAAAATAAACCCTCCAGTAAACCCTTCAACTGCAGCTTTGGGAAAGGGCTAAACATATTTTCATTCTGGGTGTTTTCTGGTAGGTGAGTTTAGAATATTTGGAAATTGAGCATTACATTTTACAAGTAATATGGAGAGAGAGAGAGAGAGAATACACGTACACACAAGTTTCCTAGACTTTCTCTTCTGTTTCAGAAAGGAACTTTTGATTTATATTATTCTCTTAAATGTTTTTTGAAGTCCAATGTCAAAAGAAAGCCTAGTGCTGATAGCTAGAGAGAAGCATGGGAAGGGTCCTGATTATTCTGTTATACCTGATTTTCAAGATATAGCAAATGCCTTCAAAACCCAATTTCTGAACCTGCACTAAATATTAGTTTCCAATATTGAGAGAAAGTGATGAGCTTCTTATGTTTATTATTTTTAAAATATCTCTGAAAATTTCTCACTAGTTGGAATTCTGATTTGATTTTTGAATTATGGCAGTAATTTTGGATTAGTTGAGAATCCTAGCTTTGGAGAAGATCAGGAGATTGTTTCAGTCTTGTGCTCTGTGATATCAGAAACAGAATGACATTCTTCCCAAGAGAAAGAGAGAGACATGAAACTCACTTTTTTTTTTAAATCAGTGCCAGGCAAAATGTATAGATTCTGACTGCAACAGAGGAAGGTTGTTTCCTTTTTGATTCTTTTCTGTCTCTGCTTCAGGAGCACCTCCCCAAGTCGGAACAAAGATTCCAAATCAAGGAAAGATAGAGACTCTCGCAAAGATGAAGATGATGATTCCTTGTCCAAGAAGGAAAAGGTACTGCGTTCATCTTCTTGATCATTCATGGTCAAGTATGTATTCTGATATTAAAGAATAATTCTTTTAGATGATCTGCTTAAAAGGAATATAGAGGTTGCCCACAATTTATGATCGCAAGTCAGACCAACTTTCCTGTTGCTAAGTGAAATAGTTGTTAAGTGAATTTTGAAAATACCCCATTTTATGACCTTTCTTGGATCTCATGATCCCAGGATACTGCAACCATCATAAATATGAGTCAGTTGCCAAGTGTCTGAATTTTGATTGTGTGGTCATGGGTCCTAAGTGTAAAAAACAGTCAGAAGTTACTTTTTTCAGTGCCATTGTAACTTGAACTGTCAATAAGTTGAGGACTATCTATATTCTTCAAATTTTTCTTTTCTCAATTTAGTGGGCTGCTTTTGTCCTGTCCAGGTTTTAGCTTTTATAATAGCAATGTCTCCTTTTAGTGATCTTTCTTGGTACCTTAATGAGCACCTGTATTGTTCACAGGCTCAGCCACTTTCTCTGGAGGAGCTGCTGGCCAAGAAGAAAGCTGAAGAAGAGGCTGAAGCCAAGGTTAGTCCAAAGAGCATCTCTCCATTTTCTCTGCTTCTAGATATCAACCATCTTTTGGAAGGCCTTATTGGAAAACATATTGGATTCCAGCAGCCTACTGCAGAGTAGTCTGATGTGATATTTATCTCAGGGAAAATTTGGGGGTGGGGGTAATAGTCCTGCGTTCCTAAAGAACACCAAGTTAGAGAAAAACAGATTGTAGCAGTCTTGATGTTCTCAACCTTATTTCGTGGTAGTTGGTATTTTTTACAACTTCCAACAAAAGGATGTTTCTATTCACCTGCTTGTGATTCATTGCAGCCCAAGTTCCTTTCTAAGGCAGAACGAGAGGCTGAGGCCTTAAAGCGTCGTCAGCAGGAAGTGGAGGAACGACAGCGGTTCCTGGAAGATGAGAGAAAAAAGAGAAAGCAATTCCAAGAAATGGGAAGAAAAATGCTAGGTATATTCCCCCCCCTCTTGGGTGTTGTTAAGCCTGGGTTCCCCAACCAGGGTTAGGTAGACAAGCTAAACAGAATGTGCAGCGTTAGTCAGATAGGCACACAGATAAATGAGTGAGCTAAGCTTGTATGTTTATTAACATACAGTAAAAATAACAGATACGCTTGTGCTATCAAAAATATATTTTATTCCAGTATAAGTTTATAGCATAGTCAAAAACAGTCCAATATTCA
>BLBF01000021.1:8418472-8467215 GCA_015471245.1 Laticauda colubrina | reverse complement strand
TAGTATTTCACCTAAAACAGTTAGGGTGAACAATGTTATCCCTAACAGGTGTTGTACAATTTATCACCCAACTATATGCTCTGAGTTTATTTCTCTGATACTGTATTAATTTTGTGAAAATCTTACCATTTGCCCTACTTGCAGAAGACCCTCAGGAGAGAGAGCGGCGTGAGCGCAGGGAACGCCTGGAACGAGAGACCAATGGCAATGAAGATGAGGAAGGACGGCAGAAAATCCGTGAGGAGAAAGACAAGACCAAGGAACTGCATGCTATCAAAGTAATGCTTGCCGACTTGGGCAATTCCAGCTATTGTTCAGGGAATAGGGTTCAGTAGAACATATTTACATTCAAGTTGGCTCTGAGCAATTCTTTCAACTGTTTTATGACTCTTGGTTTCTAAAGCCCATTCTTCTTATATGTACTGTATATGAGTCTAAGATAAACACAGCTTAGAGATAACCTCTAGATGAATAAAGCTGACTGATGGTGAAGCCTACTGATGATGTGTTTGAATTGTGAATCAGGAAATCTCAATTTTGCACACCTGCCATTAAGTATCCCAAAGATCCTTTTCAAAAACAACTGAACTAACTTTCTTTTCCTTAAAAGATGTTTGGCTTCTCATCCAAGAAGCTGCTTCAGTTTTGACTAAATGGTGGGGAATGGAAGGATTACATATAAATCTTTCCATTCCCCACCATTCAGACAGAAATGAAGAAGCTTCTTGGAGAAACAAAACCTCTTCAAGGAAAAAACAAAGAAAGCCCAATTGCCTTTTAAAAAGCACCTTTGGGACAACTGACATGGGTGACTGAACCTCCATAAATATTCTGCCACTAGGTGGCCTTATTCAGGTTTATTAGGCTCTCACTTCCAACCATCACCTATTGGTGCTATAGAAATTGGAAATGAACATATTGTTTAATCCTGTTAGCTATATTGTTCATAGAGAAAACAAGATAGGATTAAAATTGAATGTTTAAATGTTTCATTTCTGCCAGGAGCGATATTTGGGTGGGATCAAAAAGCGGAGGCGCACTCGACATTTGAACGACCGCAAATTTGTCTTTGAGTGGGATGCTTCAGAAGATACTTCTATTGACTACAATCCTTTGTGAGTATTTCTTCAAGGAGAACTTCAGTATGGTTTGCTGCTTCATAATACGGGTTGGACTCAGCTCAACTATGAGTGGAGAAGTGTTTACACCTGCTTCTGGGAAGAATGCAATGAAAGGAACATGGAAAATCATTTTGGTGTGAGGCAAAAGAATAAGGACAGTCTTACCTCTGTGAGGAAGGGATGGATAAGAATGTCTTAAGGATTTAGATTTATTAGGTGGTTTGCAAATATTTAGAGTTTCCCATTGATATAAATTGGGCAAGTTAAGTAGTCAGTGGAAAATAGTCACTGCGCAGTGGCGCAGTGGTTAGAGTGCAATGTTGCAAACTACATCTGCTGGTTGCCAGCTGCCTGCAATTTGGCAGATCGAATCCTACCAGGTTCAAGGTTGGTTCAGTCTTCCATCCTTCTGAGGTGGCTAAAATGACCAAGATTGTTGGGGGCAATATGGTGACTCTGTAAACCGTTTAGAGAGGGCTGTAAAGCACTGTGAAGTGGTATATAAGTCTAAGTGCTATTGTTATTTGTCTACTTGGGTTGGCAGGCCACTTGCATTTGATTATTGTTGTTCCCAAACCGAGATGCACATGCCCCTCCCCCCCAGCTACCCCCAAAAGCCAGGAGGAGCATGTATGTAAACAAATGGTGTCTCCTACAGTAGAACCAACCATGTTGTCACTTGACAAGCTCAAAAGAATTGGAGATTGAAGTGCAAGATGTTACCCCTCTCATCTCACTTGGCTCTGTCCAGCTGGCACTCAAAATATGCATGAGGCCTGAATAAATATTTAGTATGCGGAAGAGAAAGCACAAAGATTTACTGTGATTAAATTAAATTAAATTTAATTGAAATTAAAGCGGCAAATTGGCATTTGTACAATATGTGCATAGAAGGCACTGGCACCAAAAGAGAGCATTTTTCATCATTGAAGCTGTCTTTATGTAGCTCAGGGGTGGAATTTTGTTCCACAGTTTAACCAAAACTTCAGATTAGAAGTTCTCAACTTTCTGAAAACTTCTAAAAGAGTAAGAGCTTACATGTTAAGACGCATCATGGCTTGTTGATATGTTCTTCCAATAGGTACAAGGAGCGACACCAGGTTCAGTTGTTGGGGCGTGGTTTCATTGCTGGCATTGACTTGAAACAGCAGAAGCGGGAACAGTCACGTTTCTATGGGGACCTGATGGAGAAGCGGCGAACACTGGAAGAGAAGGAGCAAGAAGAGTAGGTTTCATGCTGGGTTGGTGAAAGATGTTGGGAATTGAAAGGATGAAGACAAAAATCCTCACAGTATGAGTGATATTGGCTTATGCTTCAGCAGTTTCATTGGATCCTGGTGTTCAAATGGAGGTGGTAAATGCATGATAGTCCAGTATTTCCCCAAATGTTATGGTAGCAGAAAGTGGTGGTGAAGTTAGTTACTATTAAAAAATAGTAGAACTTGGGCCAAGGGAAAGAATTGGGAAGATCAAACAGCCAGAATGTATTTTTCTGCCAGAGTTTTGCAAGAAAAATAAAACACCCCACCCCCCCAAATTCATCTAAGAGAAACGTGCTAATGGGAATTTAATGAATGTTGTCATAGGCTGTATGCCATATCCATAACCAGATCCTAGTAATTTTTGTATTTTAGTTGGATATATGTTTCCTTCTGCTTTTATGTTTATTGGTTTTGTTTGCAGTAATTTTGCCTGATTTCTTGATTCAACTTCCTCACTTTGCCAGGGCACGCTTGCGCAAGCTACGTAAAAAGGAAGCTAAGCAGCGATGGGACGACCGGCATTGGTCTCAAAAGAAACTTGATGAAATGACGGACAGGGACTGGCGTATCTTTCGTGAAGATTACAGCATCACCACCAAGGGAGGCAAGATTCCAAATCCCATTCGTTCCTGGAAAGATTCCTCATTGCCTCCTCACATCTTGGAGGTTATTGACAAATGTGGCTATAAGGTGAGAAGCCATTCAGTTCGCGAGTCTGATGGGGTTCTTTGATTTATTATAATGATAATTTAAAGCTAGATTTCTGCATAGGGTATTATTTACTGTCAGTTTCCAATAATTTAGCCTTACCACTGCAGATGGACATTGAATCCAAGGCGCTTAATTCAGAAGTATGATGGTAATGGTGGTGGTGGCGGCAGTAGCAGCAGCCACAGTTGGACATTGCATTTCCTGGAGTCTGTTGATGATGCCTTGAACTGGCATGATTTCTTCTAAAGTCAAATGTATCATGATAACTCTTTCTTGTTTTGCCCAGGAACCTACTCCCATCCAGCGTCAAGCCATTCCTATTGGTTTGCAGAATCGTGATATCATTGGCGTAGCAGAGACTGGTAGTGGTAAAACAGCTGCCTTCCTTATTCCACTACTGGTATGGATCACCACTCTGCCTAAGATTGATAGGTGAGAGAGTTGGGACATCTTTCTAGAGGAGGAGGGGAAAAATCGCTCGAGAAGGTTGGAGGTTGGGCAAACAGTAAATATTAAGGGATTGATAGTTATCTGATATTAAACAGTGTTCGACTGGCCATTCTAAAAAAACTCCCATCGTTTCCTTGAATTTTTAGCTCTGTGTTGTGGCGAACTAGAGAATTGCACTAAGAGTTTCAGTGCTGTAAAAATGTTTTGTGTAGGAATGAAGCTTTCTCCTCAGTCAAGTGACACTTCCCAGATTATAGAGTAGAATGTGCAGGAGCAGGATTACAGTCACAATTTGATATAGAAGTTAAGATTTGGTCAGTCAAAAGGTTAATCTAATCCAGCATTAAGGTTGCCAATAGAAATCAGCAAGATGCTTTGGGGAAGCTCACAAACAAGGCAAGTTAGATATAAACCAGATTGTGGTTCATAAATAATCCCATACTTCCCTTCCCCCCCTCACTGAAATGATCTTACTAAAGGCCCTGTTTTATATGGCTCCCCAACTGGACTCCATCTGGATATGTAGACTTCCATCCATTTGGAAGAAGCCCTGACTGGAATAATACGTGTAAAAAAACCTGCATTACTTCATTCAACAATTCCACTAGATTCAGTAGATTAGAAATAATCTTGTCTGATGGGAGCCCATTACATTTGACAATCCAGTACCATAGGAAATCCTTAAAGTAGGAGTGAAAATGACAAGAAATGTGTTTTTAATACGTTTCAATCTGATCCAGATGGATCTAGATTTCAAAGGCATTAAACTGTATATATTTTTTTAAAAAGCTCTTTTAGTTTTCACCATTCAATTGGACATTACCATTCAGCTTGATATTTTTCTCCATTGCAGGATCGAGGAATCCGATCAAGGTCCCTATGCTATCATCTTAGCTCCCACTCGTGAGTTGGCTCAGCAAATTGAGGAAGAAACCATTAAGTTTGGAAAGCCCCTGGGCATCCGCACTGTGGCTGTTATTGGTGGCATCTCACGTGAGGACCAAGGCTTCCGCCTGCGCATGGGTTGCGAGGTGCGATTGCAATAATAAAATTTGTCACATTTCCCCGTCACAAATGTTTGTCTTGTAGATCGGCAAAATGCACCTCATGAAAGATAAATGGCAACTGTGCATAGTTTAATACAGGATTCCCTTCACTCCACAGCCTATCTCAATGTCCTGACTAGACCAAGTATTTTGCTTCCAGAACTTGCTGGAGGAGGGAAGGGAAGGGTTGATTTTGGCCTTGAGTGTCAGGGTAGACACAAGTACCTTTCTCCCTCTGAATTCCAGATTGTGATTGCCACACCTGGCCGACTGATTGATGTGTTGGAGAATCGCTACCTGGTGCTGAGCCGTTGTACCTATGTGGTATTGGATGAGGCTGACCGTATGATTGACATGGGGTTTGAACCTGATGTGCAAAAAATTCTGGAACACATGCCTGTTACTAACCAAAAACCAGATACTGATGAGGCTGAGGACCCTGAGAAGATGCTGGCCAACTTTGAATCGGGCAAGCATAAATACCGACAGGTTGGTGGCACTTAAATGTCTTGTCAGTTTTTTTAAGCAGTTTAAATTGAATTTTACCTTTTGACCCAGAATTCCGCCTCTTTATCTCACATGGTCAGCTTTCAAATGTAAATGAAAATTAACCATGATTAAAAGGAGTTTCCTTCTGTCTGGGAGTTGAATGGTCATTGCAGTTATGGGGAAAAAGTGTAATTACATTTTATGATGCTTTGGAAGCTTTGTTCACTTGAGAATTCAAATGTCTTAGTACAAAGGAAAAAGACTTTCTCAATAAGGAAAAAAAGAGCTCAAAAGGTTTTTTTTGTAGAGAAGGTTTTTGTTCTGTGGAAGAAGAGGAAGAAAAGTACTACTGAGTAAGAATCTTTGTGCATATTATTTCTTTCTCTCTGTGTCTGCTTCCATGATAGACTGTGATGTTCACAGCAACCATGCCACCTGCCGTGGAACGTCTGGCACGCAGTTACTTGCGCCGGCCAGCTGTGGTTTATATTGGCTCAGCTGGCAAGCCACATGAGCGTGTGGAGCAAAAGGTCTTCCTCATGTCAGAATCAGAGAAGAGGTAAATATTAGGATGGGAGGTGTAGGATGGGAGGTGAAGAATGGGAACTTGAGCTTTTGTTTAAAGACCTAAATTTTCCAGAAATTTTGAAGGTAAAACAACCAAGCTTTGTTCTGTTTCTTTCTTTGTTTTTGGACATTGAGAAAAATAGAAATACATCCAACCATCATTTCTGCCATCCTTTGTTAAACTAAATTTGCTTTCCTATTTTGAGAACTTAAATTGCATTATAAGTAGTCCTTGCTTAATAACCACAATTGGAGCCAGAATCTCGATCATTCAGCAGAATGATTGTTAAGCGAGATGCCCACATGACTGCTTTGTTCAATTACCATAATCCTGGTGCTCCTCAGTTTTAGTCATTTAGCCATCTCCTGGGTCATTAAATGGATGGTGCACAAGAGCTGCCTGCCAAAGGGTTTCAGCTCCATGTGGAGATGAAATCCTCCCAGCAAGCAGCCCTTGTCTTCTCAAACATTCCTGCAGCCTGCTGAAGGATTTCAGTTTGTACATGGTGGGGAAATCCTCCAGTGGGTTACAGGAACAGAGATGAAATCTTTAGGATTTCAGCTCCATTCCTGCAATCCCAGAAGGGTTTCCCCTTCCCCTCTGTCCTCTCTAATTGCAACCTTCCTTGCTGGTTACCCAATGACTTTCTGGGGAAGCTGGCAGAGAAGGTTGCAGATGGTGATCACATGATGATGGGACGCTTGGCAATCAATCATAAATGCTAATAGATTGGTAAGCATTGAGGTTGTCATTGGCTGCAAGGGTGTGCGTGCACAATTTTTTGCAACAGTGAGAAATGCTTTACAGGCCCTAAAGCACTCCTTCTGAAGCCATCTTTAATTCAAATGTTTGTTAAGAAAGTACTATGTGTATGGATAATTTGGTTTACTCATACACTTATAATTTGTATATTTATTCAATATAAAACAAATTAGTTGCATTTACTAGTCAAGTTTACTTTGAAATATTTTTAAATTTTAATTGTCATCCTCTGAGAGGATGGTCCAGAGGAGACCCATTTTAATTCAACAGTGGACATGTTCATAAGCACTGTACTTTCTTGAGTGAAACTCCCCATGCCCTGCCCCTAATGGGGCAGAAATGCATCTTTTTCATTGGAGAGCTATCTTGTGCTGCTTATCTTTTGCTGACATGACAAGCATTGCTCTGATATTTTAGATAAAAATCTCCCCATTACAAGTTAAAATGTTTTGAAGAAGTAACACATAGCAACAGGTGAGTACTTTGTGGTTAATTGCCTTAGAGTTTTTCTTCATGTCTGCTCTTTGTGTTTCTATTTGAAATAAACAACGTGGGCTGATTCCAAGGTAGGATTATGTCCGTTGTGTTCCTGCATGACAGAGCATCAAACTATTCCTGAAATGGTGGCCCAGGGATGAAAAAGGCTTCAGTGTACTGTGATATACATGTAGTACTAGAATGTAGCAGGATATTTTGGTTTAATATGTGATACTCTTCCAGTCTCAGCCGTTCCTATTTATTCCTTACCATTTTGCCCCTTTCACTAACACAGAAAGAAACTGTTGGCTATTTTGGAGCAAGGTTTTGATCCACCCATTATCATCTTTGTCAATCAGAAGAAGGGCTGTGATGTATTGGCCAAATCTTTGGAGAAAATGGGGGTGAGTCACAATCCTATTTAAGAGTTACAGAATTGCAAATGTTTGTTGAGATTAAGGCTTGTTAGGGTTCCAGGCTCTTGGAACGAAATCTTTCCTTATCTGTTGGACAATGTGTAGTTCTCTCTCCTCTGTTCAGTTGCAGTTGATTGTTGAGCTTGTAAAGCTGTTTACAAGCTGTTGAGCTTGTAAAATGCATTCGTCAATTTTATAAACAACTCTCTATCTGGAGGAGCTTTTTCTCTAGGAACTTTGTTATTAAAAAAGAACTGTCTCTGCTGAACTGCCAATTATTTTTATCCCTAAGGTAACCTGCAAGATACCTCTAAAATTATATGGAAATTGATAGGACTCATTCTGCCTCACTCCCCTTTCAAATATCTATGCCGTTGAAATAATATTCGTTCCTGCTCACTTCTCTTCACCACCACCCTCACTACAATTGGACTTTTCTTAATATATTGTTCCCTTTATCTCTATAGTACAATGCTTGCACACTTCATGGTGGTAAAGGTCAGGAGCAGCGTGAATTTGCCCTCTCCAATTTGAAGGCTGGTGCCAAGGACATTTTGGTGGCCACAGATGTAGCCGGTCGTGGTATTGACATTCAGGATGTGTCCATGGTGGTGAATTATGATATGGCTAAAAACATAGAAGGTGAGTTATCCTTTTATTTATTTTTCCCTTTCCTTCAAGTTCCCCCATGAGTGGAATGTTCGATAGTTCTTTTCTCTGAATGAAATTTGGAAGAGCTAGTGTTTGTGAGCATGCGTAAGGCAGGGCAACTGGAATATTAGAAGATATATGACCCAGTTAATCTCAAAGAGATGTGGATTCTCCTAGCAGTACATTGCTAGATGGTGAATCGTGGCAAAATACAAAAGCCATAAAGTATGTAATTTGAATCTTCTTCCAGTTGCCTTCTTAGACAGTTTTTACAGAGCAGAACTACTTGGCACCTTGTCTTACAGGCTAGTCCCAGGATTGTTGAAATAATGTACGGAAAGTACTCTGAGCCTTGAAATGCTCTCTCCATTGTTTATTGCTTTCTTAAACGTTATGCTGTTCTTAAGGGATAGCCATACAGTTCTCCAGAGTCTGTTAGGTCAGGGGTCTCCAATCTCTGGGCCGTATTTGCAACCGAGTTGTGAAAATGGCAGGCAAGTGTGCGCATGCATGTCCCCACAGCACCTGCCGCTTGTGCAAATGGAGCTGCATGCACGCACTTGCCTGCCGCTCGTGCAAAACCATCCCCCCCCCCCCCGCTGGTCTGCAAGGCCAGAAAGGTTGGGGAACTCTGCGCTAGGTCTCCAAATTGCATCTGATATACCAGCAGCGTCTGTGCCTTGACAACTCAACTCAATTCTTTCTTCGTTGCAGATTACATCCACCGCATTGGACGAACGGGGCGAGCTGGGAAAAGTGGCGTTGCTATTTCTTTTGTCACCAAAGAGGACTCTGCTGTCTTCTATGACCTTAAGCAAGCTATCCTTGAGAGTCCGGTATCTTCATGCCCCCCAGAACTGGCCAACCATCCAGATGCCCAACACAAACCAGGAACCATCCTCACTAAGAAGCGTCGGGAGGAGACTATCTTTGCCTGAGTGTGTAGTTAAGCTTACAATGAGCTGCCTCTCCCCCCCACTCCCTTGTATTATAATCAGGGGCCACCCTTTGACCACCATTTGAGGCCTAGGCAGTGACACAGGGTAAAAGCATAGTGGCTCTTCCAGTCTTTAACAGTGAGGTGGCTGTTTCATTTTCTCATTTTGTATGAATGTAAATACACTTCTCCCACTATATATATGATGACCCTGCATTGAAGTGAAGACTGAACAATAGGAACATTTCTCCAAAATACGGGTGTCAAACTTGCGATGTCACACTGTCGTCACATGACATCGCAACGTTTCCCTTTTGATAAAAAGGAGTGGGCGTGGCCTGCGCGTGATGCATCTGACCACGAGTTGATACCCCTGCTTCAAGAGATAGGGTGTCATCTTGCAATCTTGATCTCCACAGATCCTTCAATCGTCTTCTTGAAGATGGTATCTATAGAAAACTTGTATTTCTTTTTGTTGTGTCTGAGAATGGCTAGCAATTTTGCCTTCCAAACATAGTTGAAGGGGGGAAGGATTCAGTTATCTATTTTTACATTTGCCATCTCCATAAATTGGACAAGGACTTTTTGTACTTGGCCCAATGAAGAGGGGAATTCTGTTTGTGATCACTTACTTCTCTAGACCCTCTTTTCCTCCAAAGAGGACTTCTCCCCATTTCTAATCCTAAACTTATGTTTCAATGCAATTGTGTTTTTATTTTATCTAGAACTGCCCCCCCAGTCCACATAAAAAGGGCAGATAATGTACAGAAAGACTATTTTTTTCCCAATGACCTGAAAAACATTACTAAAAATCCATATGAAACATTGTTCTGTCTGTTTATTCTTGGTTTTTCACAAGTAGAAATATGTACGTTGTAAAGACCTGTGATAATGCTGCCATACCTGTACTGCTGCTGTTCTTGTTGAACGAAGCAGTTCTATTGAAAAGACTATTCAATTAGAAATAATAAGTTGGCTGCTTAATGCTGTATATGTGAATGAGAAACAGCAGCACTGCTTATAGCAAAATAATACTTAAATTGAGAAGTCTGGAGAAACCAAGGAAAGGTCTCGTTTCCTGAAAAGCCAATAATTTTCTCTGCAGTAGTTACTATAGTTTTCTTCTGAGGTAGATTGTAAATTGAATTTGGGGGGGGGGGCTCATTTGACCTTTTCTAATTTAATGATTAGCATTGATAACCACGTGCAAAACAACTGTTTGACATCAGTTTCAAAAGTCTCAGGAAAATGTGCCAACAGTTGAAACAAATGTTGGGTTCTCTTTTGTTTACAAAATGTTGCATTATTACAACAAACTGTTGTGACTACTATACCAGGAGTTTGAGGGTGAAGGTTTTCAATTGTGCCACAAGTTTTATTAGTGCTACAATAGAGTCCCCTGTTTATATATACTTTCATACTCTTAAGGTGATATTTCTGGCCGTTCATCAACTCTACAGCACAAGCTTGAGAAATTTCTTGAAAAAACTTATTGTACTAAATCTCAAACTATGCAAAATTGCACAATCTAATACATAAAAGGTCTATGCTTATGAACACGATTGTTCTAAATTTTAATCCCCAATATATTTTGTTAGTTATATCCTATCTTAATTATTTTTACAACTCAAGAGGGCAAACATCTTCAACACACCTTCCTCCTATTTTCCCCACAACCACCACCCTGTGAGGTGGGTTGGGTTGAGAGACAATGTCCCATAGTCATCCAATTGGCTTCTATGGCTACAGTGGGAATAGGATGATGCAAAGAGGAGATACTTTGTTAGGCAATAGTGTAGTCTAATATGAATTTATCTTGTTGCAACTGATGGGTCCTACTAAATACTGTTGTTTAGGTTTGTACAATTCATAAAAAAAATTTTTTTTAACCAGTCAAAAAAAAATTTCAGTCAAAATTTCTGCAAAAGTATGGCTTTACAGACTACCTTGTATTGCGACAAGATAGATTTCCAGACCATAGCTTTTTAAACATATTTCTTGAAAGCCAGAAATAGTGAGCCATTCTATAAATACCCACTCCTCAAAAATAATTTTCAAAGTGAGAATCATCAAAATGCATTTTGTGAGTGGAAAGGAGAAGCCCTTCAGAAGATGACCTCTGACAGACAGCTAGGAAAAGTTGGTGCTAGGCTAGGTGTTTTTCCTCATATATCTGAAAGTCACAATTGATGCATAGGGAGCAAGCAGAAATGCTATTCATGGTGTGTTATGCACACTTATGTGAGTCTTGGTTAATAGGCAGATTTCTGACATTTTATTTATAATTTCAGTGTTTCAGTTATTCTCTGAGGAAGGTTAGACGCCACCCAGTCCACACCTTTCCTAGGTTGAATGCAACTGATGGCTAAATCAAGAATGTGATGATTGCAACCCATTCATTAACCTACCTGCTTTTTACTCCTTTGCACAAATGCCATTTGAGCTAAAAGGGCCTTGTTTATTCTGGCTACAGTATTTGAACCATTGCCACTTTAATATGAAAGCTGTTTGAGACAATTATACTGATAAAGTGTGGCTTATGAATCCCATGTAATTGCCATAGATTTTCCCCAAGGAACTCTTGGAACTGTAGCCTAAGGTCCTACAAATGAGGAGTCCAAGCCTTATTACTCTTATCCTAGAAGAGAATAGCTTGGAGCCAATTGAAAATTGTGATAGATTAATTCTGAACACTCAAGTCATGGGATATCTGTTCATCCCAACCTTCGGCTCAAGAACCACGCTGGGTCTAGAGTTGCTTCAGGGAAAGGTGTTACGTACACCAATCAAAACACCACCTTAACTTTTGTCCTTCAAACCCTCCATTCCAATGTCCTTGTAGCTGTGCTCAAAATAACAACCACTCAGCCACATGTTATAAATAGCAAATGCTTGTTGTTTGAAACGGCTTACAAGTTTTTGGGGAAATAAGTGCTCTCTACAAAAGAAGAGTAACAAAGCTGTTGCAACAGCCCATCAAACAACCACTACCGCACGGATAGAAACATTTTCCCGTCCTCAAACCACCTAAGCCACAAAAGAGGGAAGAGCATTTCCCCTTCGGCTCTGGACCATCCAGGGATACAACAGACACTCAACACAACTCCCAATGCTAGTGGGCAATATTTACAGGCTGATTTCTGGTAGCTGTACGTGCTTTTGAAGGGAAGGAACTGCCATCCACTGCCCCGAGAATGGAAGAGGGGAATGGAAGAGCAGGGTTTGCGCATTAGAAAAAGCAGGAAGAAGGATGGCTATAACCCTGGGCCACTTCTCAAGATGGAAGCCCAAAGTGCTAAAGGTAGGAGTCACCATGAAAGAGCAGGACCCACCGATAACTCGGCACCTCATCTTCCTTCCACTTCCCGCAACACAAGCAGAATGCGGAAGATGAAGTTTGCATGCAATTAGCAAGGAATTTTGGAACAAGTGAGGAGGATACAGACTTAAGCATCTCATATTGTGGCTTTAAAAAGGTCTTCCCACTAGTTCTCTAATAGAAGTGACTGTGCAGGAGATGATCTAGCAGGACAAGAGGAACAAGGCTGATCGTTGGGTTGTGGTTCCAAGGAAATAAGGGTTTCAAGGCTTTCACTCTATTGGGGATGAAATAGATTTGAAGTAGAAGGCCAACAAAGATAAGGAAAGGCCTACTTATCCCCTTCTCCACTGGCTATTTTCTGTGCAAAATAACTTTCTCTGCTGAAGACTCCCCCTTTGGATCTAAAACTCCCATCTAGAAAAGGCAGCCAGTTGGCTGGAATACGTTGGACAGAGAATACTTTGGAACTAGGATGGAAAGAGGTAAACCTCTTTCCTGCTGCTACTCTACCAATAAAGCCTGGAGGCTTTATTACGTGTGCTAGTGCACAGTACAGTTTGCATCTCAGCTTCCTTAGAATCAATAACTTGCTTCAAGGTCATGGGAACTACATAGAAGAATATGGAAGCTAAGAAAACTTTGGGTAAATCTGAAGTGATTTTTTTTTCTTTTGTATCTGCCTCTATTCATCTATCAATGATTGCAAGGGCAACTGAAGATGGAATCTGGGTAGCCCTCTCAGCGATACTGATGAACATTTATATATTCTTGTATAAAAGCCACTGCCAAACAGGTATCTTTTGGCCTTTGTGATATTTGGATTATATCCAGTTTAGCAGCGGATAACTTCTCAATAATCTCTTATATCCCCTTGCCATAGTTGAATGATCTTTCATGATCTCGACTTAAACAAAATTAAATTCCCTGAATGCAGAACATTCAATGTCAGGGAGCCTTTTAGTTCTACCTTCTTCCTGATGTATTACTTTTTCTGTGCTGGCTGAGATATTGTAGCTCAGTTTCACCTGCTGCTTATTGCACATGATTCACCAAAGCATTTGCACAAAATGGCTGCCAATGCCATAAAGGATCATGCCCTGTAACTGAATCAGCATTGGCTGTTCATATCCATTTTTAGAGTGCATATCACTCTAAATTAGCAATCCTGGTTATCTACACCAATCTCAACTTCCAGACAGATCTCGGGACATGTGCACACAGCTCTAACTTTATAGCAAGGAAAAAAGCGAGGCTCTGGATCTCCCGCTTTGAAGAAGTAAATTCAACCTAAGGTCTCTACATTATGGCTTACTGTCTCCCTTGTAATCTTCAGCTCTGATCTCCTGCTCAGTTAAAAAGAGCTTCAACCAGCTTCCCTCTTGGAAAATTTTTCTTCCTCTGAGATGCAGAAGCCCAATCCAAATCCTAGCCTCCCCACCTCTCCCAAAACAGAACCAGGATGTGAAGTTTACCCTGCAAAGATACTATCATGGCCTACATAATCCAAAGTGAAGGAGGGCCAGACAAATCACCCAACCTCTTTTAGGCAGCCATGGCTATGTCTGGGCTTCCCTAGATAGCACCTGTGTACTGGGGCAGGACCTGCACTCTGTGGGGCTCAGCTACAAAGGGAAAGAGAGAAAGGCTTGAGATCAGGCAATTAACTCAGTTTGGGAGATGGCAAAGACAGCAGCAGCCGTGTCTTGTGTCCCTGGATGCCTGGCCAGGATGTCTCAATAACTATCTTTGGCCCAGGGCCGGTTGCGTTGCCAGTTCCTGTCATTGTGATTGTGCTCAGAGTCACGCTCCAGAAGACGGTCCTGCGAGTCATGGCCGTTGGTGCTGCGGAGGCCACTGTTGTGGTTACGGTGAGGCTGGTACAGGTCAGTGTAGGCGTCAGAGTATTCATCTTCCAGGTGCCGGGAGCTGCGCTGAGAGGACGCCGTCCATGTCTTCCGCGAGGCGTCGCTCACTTCATCGGATTGCATCAAGCTGTCGTGCTCCACTGGGGAGCGCTCACTCTCGTGCTCACTCACTGGGGCCTGGCTCTGAGGGAAGGAACCGCAGAAGGAAGTGGTTAGCAAGCCTTCCGCCTGCCTTGTGCCCTCCCAACATGACACCCAGAGCTGGGCTGGAATTCAGCCTTTAATTTGCTCCATCCAAGACCCGCTATATGACTAGATTCAGGATCCCCAATCCATCTACAGCAGGAGTGGGGAACCACGGCCCCTTTACGAGCTATGGACTTCAACTCCCAGCATTCCTGAATTCCATGCTGGCTCAGGAATTTTGGGAGTCGAAGTCCACAGCTTGTAAAGGAGCCATCATCAACATGGAACCACTGGTTGAAAAAAAGAAAGTAATAAGTGTTTTAAAGATGACTAAAGTTTATACATATATGTAAATTTGTATTATTCTTTATATGTGTTATTTGGTGATGTAAGACAAGCAGGTTTGTCAGGATATATGCACCACATTCATTGTTTTTAAATGTTTTTCCTTTTGTTTCACTAATAAAATTTAATAAAAAAAACAATCGCTTTGTTTAGCAACTGAAGTTTTGGCCCCAAATGTGCTCATACCTCAAGAACAACCTATATATTGGTCTCTTCCTGTTTACCCAAAGTTAGCTTTTTGAAATGAGGTGCAGCTGGTTGAAGATTCTCTAAGAGAATAACTCAAAGACAGAAAATTTCTGCCAGTCAAAATATTTTTGGACATAAAGAATGGCCACTGGTAATGCTGGCAGTGGCTAATGGCATCTGGAATCCAATATCTGGTGGGGCCAAGAGTCACTGCCCCATTTGAGGTTAGTTTGGGAGGGGGCAACATAATAGCAATTCCCAGTTGGAGATAACAAGGATAGCCTATTGCCTTTGGAGTTCTAAAATGAGTTTCAAAACATCTGTCACAGTCACTGCTAGAAACTGGATGTTGTACTAGAAAGAGACTTTTCAGTTGGGGCAAGACGGCAATTTGTCGTACCTCCAGGCCAGAAATGGCAGTGGAAGGAGTCAGGAGGTTTTGGCTCCCAAGACCGTGTGCGGGGTGGTGGGTTGCTCGCCAGTACACCTCCAAATACTCAGACAGATGTTCACAAGCATCCTCTAGCTGGTTCTCGTCTAGGATCACATCGAAGAGTTCCTTGGGGAGGAAACAAACAGCAAAGATAAAAAGGAAGGAGGAGAACTAAGAGTTATAAACCGTGCTGCAATCTGCCCTTGCTGCCGCCTCTGTGAGCTGGTCCTCAACTTATGACCAGTCACTTAGCAACTGTTCAAAGTTACAAAAGACCCAACCCAACCCAACCCAACCCCCCCAAAAAAAGGTACTTACAATCTGGTGGTGAAGTTCTGATGGCTGCCCTCCCCTGCAGTCACTTAACCGCATTCCAGGCAATTGGCCTGCATTTTACAGCTGTTTGCAGCATCTTATAGTCAGGTGACTGCAGTGTAGGTTTTTGTCAAAACCCAGCATTTACTTCCACTTTTCAGCAAAAGCAGGTCAGAGCAAACAACGGATGGATTCGTTTAGCAACTCTAGCTTTTGCTTTTCAGCTGCAGATTTACCTAACGAATGTGGTGATTTGCTTCACAACTGCTGTAAAATAACAGCGGTCGTGGGATGGTCTCATAATAAGCCACTTTATGACCACACAACAGACAGCGAGGGGGTCCTTGCTGCTCTCTGAGCCTGCTTGTTTTCTTGCAGATGTTTCATTATCCTAACTAGGTAACATCATCAGTGCTAGTGACTAGCACCGATGATGTTATCTAGCAAGGATAATGAAGCCCTGAAGAAAACAAGCAGTCTCAGACAGCACCAAGGACCCCTCATTTCAACCCTGAGCTACAAATATTCTCCTTCCCTGATAAATAGACAGTCTCCATGTACTGTCCTAAGCCAAAGACAACTATTGTGGTTCACTGGCAGCCTGTGCAGAATCGGACAGTGGGGAAGAACAGGGACCAGTTCGGGAATCTGGAGAGGGCTTGGATGAGGGTCCTGCATCCAATGCAGAGATGGAGCCAGGACCATCTGGGAGTGGGGTGCTGACTCCAGAGCCTTCGGATTCTGGCAGCAGCAAGGCAGAGAAACAAAGGGAGCCTGTTCCCAGTCTGCTTGTGCGCAGAGCTGCTAGAAGGTAAGAGCAGCTGAGGCAAAAGGGGAGACTCGGGAGGTGATTGCCCCTCCCATAAGGTATAAAGGACAAGCAAAGGTAAAGAAACCTTTGTAGGAAGCAAAGTCGTTCATTCTGTTCAGATTAATCCTTGAAGCTCTGTGTGGACTTTTTACTTTGGTTGGTTTTTTATAGTTCTTTTGGCAGTTTTGTTGTTGGCAACAATTCAAATGAAAGGTGCTTATCTCGAGGGACTGTTTGGGACTCATTACAGGCTGGGAATGAACATAATTCCCAGTGTTGAAATAAAATAAGAGTTGTTTTAACTAAGTGTGTGCTTAATTACAGTTTCGGAAGCCTTGGTCAGAACAACAACCTGCATTGTGTATTCCTCTCCCATCATTCCAAACCTGAACAACAATGGCAGGGGAAGAATCAGAATTCTGGTCCAACACATCTTTAAGACAGCAGGCAAAGGAGCACTGGAACAGAGGCAACCACTGCTGAGGCATCATGCAAGTGTTCAGTAGTGACCATGAGTAAGTACTGGAAAATGACATCTCTCTTCAAACAGGCACAGAACTATCACTGTGAATTTAATGCTTCAATGGTTCCCCAAAATTCACAGACAGCCTGGATTCTTGAATAAATAAACCTATTAATTGAGAACTTGTGAATCTTCCCTCTATGGATGTGAGCCATTGCTAAGTACAGGTAGTCCTCAACTTATGACCACAATTGAGCCCAACATTTATGTTACTATGTGAGGCATTTGTTAAGTGAGTGTCAGAGTTTTAGAAAACCTCCACTTCAACAAACAACTCTGAGACAGACATCCTCTCCAAAGTTCTCTTTTATTTGGGTAGTAAACTGGCACATCTTGGAAATCCCAAATTGAAAGTTCTGAGTTTCCTTGCAATAAGTAAAAACTATAAATCCACCCCTGCACCCCTCATTGCATCACATGCTCCAATCACCATTCGCCTCAGCTTGAGACGTCCTCTCAACCAGGTGCAGTAATAACATGACCTTGAGTTTGAAGAATGCTATTATGTCTAACCACATGCACTCCGAGAAATTCCCCCTCCCATTTTTCCCAGAATGTGGCAGCGTGAAAGCATCTGGTGCTTAATATGGCTTCCAAAGCTGACAGTTTTTGCCCCATTTTATGACCTTTCTTGCCACAGTTACCATGGAATCACTGTGGTTGTTAAGTGAATTCGTCTTCCCCATTGACTTTGCTTGTCAGAAGGTCGCAAAAGGGGATCACATGACCCTGGGACCCTGCGTCATAACTATGATTTGGTTACCAACTGTCTGGATTTTGATCATGTATGGGCATGATACAATATTGGTAAGTGTGAAAAATAGTCACATAAGTCACTTTTTTCAGTGATGTTGCAACTTTGAACAATCACTAAATGAACTGTTGTAAGTTGAGGACTACTTGTGTAGAAAATAAAACAAATGTTGGTTGGGGTTTGTGGGAAAACCATCTGTGCATTTCCAAAAGCAAACGGATTCTAGTATGTAGCTTCGTATCAGTCTCTTTAAGAAAGGGGCAAATTATCAGTAGAGAAGGGCAGCCAGAGAAATTTATTTTACTTTATGCTACCAAAATAGAACCAAGCAGAGCCAAGACCAAGATGGAAAATGAATTACGCATAAAAGACTCACCGGAGGACACTGGACAAGCTTGTCAGCAGCCATCATTTGCACATTGAGATGCTTCACCTGTGATTTCCCTCTGGATTTAATAAGGCGTTGCAACACCTTCCACAGAACAAGGAGAAGATAACAGTTCAAAGTCACCACATGAAATCTACAGCTACTATAATGTCTGAGGAGCAGATTTGAGTTAAGAATTAGAACACCCTTACCCAAACTTAAGAAAGTCCAAGTGGGTTAATTAATTCTCAAGAATGCTTGCTTACCTTGGGATTCCTTAACCCCAACATCTGGCAGGTGCCCCCATTGGGAAGAGCTGATCTAGAGCTATTGCTCTACATAAGTAAGACAATGGCCAAGGAATGAATTTGGCTTTCTTGCCAGGAACATTCAATTCATAAACAATAAGTTCCTTTTCTCAGCCTCAGCCAACTGAGAAAATAACAGATCTGCTGTGCTATGCCACTATAGCTCCGCTCGTTATGTGGCCCTTAGCCCTGTTTCCTTGGCCCACAGAAGGTCAAATATCCCTCTGTGCAAATATGCAATATTGGTGTTGCAGTTGTCAGCTATTCTGAGGCAGGAGGTGTGTGAAAATAATTACACAGCCAATATAATTTGGCTACAATAACTTGAAAAACAAAGACACCTCTCCAAAGTCTGCTCTTCAAGCAAAACTCTTGTCCTTTGAATCATTCCCTCGTGTACTGTAGATACAACTGCTCCTAATTACAACAGATAGCCCACAGTCACCCAAAGGTTGATTGCCCTTGTTGAAAATGAACTTGGGCTTCCTAAGGAAGGGAGGCGGTTCTCTTAATTGATGTGGCTCTTTCTTCTGATATGGTAGCTTGGAAGATCAGCTAGTTATGGGAGTAGCCCATCCACCTATCAGATGGCCCTATGTCTACGGAGATTCTCAATCATCCAGATCATCGTGCTGACAAAGGTGCTTTTTACAAAATGTAGAGTCTAGTAGTTCCAAAACACCTTTGGGACTGCATATCAGGCTGTTCACTCAAGAAATCAAGGCTGGCAGCACTCTGCCTCTTCTCTCTCTCTCTCTCTCATATTCAAAGATTGTTCCGACTTGCTAACTTTATTTGGATAGCAACTGCTTGCTTCCCTGTTGTGAGGACTATTGTAAAGATTATTGAATAAGGCTACAGCTTTGTAATCTCAGGAGCATCACCAGGTAACACCACAAAGAGGCAGCAAAAGCACCCCCGGGAAAGCTGCCAGCAGCTGTATTTCCAGCTCACCTTTGGGGATGAAACTTTGACATAGACAATGATGGGAGCCAGAGAGGTTTTGGCCAACTGGGCTGGGTGGTTGATGGTGTCTGCATCCAGCACTACCAGTTGCAAGGACTTGGCTAATTCAAAGATCCGCTCAATCTCGCTCTGGACTTCAGCTGTAAAAGCAACAGAAGGGCTGTGAATTTGGACATCCTTTTCCCCAAGAGGAAATGCCATTTTCTCAGCTTCCTTCCCTCTGTACGTCTCAGATACAGTTAACCCTTGACTTAGGACCACAAACTAGGGCTTGAATTTCCATCGCTTATATCGCTTACACCATTGTTATAAGCGAGTCTTGCCGATTTCTCAGTCTTTTCTGCCATGTTAAGAAATCACTGCAGTTGTTAAGTGAATCTCAGGGTTGTTAAGTGAATTCAGCCTCTCCCATTGACTCTGCTTGTCGGAAGCCAGCTGGGAAGGTTACAAATAGTGATCACATGACCCCAGGACACCGCAACCATTGCAAATACATGCCAGTGGTGAAGCATCCGAATACTAATCATGGGGAAGCTGCAATAATTGTAAGTGCAGATTATAAGGCACTATTTTGAGTGCTGTTGTTAAAGTTGAACACACCCTAAACAAGTGGTTGTAAGTTGAGGATTACCTGTATCTTTTGTGTTTCTCACCTCCAATGATCCTCATCTTCCTCCTTCCCTGTAGTAAAAGCCTTGTCTTAGATCTGGCCCACAGGGCCACCCTGGATACAGTGAAGGACTGGCTTGCGGTGGCTCTGCCAGCGAAAATGGAGCTTGGAAGGGCCAGCCCTCCCTAGCTCCATTTTCGCTGGCAAAGCCTTGTCTTTTACTACACGTTGGATGACCATCTTCCCCAGGAGAAGTCCCAAAGAGGGACACTCACTTGGAATCACAAGAGCAGCCATGAAAAGGGAACATGAAGTGCAAGCCTCTTTCCTTGGCTTTAATAGAAAACAAGCTCATCAGGCTTTGCCCCCTGCTTATCCATTATTAACCATCCCCTCCCTCCCTGGTGTGGCTTATATGGCTTACAACCATTCACTTAGTGACTCTTTCAAATGGCACTGAAAGAGGTGATGTATGACCAGGGGTGGGATTTTAGAGGTTCGCACCTATTCACTAGAACCAATTGTTAACATTCTAAGCAGTTCAGAGAACTGGTTGTTAGAAGAAATTACTGGCCTAATCCTGTAAGGAAGGCAGGAAGGAAACATTCTGGTGTTGCTTACAGAAACTGCCTCTCTGTTAATCCTTATTACGTTCTTGGTAGGACTGGACTTCCTGTCTCAGGAACTTCTCTGGAGTTTTTTTCCCCTCCTTTGCTGGTATTTTGCTTGTGTGGAGTGACCATTCAAAGCTACAATGGCACTGAAAAAAGTGACTTGTGACCGTTTTTCACACTTATAACTGTTGTAGCATCCCCACAGTCATGAGAGGCCAGGCAAGGAAATGCGTGCCTCGATGTGAGTGATATTGAGTTGGCCACGCCCAGCCAATAACATGACCACCAAGCCACGCCCACCAACTAAGCCACGCCCATAGAACTGATTGTTAAAAAGTTTGAATCTCACCCCTGTGTATGACCATTTTTCACACTAATGACCATTGCAGCGTCCCCATAGTCACATGGTCAAAATCCAGACACTTGGCAACTGGCATGTATTTATGACAACTGTCATAAATGAACTTAGTGGGGTTTACTTTTGAATAGAATAACAATACATAGAATAGAATTTGGGAGGATCACTGTTCTTCAGTCAATGCTTGGGGAAATGCATAGAAAATGCTTTTGAAATACTACAGTCTGCACTGATGGAACATAAAAAGAATATAAATACAATGTGTTGACTACAGCAGAAAATTGAGAAATTTGAGCTAGCAAGTATATTCAAGGAGAATGATTAGATGGCTGTTTAAGAGAGATCAGGTGAGGTTAGCTGATCCAGGTTTGCAACACAATGTCAAATGAAAGTAAAATCTCTACAATTTTCCAACTTTTCTCACTCATAGCCTTCTACTTCATCCAGTCGAATTTCCATGACCATATGTTGGGGGAGGATAACTATTTTGTAATTAAAAGTTTACATTTCTTTTCCCAGTTTGGAAGAGCTACAGAAGATATAGCAGTGAGGCCATCAGGAAAGAGGAGAGGAAATCAGTTATAAGTCTGTTCTTCTCTTCTTTTTCAAACTTAACCTAAAAATCCCACTAATATAATTTTGCAGTTTAACTGCGCCCTCAAAAGAGCTGCATCTGATCGATAGGTCTGTGGGATGCTCACACCTACCACATTTGTAACTGCATGGATATCAGAAAGAAATATTAAAACAGATTGTTTGATTCCATGAATAGCCATGGAAAAATTGCAGGAGTTTTTAGATCACACATACATTTAATAAACAATAATACTAGTATTGTAACTTGCCTTAATCTGGGGCAGTAGCTGCATCTTTAAAAAGGCATTAGTGTACATAAATATTTTATCCCCTTACTATGACATCTGAATCATTCACCAGGACCATGGTATATATTCCCAATTTTCCTCCAGACAAGCTTTCCATCAATCACTTTGCCCACAGATTGCTTTTTAGGTGGTTCTTTTGGGTGATTTCTAAGGTCATGTGCTTCAAAAGCTAAAAGCTATTTCCAATGTGCAAATGCATACAAATTTTAAAATGAATTATTGCCTATTTTAATCTTAATTTCTGCACAGATCATTGTGTCAAGAGAGGACGGACTTTAGAATTAAAAAAACACTGCAGCAACAACAATTTGAACCTTCAACTGCATTGCCCCAGGTTGTAAAATGTGACCTGTACAACACTACTTCACTTGTATTTTGCTTGTTATGTATTAGCATGGGCCTCATCCTCTGGTTTTCATCATAACAAATGCAATGTTATATTAATTACTTTCAGCTCCTGTATTTTGCAAAAATGCCATCAACAGGGTGCCTCTCACAGAGAAGGGGCTCCAGTGTGTGTGTGTGTGTGTGTGTGTGTGTGTGTGTGTGTGTGTATTAAAAAAAGTGGCTAAAATATTAATGGCTAGCACATGCTAATATTTACATGAGGGTTCTTGACAATAAATAACAATTCTTGCTGATCTGGTAGGTTTTAATGGATTTCCAATAGAGGCAGCTTTGAGATTATTTTTATTTGGGATGGTAGCAGAATGGGGGGAAATTGCAGAATTTGCACAATTCAAAAGCTCAAATGACATTCTCATTCCCCACAACAGAAGTGTTTAATTGCATAGCTCATTGTTTAAGATTCAGTGTTTCAATGTCATTTGGTCCCAAACACCTATTGATTCAAATCATAATATTTTCAGTCTTGCCCCTGAATCTTCCCTTCCTCCTCTTCCTCTATTTATACTTACTTAGCCATACCCCCATTTCCTCCCACTCATGCCTATTTTGGGCTATGTGCCTTTAAACGCCAATAACCATACTTTACATTACCGCCGTTATGAAATGGTTCCTCCATGCCCTTCCTGAAATCTAGGGAAAATGGTTTGCATAAACCATTCAATTGCATAGATGCCTATGCTGAAATGACAAGAATGAGATGGGAAATATTGTTTTAGGGATAGTTACCTGAGCAACAAGAGAAATTCCAAAGGAAAAGAAGAGAAGAACAGATCTCTGCCCAGGAGATTTGAAAGAGTTACTCTGGTTCCACACAAGTAACCAATGAAATAGTTGCAGCAACAATAAAAATGAGAAAGAGGGATTTTCCTTTGCCTTTCAGGATGTGATGCTTATAAAACTACTTTTGTACTATTGCTAATTTTTCATAAATACATTGCCACTTCTGATCTGCTTCAGTTTGGAATTTCTTTAGTAAGGTCTCAGGTGGATTATAAAACTCTGAAGCTGAACCCGAAAATAATTTAGAAAAAAAGAATGTTGCTTGTCCTTATTTTTTATAAGATAAATTTTTCCAGACCTCTTTCACTGCTGACTCCAGGTTCAAAACTCTCTGTGCAGTGTTTATAAAGCAATAGTAAGCACAATTTTTAAAAGATTGTGTTGATCCCTGAAGATATCAAGCTTCTATGTGGCAGACATGCTCCAAATTGAAGTTCTTCTGCAAATTAATCCGGGGCTAGACTGACCCCAATTATTTAGGACTCACCGATACTAGACCGAGTTGTAGATCGCTCAATGATGGCCCGTTTCCCAGGATTGTTGAGCACCGAGCGCTTGGCCAGGGACAGGTCTGCTGTAACACGCGTGATAGAGATTCTGAAAAATAGGATGACTCTGCTAAATGCCCTTAGACAGGGGTGGGGAACGATGGCCCTTTCTTGAAGACTTGTGGACTTCAACTCCTAGAATTCTGGGAGTTGAAGTCCACAAGACACCAAGGGGCCATTGAGTAATGGTGGCCATAATTCCCCACCTCAGGAAGGGTAGGAAGTTGGAGAGAAGAGAGAGGAAGTGGGTGGTTTTTTTTAATGCCTCACCTGCCATCAAATCTGTGCTTCAAGAAATCAAAAAGAGCTTTCTGCATCATGTCTGTCACCTGGAGGAAAGAGAAGGACAGGTAAGTTGGGAGGTGAGCAAAGACACTAGCTAGCTGACAACCATAGTATTAGCATATCCGATGTGGGTTTAGGAGAGAATTTAGGAGTGAATTTCATCCCTTGCCCACCCCCGTACCTCGTATCCTTTCAGTGAGGGCCCCACCAGCACCACTGGCCGCATGGAAGGAACCACATCATATGGAGGGATGTGCTCTGTCTGTAAAAAGGAGAGTGTGTCACCGGAAGTGGCTTCCCCCCTATTCTGCAGCTAAAGTCTGCTAATCATAAGGAGAAAAGGGGGAAGTAGTAAATATAAAGAGAAGTTTTTCCAAGCCTCACATTTCACCAATTCTTTGACCCCAAACATCAAGATCATCCCCACCCCACCAGGACACATTTCGTTTTGCTTTTGCTACAATATCACACCCCAGTTGGGGAGGCTTCAGGTCTTCTGTAAGATAAATAGACTCCAGCCTCACTTTGCCTTTTGAAAGTTCTGTGATATAAAAAACTCCGCTATTACTGAACAGTTATTTTGGCCCCTGGAAGCTCGGCTCTCAGATTTGTCCTAGCATCCAACCTGCTCAAGTATGAAGTTAGACAAGACAAGACAGCCTCAGAATTTATCCTGCTTTTCTGGGGTGGGGGGAACTGTCTGGAGGAGAAAGGGGGTACCATCCCAGAAAGGAACCCCAGCATTAAGGCCTTACCTGCTTTTGCTTCTGCTTGGCTTGTTGGAAGAGAAAAAAAGATACGAGATTGTCAACGGTCATAGACTAGCAAGAGAAAAACTATGTGAAGGACTGGAGTTCTGCAGGGATGGAGATTTGGTCTCCTGGAATTGCAACAGGACCAGGAAGCTTCTCCCAGGTAATACTTGACATTATTTCCCAAATGCAGTAGGACACCCACACATACAGGTAGTCCTTGACTTGTGACCACAATTGAACCCAAGATTTCTGTTATTAAGTGAGACGTTTGTCCAAGTGAATTTTGTCCCATTTTACGACTTTTCTTGCCACAGTTATTCAGTGAATCACTGCAGTTGTTAAATTAGTAACGTGGTTTTTAAGGGAATCTGACATCCCCATTGACTTTGCTGGTCAGATGTTTGCAAAAGGGAAACTGCAACTGTCATAAAGAGGAGTCAGTTGCCAAGCATCTGAACTTCGATCATGTGATCATAGAAATGCTACAATGGTCATAATTGTGAAAAATGGCCATAACTCTCTTTTTTTCAGGGCCGTTGTAACTTTGAATGGTCACTAAACAAACTTTTGTAAGTCAAGGGCTACCTGTATTTACATTACAGCATTGGAAGTCATTGTTTGCACTTAGAACTTCACGGAAAATGCTATACCTGAGACAAGCCAAAGGAGGCAAAATCGAATGACTAAGATATCCCCTTTTCTGCATTATTTAAATTAACTGCTATCATTTTGGGTGTTTGGGTTTTTTTTTGCTATTTATGGAGAAAAGTTCTTAGCCACTGAAGATTTCATTTCGCATCTGTCTTACTCCTAAAAGGTGTTACCAATTTCATCTCACACATTTCTTTCTGAGAATCCAGACAACATTCCTCTCACATCTTGCGAACCCCCCTTCCTTTCATAGCTGTACCCTCTTTTTCCATCATCACCTCATTTCCAATGCACAGGTGAAACATGCAAGGTGGATCAGTTCTAATTCTGACCTGTTGGGGTTTTTCCAAATGATATGCAGCGTGATTTGACACACACCTTTTCTCAAGTTAAAAATTAAAAAAAAACAAAACAACAGAGATACGTAAAGGTTAGTTCTACTTTATGTCTTTACCTAATGATGGGGGAGGCGATCGCCGGTTGCTGGCGGCAGGATTCCCAGATTGCCTAGTGTAAGAGAGGAAAGCAAATACATGATAAGAACCTAGGATTTAAAAAAATGGTGTTTTGTATTTACAGATTTGGAATCCATCTACTGCAGGGCTGTCAAATTCCCAGCCCATGGGCCAGATGCGTCACGCACCGACCATGCCCACTTCCGGTTTAGCGAAGGGGGGGGAAATCCCAATACCTCATGTGATGCCACCGTGATGAAATGTGTTTGACACCCCTGATCTACTGTATATGACACATCCTCTCCCAAGGTCCAATTTTATTAATAAATATTGACATGATTGTTGACCTTCCAAATTATTTTCCACTGATGTTGCCCTTAAAAGAAGCATTAAAGTAACCTAAATATTTGCACACATGTAGAATTCTATACATTGGAGGCTGAGTTTAGTTAGCCAAGAGTTTCACTATGGGAAGGCATTTGATCTTCTACTCCCAAATTTATGGCCAGAGACACTTTTAATATCTCTTTCCGTTGCCGGAATTAAACACTCTATATGCTTGTCTCATCTCACCTGGCTTTCTGCTCCTGTTTCAGCCGTATGGCCTCCAGCCTCTGTGGGCTGGGAATGAAGGCGATGTCTCCCCCCTCCTTCACTAGCCGCCCGATCCACCAGTCATTGCTGTATTTCTGAAGGGAATATCACAGGAAGAACCATCAGCTTGATCCCAAACTTAATTGCCACTTCACTATACATACAAACTAGACTAGTGTTTTTAACCTTGACAGCTTCTAAATGTGTGGGCTTAATAACAATGCAACTATTGCAGAGAATTCTAAGGGTAGAAGCCCCCTCCAGCCATTGTATATAAAATTTTAGGTATAATTCAAGGTGCTGGTTTAAATAGCAATAGCACTTAGACTAATAGTGCTTCATAGCACTATCTGGGCAGTTTATATTACCCCAACAACCAGGGTCCTCATTTTATCGATCTTGGAAGGATGGAAGGCTGAGTCAAGGCTTGAGCAGATCAGGATTGAACTCGTGGCTGTGGGCAGAGTTTGCCTGCAATACTGCATTCTAATCACTGCACCACCATAGCTCCTACAAACTATAACCTGGCTTGAGGCCAGGTTATTTGAAGCAACATTTCTCCTGAGTACCTCTTCCCATCAGGCAGGAAGGTAAGGCATGTTATGGGTTGCATCGATTAGGGATTGTGATCTGGTCTGACCACAAAAAAAGGCCTTCTTGGTGGTGGCCCCTTCATGGAAGTTCATTGCCCCTCAGTGCAGTTGGCCCCCATCCCTGCTGTTTTTTCTGAAAGGCCCTAAAGACATGGCTTTGTCAGTAGGCCTAAGAACTACAAATGGAAATGAAGCTGATCAAGTTGCTAATCTGATCATGGCTGCCATGGTGAGCAGGGTAATGTTTTTTTCTTTTTTTGATGGTTTTATTATATAAGATTTTTTTTTAAAAAAAAGTAAATATTGTAAGCCATCCAGAGCCATCTATATGCGAGTTGGGCTGCTATATAAATTTGTTTAATTAATAAATAATAAATTGCCAAGGTTGGGAAACACCTGGGCTAAAGTCATGCATCACACACAATCATAATGTGATTTATTTTGTTTGGGCTTTGTGGTTTGCAGAGCACTGTTTAAGGTTTAGTGTGATGTGGGAACCCTTGTTTTGGCTAAGAAAGTCATATGCAAGTCAGATAGTGAACTCAATCTTTCTTTTAAAGAAAAAAGAGAGAGAATAGGATCTGTCTCTCTGCATCTCCATCTCTCCCTCCCTTTCTCTCTCTCATCTTTTTAAGCTATTCCAATGAGAGCAGAACTTTGAAGGTGCTTTTTAAAAATATATATATATATTTTTAGCATGAATAATTAATTAAACATAGCATTTGGTGGGTAGACATTATAGCTAAACATCTGTTCCTCCAATACTGGGAAACTACATCCCTGGAATAAAAATTGTTTAAAATTAAACATTTGATCTTCTGGATACAGCAACCCAGGAATGAGATGCTAGGTCTAAATTAAACTATACCCTGTCTACATTTTTAGGGCTTTTAAAAGCCTGACTTTTATTTCTTCTCTTTCCCCCTACTTCCCTCTTCTGAATAGCTACTTTTCCCTCTTTCTCTTCCTCAACCTGCATGAGGTTTGGGTTTAGGTGAAATATCCAGTGAAAACAGAGCAGTGTTTAACAATATAATATCTTTGAGGCAGTCAGCCCCAACCCTGTTGGAGATCAAGAAAAGCCACTATGACTTGTCTCTTCCAGAAAATTTTTGCAAGGTTGATGGTAAGAATTGATCTTCTCCCTGGTATAATAATGGAATGGAAGGTGTATTGCTGTTATTGGAGTGAGGTTATTATTATATTTTCTTTTATTCTTTTCCTATTATGCTTGCAATCAAATGGAAGCCTTTTTACAATTGAGCAGCACGTAAATTACAGAAATAAATGGGTTCACATTTATAATATAGGTAACCCTTGACTTACAACCACAATTGGGACCAGAATTTCCAGAAATTGAGCAAAAGCTATTGCAAATTGCAGTCATGTGACCATAGGGTGCTACAGCAGGCCATAAATGTAAAACAGTTGCCAAGTACCAAAATACTCCCCCCATTGTCACTCCAGAAGTTGTAAATCAAACATTACCTGCACTTTAATGAAGATTTTGAAATCAGTTAAGGTGTTACCTGTTGCAACCCAATCCATACTTTCTAGGCCAGTGTTTTTCAACCTTGGCAACATTTAAGATATCTGGACTTCAACTCCCAGAATTCCCCAGCCAGCTTGCTTATGGAATCCATCCCAGCTTGCTAGCTGGAGAATTCTGAGAGCTGAAGGCCATATATCTCAAAGTTGCCAAGGTTGAGTAACAAGGTTCTAGGCTATTCAAAAACAAAGTTATTCAATGTTCTAGGCTATTCAACTCACTTTAATGTTGTTGTTTTTAGCAATAATATACAAGGACTTCAACTTTGTCTATTTCTGGGTTGTATAATCTCCCTACCCAACCTGTACTCATAGACATCCCCAGGGCATGTGGAAGAGAATGAGAAAAGCAGTTTGCAATGTCCCAACATAAGTTCCACCTCCTATGTACAGTACATGTGTCAATACATCAGATACCCATGTGAAATGGGTTGTGCTTGCATCCCAACAGCACGATGCAGCTTTTGTCCTTCTGGTGAAAGTGTGAGATCCTGCGGACACTTGGAGCCTTGGGATTTTCTGGTAGTCTCCTATCTAAACACCCCTTTCATTTTGAAAAACTAAACTCCATTTCTATATGGGAAGTTTGAGAACATTTTTTGAGAAGCGACTTTCAAGCCAGAATTCTGGGAGTTAGAAGTCCACTCCCTTAAAGCTTCCAAGGTTGCAAAATACTGATCTAAACTTACCACACTGTATAGATAGGCTTCAATTTACAACAATTTGTTTAGTGACCATTCAAAGTTACAATGGCCTTGAAAAGAGGGACTCACAACTAGTCCTCGCTCTTATGCCTGTTGCAACATCCTTGTAGTCACATGATCAAAATACAGGTGCTTGGTACCAGCATGTATTTACAACTGTTGCAGCATCTTTGTAGTCACATGATCAAAATACAGGTGCTTGGCACCAGCATGTATTTACAACTGTTGCAGCATCCTGGAATTATGCAATCACTATTTCCAATCTTCCCAGCTGGATTCCCACAAGCAAAGTCAATGGGGGAAACCAGACTTGCTGAACAATTGAATGATTCACTTAACAACTGCAGTGATTTGCTTAACTATGGCAAAACAGTTGTAAAACTAGGTGTGACTTGCTCAACAACTGCCTTGCTTAGAAAAGAAATTCTGGTCTCAACTGTGGTCATACACTGACCTGGTTGACAGGTCATACGACCTGTAGACCATCCCCTTTCCACCTCTACCCGTAGCAGCAGCAATGCAGTGTCTTCACTCACAAATCCAAGAGCAGGTTGCTTCTGCTCATCTAATGCCCCACCTCTTTAATATGCAAGAAGTCTTTGGCTTCAAAGTTGATGGCAGATCCCTGCACAGGACATTCTTCATCCAATGCGCCACAGTAGCTGACATTAGTACGGACAGCAAATGCAACCGGTTTGTTCTGAGCAGCAGAAGAAATAAAATATGAATTATTGGTGCCAGGTGAGTCCCAATATAAAATAAGACCTTAAACAAAATGTCCGTCCTCCTCTTTCTCCTATTTCTATGACCTTGATTGGCTCAAAGAACACCCAAGAACAATTATAGGGATTCATGAACAAGAAAGGTAGACCATCCCTTCAAAGGAAAACACCACTTAGCCTTTGTTGATCCTTTTTTTGGCACAACACTGCTTGGAGATTACCTACATCTAAGCAGGGTTCACTTTTATGTCACAAGAGCCCAAGCATAGGTGGTTGTCTTCTCCTTCTCCTTCTCCTTCTTCTTCTCCTTCTTCTACTCCTACTATCACCACCACCACTGCCTTCCTTTAATGAGATGGGTACATGGATTATATATTTTTTCTAATATGTGGTAGGATAGTTTCCAGGTTGTCCATCTCTCTCTCTCTCTCTCCTGGAGGAGCATGCTCCTCCAAAGTCCCATCATCCTCTTTCAGTTCCCAGACTGTGCTTTAAACTGCTTTATGCCAATCCTTTCCATTGCAAACAAGCAAACAGACAAGGCAAGGCATGTGGAATGCTGGCTGAATATTGATGGGGAAAAAGTAGAAGTGGGGAGAGGAGATGGAATGGATTGATGGAAACCTGAATAGAAAAAGGAAAGCTTTTCCCTTTTAGTATTTCTCCCTTCTAGTAAATGCTAAGGCCTGCAGGAAAGAAAGCTTGAGGTTCCAAAATTCTTCTCCCACAAATCTCATTGGAGAAAAACAAAATGAAACTTTATTTCAAGATCCTTAAAAAAAATTAAGTACCAAACTGTAAACCTTCCATAAAAAAACAGAACACAAATACAGAACTTCCCAGATCTCAATAATACTTGCAAAGTAGTTAAAGAAGCATTCAAATGAAAATACAAATATGCGATCACAGGCTGACACTCTCCTACCACATATGAAGAACTCTCTATCTAAAAATCATGTAAACCCCACCCCCATGATAAAATATACAGTATAATTATTACTACAAACCACAAGAATATGCTCAAGAAAAAAAATATTTTCATGTACATAACTTGAAGTATGAAAGAAGCTGAAATCTCACAACTGGTGACCAAATTAAAGAAAATAAGATGTAGTACAACATACTAAAGAGAAATAACAACAACAACAACAACAATAATGGTGGTTCCAGTGGTAATCGGCACACTGGGTGCTGTGCCTAAACATCTAGGCGGGTCAGCAGCAGAAGGCCACCTTACTGGGATCTGCTTGCATAATCCGCCCATATATCACGCAGTCCTAAACACTTGGGAAGTGTTCGACTAGTGATTTGTGATACGAAATCCAGCATAGTTATCTCATTTGCTGTGTGCATTGTTGTTTTTTGTGAATAATAATAATAACAACAACAACAACAACTTGGCTATACATTTATCTATTTCTATACAACTGAAGCAAATGGATCTGTGCTTCTAAATATTCATTACAAGTTGCAGATGATGGAAAACTTGTTACCTCCATACCCAGCCAGCTTCTTTCCCTTGACATTTTTTCCCATGTTTTAAAAAGATTAAACCACCTTCTATACAGTACTTAGTAAAAGGAAAGGCAAGATTGTATATGAAAGACAAAGAATCTTCTCACTGATGGGGATATCTTTGAGACTATAATCTGCAATCTTATTTATAGTCTATAATAATAATTAGTTATCATAATACCGCCTCTCCACAAGATAGTTTGTACTTTTGAAAATCTTAAGGAATTCTCCCAAACCTGATGATACCAACTTTTAGACAAGAATTGTGCCTTTTTTTGGCTACCAAAGTCACATTAGAGAGATCGGTATTAGTAGTTGCTTTTCCCCCTCTCTCCTCGTCAGTTCTCTCAGTAATTCAGATTTCATTCCAAAAATGAGTATAAATATAGCACCTGCATACTTTTTAAAGATGATGTCTTCTTCTGCAACTTTGCAGCTTCTCTCCATAGCTGTCATGTGATCTCACAGCTCTACTGCTTATGATATTTTTTTAATCAAATTGTAATTCAGATTTATTAGGGCTACCAGAAATTAATTTGTGCTTCCAAACAGCATTGCCAAAAATATTCTACTGTGTAGCTGTTACAACTTCCTCTGTTTAGCTGATCCTCTGTGGCTTCAAGGAAAAATAAGGCAGAAAGAGTGGGAAAACAAAGAAAGATGACAAGTGTTCTAACCAGCTGGGGAAATCCATAATGGAAGCAGAGCAACTGAACAATAAAAAACTGGACTGCAGGATACTAACCTGGCTTGTTACGGGGCAATCATTCTCACCTGATGAACCCTCTCTCTCTCCTAATAAAAACCAAGATTTTGCCCATTCCATCTATTACCTTGGCTTTTTCAAGCTGCTGCTGGGCCTGGTTCTCCACTTCGCGCTTCACCCCTTCACGTTCCTCCTCTAGCGACACGTCGGAATCCAATGATGGGCGGCTAGTGTAGGAATCAGCAGAGCCCTGGAGGAAATGCAAGAAATATCAGCAGAGCCCTGGTGGAAATGCAAGAAATAAACACACACACACACACATACACACTCACTCACAGATTATTTATATATTAAGAGAGATGGTGGTGAAGTGGTCAGAATGCAGTATTTCAGGCAGACTCTGCCGATTGCCATCTGTTCAATCCTGACCGTCTCAGGATTGACTCAGCCTTCCATCTTTCTGAGGTCGGTAAAATGAGGACCCCAGATTGTTGGGGGCAACTCTGCAAACCACTTAGAGTGGACTGTGGAAAAAAAAAAAGCACTGTGAAGCGGTATATAAGTGCTATTGTTATTTGGGGCACTGGAAATTAGAATTCATACTGGCTCTTTGAGCTACCTGTTAGCCTAGTGAGTTAGTCCAGGCAAGAAGAATAACCAGAAGTACTAGCTTTCTCCTTATTGTAAAGTTACATCCACCAAATATTGCAAGACTAAAGGTATTTCTTCCCTTCTTTCCCTTTATTCTCTGGAAAACTAGGGAGAGTTCTGAAATGTTTCCCGTACCATCCCTCCTTCTCTGAGTTAAGCCTTTTTTTCACACCTGGTTGTCCAGTCTGTGCCTCTCTCTCCTATCAGCCAAAGTCATTCCCACATACCATTACACTATTAAGTAACACAGCTGGAGTGGATATCTCAGCTACAGAGACATTTTACACTTGAAATTAGTCTCAAACCTGCCTTACCAACTATAAGAGAACCAAGGGTTTTAGAACAATCACCTGTAAACTACATCCCCACTGTGATTTGTGCTGTAATTCCGAATGTCAAATCTTAGAGCTTACTGGATACATGAAGGATTTGGGTTTTGATTAGGTTATAATATTCTGGGATGAGTTATAAGGTTACAATCTGTCATTTGAAAACCAACAAGTGGTGAAAGGGGTCTATTAAAATGTTGAAATCTGAAATCTCTATGTTTAAGCAGGACATGCCAGGCCCTAACAAGTGTTTTTCCACAACATATTAAGCTTACTTAAGCCCCTGTCCCACTGCACCAACGGATGCAAAGAGGATGTAAAACGTTAAAAAATGTTGGAAAACGCTATGCATCCGTTGTGTACTCATTGCATACGTGTTTCATACGCTCTATCCTTTGAGCATCCGTCCACTGAGATTTCATCCACTCAAGAAGTTTTGAGCTGCACAAAACTTTGTGAACGGATGAACTTTCCGCTATGTACGATGTAAATCCGTGACATACGAGCAACAAACGTTCTATGTCCGTTTATCATCCGTTAAACGTCCGCTGTATCCTCTCTGCATCCTCTGGCCATCCCCTCAACTCACATCCGCTGCAGCTGAAAACGGAAAGAGGGAGGAAACAAAAGGTACACAGAACATCCACAAAGCGTTTGTAGCACGGAAATAGAAAGGATGAGCAGTGAACGGTTTGCATCCTATATACATCCTCTAGGATTCCTATGAACATCCGTTTAACATCCCCGCTACATACTACCCACCCGTCCGTTCTTTTCCTTTCTTTTCCCTTCTGTTGATGCAAATTTTTGCCACTTTTTGGAGCGGATGACAACGGATGGAGCACCCCCGAAATTTTTCTCGTCCGCTGTGTCCTTTTTGCATACGTTTTGCATCCGTCGGCCAGTGGGACCTAGCATTTAGAGTTAACTTTGCTTCATTTGTTGTGGGAAATTTTGGGAAATGTCATTTTTTGGGAACCCAGCTTATTTCATTAGTTTGTTCTTTGATATATTGTACAAACACAGAAAATTGGTTAAGTCAGCAAAAAGGTTAAATGTATATAGAATGAATGCATCCCTTCCTCAAAGTTTTATTCCCAGATTTAAAAAGGTACTTTTGTATATTTAAAACAGGCTCTCTTCATATTAAAGATTATTGTCAAAAAACATTTCCATCTTCTGTAGTATATGGAAAGCACTGGAGGCCCTTCCTCTGGGATATATTTACTACAGATAGTCCTTGAGTTATAACAATTCATGACCATTTGAAGTTACAATGAAAAAAGTGATTTATGCCCATTTTTTACACTCACTACCATTGTAGTATTCCCATGGTCATGTGAAAAAGATTCAAACACTTGTCAAGTGACTCATATTTATGATGATTGCAATGTCCTGGGATCATGTGATTCTTTTGCAACCTTCTGACAAGCAAAGTCAATAGGGAACCCAGATTCACTTAACAACTATGTTAGCAATTTTAACAACTGCAGCAATTCACTTAACAACAGGGGCGAGAAAGGCCATAAAATGGGGCAAAATTAACTTAAGAACTATCTTGCTTAGCAACAGAAATTTTGGGCTCAATTGTGGTCATAAGTCAAGGGCTACTTGTATTATCCTTTCCTGTGCTGGCTTCCAATGAATATGTTGCACTCAAGAAGATCAGTGCTTATGTGTGAGATATGCCTGCAATGAGACAGCCCTGCCTATTTGATTATTTTGTCCTATTTGTTGCAGGTACCTCCTCACCCCTCCCTGACCATTTACTCAGTCAGATTGGCTCTTGAGTGAAAACAGACTGACTCCTACCCCTTAATAAAACAGTGTGTTGCAACCGATATAGTTATGTTTGTGAAGTGGCTATAATCACACCCATTTGCAACCACATTCACCATAGCTGCATTGAATGGAAAGTCTGCAATTGTCTCAGATGTCAATACAAATAACACTGAAGGCAAAATAAGACTGAGAAAGGTAGAAATATAAAGTCACAGTAATTGATGGTGCGGTATAACAGTGCATACAACCGCTGGAATAGTGTAGTAATTGCTGGATTGCTGCAGCTTTGCTCCTATTCTCTTTTGTAACCCAGACCAATGGAGAGCCTGAAGTTTTTCTCAACCAGAACAAGAACAGTTCAACCTTCTATGTTGATGTGGATAAGGAAGCTCCTATTATACACAAACAAGATGATGATCATCATCATCTTTTAATGACCCCATAATCTCTTGCAGGATGGAGTCTGGGCAACTGAATGGAATTAGCACAGTGTTGAATGGCCGGATGCCCTTCTTGTTGCCAATGCAGAGTTCAGCAGATATATTCTCATTGTGCCTAGAGAGAGAAATATCTGCCTCTACCTGGGATCGAACTTACAGCTTCCTGATTGTGGGATGAGAGCTTCACCCCAAGGCCACCGCACCACTCCTTTATAAGATGCTAGTAGCAAAATGCTCAGAAGTCCAAATTCAACACATCCCCCCAAAAAATGACTCCACAGGGGCCTCCATGCCCTTTAATTAGCAATCAATAGACAATAGTAAAGGCTTGCCCTCTATGACTGTTATGAAAAGGATTGCTAAAGTAATCTCGATGAAGCCCTTTGAACATTTGAATGATCCACTAGGTAAAGGTAAAGGTTTTCCTGTCAGATTACAGCACATCACTTATCACCGTTTCTTACCTAAGGCAGCCAGCTTGGAAGCTAACCTTCCATGGCCACGTAGCTAGCATTACTAAATGCCAAAGTGCACAGAACGCTGTTATCTTCCCCCCAAAGTGATACCTATTTATCTACTTGCATTGGCATGCTTTCGAACTGCTAGGTGGACAGCAGTCTGGGGCAAGTAATGGGAGCTTGGGTTACCCTGTTGCACAGAGTTCAGGTCTCAAACCCAGGCTGGGTTCTCTAGTGACAAACTAGAGCTCTCTAGTGACAAACTCAATGCTAAATTCTGTCCATGCTTTCATTGATTTGCTAACATGCATGTTCCTGTGATCAAACAGCTAATTTTTCTACCACACTGCAGCATTTGGGTATTATTAAAGCGTTCCCCACCTACAAAGTCCTGCTCAAAATCTATTTGCTCTCATCCCACCCTTTGGCCAAGCCCCAGACTCCAAGTCCCGTGCCAATCCATGTAACACTATATGCAAATTACAGCAACTTCATTTCTCAAGACCCTTCAGTTTCCTTGCCCTTCCCAGGATATTCTCTGTTTTGTGGAGCTTTCCTTTCTTACAGGAAAGGAATCAGCAGACATTTACAAATGAAATTTTGACACATGTCATGTAAGTGTATGTTAAACCAACAAAAATGCCAACAACCCATTTGGACAGATTTTTTTTTTAAATGCCACTTATCAGGGGGATCAGATTTAAGGAGCGTTTGCTGATCTTGAAAGTCAGAAGTGCTTTTTCAAAAGAATTTGAGATACCAGACATCTACAGTGAGGCCACCATGAAAAACCTTATGATTGACATCCTAAAATTCTATCTGACAACATTAATAAGCAATGCATACGGTGTATTTAAAATATTTACAGCATTTGAAAAGATGTAGTAATAATTTATAGGGCCACTTTAAAATACTCAAAGCATCTTAAAGGATATAATTTATTTCAATATTGAACTGGGCTGTAAATGGAACATCTGTTTTAGAAATACATTCTAGTTTAATAGATGTATTTTTTTAAAAAAAAGTAGGGAACTTGGGGCCTTCCAGTTATTGCAGAACTCCATGTCTCAGCAGCCTCAATCACACTGCAATGACCAGAGAATGACAAAAACAATAAGCCACAAATTTCAAGAAGACTCCAGGTCTCTGCCTCTGTAAGGAACTCCAAGTTTCAAAAGAAGTTGAGAAAAGAAAACATATGATTTGCAAATGTTAAATCAAACCTATTGCAAAGAGGACAGATGCCAGTACTTATTGTTTGGGGCAAAATAAAGTATGAATGAAGGCAAATATACATGTCCCAGGATAATGTCCCAGGATAATCTGGATGGCTCACAGAGATCAGGGGCTTGATCTTGTGAGCTTTCAGTCTCATGCTGAAACCCATCCACAGGGAACTACTTTCCACTGGAATGTCACATTCCGATGAGAGAGACGTTCCCTGGTGATGGGCTCCAGCATGAATCCAAAAGCTCAGAAGACTAAATCTCTGATCCCAGTAATCGACCCAGATTGGACCCTGCAAAATAAAGCATAGCTGTGGTAAATTCTGTGCTGACACTCTCCTTTCCACAATGACTTATCCACAGGAACATTTCCTCTGCTTGGAATCTAAAATTACTTTTAATATAGGGAGGCCAAAGTGCGAGGCCAGTCACTCACTCTCTTTGCCCACCCTACCTCAGTGTTGTTGTGAAGAAAAAGAGGACGAGTACTATGTGTGTTGCCTTGACTTGCTATGTAGGAAAAGGGAGCTAAATCTAACAAATAAAATTGACCAAGCTAAAACAGAATTCTAGAAAGAGGGAGGTATTGTTGGCACACAAATACTTTGACTCCATTGCTACCTCTGGACAGAGTCAATCTCGTCCCAAAAAGACATGTTGCAACTTGGAGGTGCTTCTCAATCTCTTTGATCAGCAGATGGAGACTTTGCCCAGAGCAGCCTTTGAAGAACCTTGGCTGGTGTACCAATTCCATCTCTTTTTGGAGCAAGAAGCCATAGCAATGACTCGTACTTTGATCACCTTTAAGTCTGACGAGACATAGGCTCTCAAGTCTGCCTTTGAAGAGTACCTGGAAACTTTAGTTGAAGGTGGCCCTCTTGCTGGAGGGTGCTGAATGGACTGTTGATAGATTCCCAAGTAAGTGGTGGGATTCAATTTTTTTATTATTATCAGTTCTGTGCAGGATATGGCTTGGTGGGCGTGGCAGGGGGAGGAGACTGTAAAATCTCCAGTCACAGGTGGTATTTGCCGGTTCTCTGAACTACTTAAAATTTCCACTACCGGTTCTCCAAAAGGTTGATTTTTAGGAAAGTGATGAAACTGAACTTGTTTCACTAGGCGTTTGAGGTTCCAGTGGCTGTTTGTGAAGCTACCTTTCTATTGGATTAATTTTGTTACACTTCATTTTGATGGCATTGCATCTCGACTCTAATTTTGATGGATATTATTAAGTTTTAAAAGTACTGCTTTATGAATTGTGAACCATTCCAAATCTTGTGAGAGAGGACATAAGCCTTCGAAGTCAATCTACCAGTCAGTCACTCAATCAAATGCCATACGAGTCCATCTAGCTAGCATCATTGGAAAAACATGGCTGAAAATTTGGGAAGGAGGTTACAGATGGAAGCTTTGTTTCTGGGATGCCTTCTACTCTCTTCCCAATCCTTAAAACCACCCCATATCCTGGAAAATGGACCAAGATAATCGTGCCAATATCTAGCTATGCTATTGCCAAATTTGACCCCTGTGTATTACATGACTTGTACAAGGGGCCACAGGCAACAATATGATCACCCCTGCTTGGTTCATTATATGACTTGATTCATTAGTAAATAATTAATAACTTGGTTCATTAATAAATAATTAAATTTATAAGCGGCCCAACTGCCAAAGACTCTGAGAGGCTGACAGTAACCGAAGAAATTACAATAAAACATTTAAAAATGTAAAAAAGATGGCAAGCTCTATGAAATAAAGAGTTTCACTTTCTCTTGCTGAAGAAGTGAATGAACAAGCCAGGTCTTTGTGGCTCTTCTAAACAGCAGAGTGTGAAGGGTTAATAAATTAAGGAGATTTGCATTTGTATTATGTTTCTGCCATTTATGTTTTCACAGATTAAGATCTGGGACAAACCAATGGCAGCAAGACTGTGTACTTATTCTTGGTAGTATCTCACAGTTGCTGCTAGGCTATTACCTTATCTTTCTCTAAGAACTGAAAATATGCGTTTATTGGACACTGCATCAAAAATGGGAGCTTTCAGACATGCCCCTTAATAGAAATAAAGCAGAGAAAGTAAAGAAGAAGGGTGAAGTTCCCCCTCTCCCTTTCTTTCTCCCATGAAGTAATAATCTCACCCCTCCCTTCCTACATAAAACGGTTCAGCACAGCACTGAATGCCAGCCACTGCTCTCCTCTCCCTTTAACTGTGGGCATGGCAGCTTCCTCAAGAGAAGGGAAGGAAGCTGCTCCCAGCAACAGGCAAGCCATCCTGGAAGGGCAGGCATCAATGCCAGGATGGTGACTGAGTGAATGACACACACTCTGCAAAAGAATCAAACCCAGGTTTAGGTGGAAAAGTACTGTATGAAGATGTTGCTTGGACAGTAGATAAGAGGCAATACTGTTAGTCTGAGCCTGCTACACAAGGGACCCGTTCCTGTAAGTAAATGTATATATGAATCTTTGCAAGGATCCCACAGGGCTGTGCAAGCAGGACAAAGAAATATTTTCTTCTTGGTGTTATCGGGAAACATTTTTTGCTTGACCACACCCCATTAAAGTCTAAGTGCAACAGATTTATGTTATTTGAAACCAAACAGCCTATGGTGTATACGATGGGGGGAAGCCTGGAGAAAATTTGCTTCCTTCATGTCAAGAAAGGATTTGCTTGCTGAGAAGCAGAGCGTATGTTTGTGCATGAACATCCTCCAACTTTTCAGTTCATCCATCCATCCAGGGGTGGGATTCAATTTTTTTAATAACTGGTTCTGTGGGCATGGCTTAGTTGGTGGGTGTGGCTTGGTGGTCATGTGACTAGCTGGGCATGGCCAACTCAACATCACTCACATCGAGGCATGCATCTCCTCGCCTGGCCTCTCATGACTGTGGGGATGCTGCAATAGTCATAAGTGTGAAAAATGGCCATAAGTCACTTTTTTCAGTGCCATTGTAACTTTGAATGGTCACTCCACACAAGCAAAGTACCAGCAAAGGAGGGGAAAAAAAACTCCACAGAAGTTCCTGAGACAGGAAGTCTAGTCCTGCCAAGAATGTAATAAGAGTTAATGGAGAGGCAGTTTCTGTAAGCAACACCAGAATGTTTCCTTCCTGCCTTCCTTCCAGGATTAGGCCAGTAATTTCTTCTAACAACCGGTTCTCCAAACTGCTTACAATGTTAACAATCGGTTCTAGCGAATAGGTGCGAACCTGTAGAATCCCACCCCTGCATCCATCCATCCTCAGCTACACAGCACTTGATAACTTAAAGCATTTCTCTGTCAAATAAAATAGGGCTGAACAGGGCTGCATTCATAAGTATTTTTTCTGCCAGGCTTTATCAAGCCACTGTTTTGTCTTTTGCTCTGTTAAGGGCAGTCCAAGGTCCTAAAAACAAACAAACAAACACCTAAAATCTGCCTACTCTGGACTTATTGATAAATACAGATATAAATTAACAGAGTTGTCTCATCTCTGTTATAATTGACCACAAAATATTGCATCTCCCCTTACTCACCAATGAAGACCATATGCTTCTAACCCCAGCACACAATAGAACTGATGGTCCCTATCCTTGCAAGGCCTTGTGTTGACAAAGCAAGGGCTGAATCAACAATAATGTACTCAGTGGGAAAAGTGAGTTAACACTATCATCCTGAGTTTTGTGTAAAAGGGAACCAGGAACCAAAAACTATGTGCAACAAAATGTGACGGTGCAGCATGCTGTACATTGAGATTCCAGGTATTCCCTCTTGAGTTTTCTATTTTTCTTCCCTCAAGAGTTGGTTGGCATTCTGCAGCAACTGAGCATGCTTAGTTCCTTGTTCCTCTACTCCCTATTAGGCTGGTATTTCCCACTTGTGCATGACTGGTGCTGTTTTGACATTTGCAATGGTTGGAGCTTCAAAGCTGGTCTGAAAAGAAGAATGGTTTTATGTTCAAATGTGGGGCACAAGGGACAGTAGCAGTTAACATGTGAAGAACCGGCAAAGAGATCTGTGTACAATTTGTTCCAAGACAAGAGAAAGATGGGAAGAAGTTAGCTGAAGATCCCCGATGGTAGGAACTGGGAAGCATATACAGAAAGTATGAAGCATCCTGAAGCTTTATGCTGTCTTGAAATATTGTGAAAAGCAGACTGACTCCAGTATATAAAGAGGGAATGAGAGACCTTGAAAATTGGGACCAATAAATCTTATAATCTCAGCAGCAACCAAAGGTGTAAACTAACCCTTTCCCATTCAACTAAAAGAAAGCAGAAAAGTGGCAAAATGAATGGATGCCAGCTCCAGCCACAAGAAATTACAATCTGCCTTCCGGTCTCTTCTGTTCCAGTCGCCTTAGCTCTGTAGGCTTTGCGATACAGAGACCTTCAAACAATGTGTTTAGTTTCTGGTTCTCGAACATGGTCACAATCACAAACCAAACTGACCTCAAACTTCAGATTCCTGTATGGACAATAGCCATTCACAAAGGCTTTTCCCAATACCCTGCAAACTAAAACATTTACAGAGACTATTTCAAGATCGGAAGAGCCACCCCATCTCCCAGGGTAGGAGTAAAAAACATTTGCCGTGTGAGCTGCAACCACCCATTACGTGCACAGGCACGGAACAAAAAGCTCTGACAGATGTTATTTCTCTTTCCCTTTTTACAACAAAAGCAGCTTTCATCCTTTGGGGTTGCAGTGATTTTGAGCTCCGTCAAAACAGCTGGTAGGGAGAAACTACTTTCCTCCACTCCAAACGAACAGCCTCCAAAGCGGCATTTGTTTATTTAAAGACGATCAGAAATTTGTCATATGTCAGGACAGCTGAGTATGTGAAGGCAGGGACTTTACCTTAGTTTTGTGACTGGATACATATCCTGGTAATCATACTGTATTTGTACATGTATCCCCTCCCAAAAGGGCATTTATGCTTCAGGTCCAAAGAAGCTGGTTGTGTCGGGGAAATATTTTCTACTCCCCTTCAGCAACAAAACGCTTCTGCCCACCATGTTTTGCAAAGGCTTGATAAAAGCCTATTTTAGAATACTGTAGGGCATACTAGAGTGCGCCTGTTTTCTCTGATTTCTCATCCTTCCTTCTCTGTTGGTATGCTTTTTCCTTTTTTCAGAAGTGTCTGATCAATCTCTATGCAAATGCAGTGTGATGAAGACCCAGAACTGTTTTTTTTCCCTTCCAAAATTATATTTTTCTTCCCCACTGGATATTCTGTCATTTGGGCATATGGAGAACATGAAAAATTCAAAAAGACTGTGGTTCATGCAAGGTATTTAAGCTTGTTATTGAATCCATCTTCTTTCTGCTTTGCACAAGGCATTAAACCACTTGGAACAATGCATTAAACCACGCACAAACAGCCAAGATTAAGGCTAATCAAACTTAGCATGTTGTGTGAATGCATCTCTTGGAGTTTTACCCAATCTTGTTTGTGGCAAACCAAATGTTAATGGAATAATCCTGCTTCCTTTTCGCATGCACAGCGAAGGAAGAAGAGGAAAGAAGATGAGTTGAAAATAATTATTTAAAACCAAATTTGTGTTGAAGCTCAGTCAGCAATCAAGTCCTTTTTGTGCTTAAGTCCCACTACTTTCGATCTGATCTGTAGCAGGAAAGGTGAAGCCTGGAGAGGGACTAAGAGAGGAGTCTGACTGAAGTTCTTACATTCCCACAAGCGACCCAGCCTCTCTTGAATTTTATTAACTCTTATCTAGCTCCAATTTATTACTGACCATTAATTGACTAGATTCTTGGGTACAGGCATGACCAGCATTTCAGCTTAACTGGAACTTAACAGCATGACAGAATTGGGAGGGACCTTGGAGGTCTTCTAGTCCAACCCCCTGCTTAGGTAGGGGACCCTATACCATTTCAGACAAATGGTTGTCCAATCCTGTCTTTAAAACTTCCACTGTTGGCGTACCCACATCTTCTGGAGACAAGTTGTTCCCCTGATGAATTGTTCTAACTATCAGGAAATTTCTCCTTAGTTCTAAGTTGCTTCTCTCCTTGATTAGTTTCCACCCATTGCTTCTTGCCCTGCTCTCAGGTGCTAGTTTGGAGAATAGCTCGAGCCCTCTTCTTTGTGGCAGCCTCTGAGATATTGGAACACTGCTGTCATGTCTCCCCTAGTTCTTCTTTTGATTAAACTAGACATACCCAATTCCAGCAAGTGTTCATTAGATGTTTTATCCTCCAATCCATACATATAATGTTGAGTGGCTGGGATAATTCTCAGGTCCTCCACAGCAAACATGGTCAGAAGCTCACTCTTTCCTGTTTCTGGAAATATATTTTTGAGCATCCTGAAAGCCTGTGCTCAAAATTAGAATTAAGGAGGTTTTCTCCTTCTAAAAGTGCCTGTAGATTTCAAAGTCCTCCAATCTAAAATCGTTAATGCCCATACCTATGTAGTCATGGGAGAGAAGGGTTATCTCTGGTTCCCTTTGTGTTGTAATGGCTTACAATTACAAGCAACCTAAGACAACACTGAATGTGGGCCAAAGAGCTTAAAAGGCATGCTGTCAAAGAGATGCAAACTCTTTCTCTCTGCTTTTATCTTACCACTTAACTGAGCTTTATTCTGATCTCCACTGTTTTGACAATCCTTAGATTCACTGTCGCTCATATTACACACACACACACACACGTGTGTGTGTGTGTGTGTGTGTGTGTGTATAAAATGAAAGATTCCTTATTTTGAAGGCAAATGAAAATGGAAGCCAACAACCTGCTTTCTCCAGAGAATACTGAAAGCAAATATTATAAACGGGGATTACAATGACAAATAGAAACCCAGAATGCAGGACTGGGTTCTTTTTTAATGTATGTCTCCCCCCCCCCCCAAGCAATGGTAATTGGACAAGAGGAGACAAACACAGAGAGACAAGAAACAACCTTCAAAGTATTCATATCCAGAGCCATGAACTTGGCGCATCTTCTGCTCCTGTACCAGCTATTTTATTTAATTTGCAATTACACTTGGTGAATTCACAATGACAAGAGGAATGGCTGTGCTCGTGATCTCAGGCACTCAAATTCAATTTATCATCAGGGCTGTTTGTCCTGTTTCTGGTTTAACCCCTCAAACAAGTACACAGTACACATTTGGGCAGTGTAGTGGATCCAGAAACATTTGCAAATTAAGGGTCTTCCAGATTGCCCAGGTTTTAACTCTATGTACTCCCAACCACCAGAGCCATCAGGACTGATGGAAGGCAAGATAAGAATATGGGTCTATTACTGAACCATCAATCCAGCCTGAAAGGTTTTCTGGGTCCAGTCATTTTTTCTCAGCCTAATTTGCTCTGCAAGTTGGGATTCTGCAAAAAGATCAAAGGAGTAGAGGAAAATCATATTGTCTGCCTTCAAGTTTTGAAGGAAACTCTAAATAAAGGAGAATATTTGTAGCTCAGTGTTGCAATCAGGGGGTCCTTGGTGCTCTCTGAACTTGGTTGTTTTCTTGCAGGCCCAAAGGTGTTTTTTCAAAAGGCAACTGGATTTTCTTTGTTTTTCCTTGAAGACATTTCACTTCTCATCCAAGAAACTGCTTCAGCAGTTCTGAAGTGAAATGCCTTCAAGGAAAAACCAAGAAAATCCAGTTGCCTTTTGAAAAAAACACTTTTGGGACAACCATGACCGGGATGACTGAGAATCTCCACTGGCATTTACTTGCAGGTGTTTCATTACCCAAACTAGATAACACCTACGTAACTAACTAGGTAACACTGGCACTTTTGATGTTAAGAAGTTTGGGTAGTGAAACATCTGCAAGAAAACAACCAAGCTTAGCAAAAATCTAAATGTTATTTGAGTGGTATAAAAGCACTATACAGAATAATCATAAATCTAGTAACAAAACTTAAAACAATCAACAAGTTTATAAAGAGAATAAACAGAATGCCAGCATTTCTGAGAATTTAGAAACCTGACATTAGCATTTAGGAATATTTTTCTCTAATAATATGGTGCCTCTCAGATTTTTTTTAACTATAGTTCCCATGATCCCCGATTCATGTTCTTGTTATTTAGAATTTGCAATTGCACCCCAAAATATCTGACAGAAACCACAACACCTATAGAGAAGGAAAGGTGATGACCCTCAATTGTCTTTTGACCTTGCATCATCTGCCCAGTTTCTATCTAAAGAAAAAGACGCCCTCCCTTTCTCTCTTTTTCTTGAGATCATAATCAAGGGAAAGAAGGGAAATAATAACTCAATACAATCTTCAGAAACGGTTTTTGATTTTGGTAAGACATGTTAAAAATGGAAGGTGGGGGGAGATGAGAACAACCCACCCTTTGAACATGCAGTGCATCTCTCCCATCCCTCCAGCTCAAGCAGAGCCTTTGGGAAATGCCACAGCCCCCCACGACCCAGTTCCGTCATGCCATCTGATCATCCACCTCCCCCATTGGCTCCCACCCACACATCTGAAAGCAAAGCAGATGTGCCTACTGTGGCTGCCAGACCCCAACCTAGAAAGCAGGAAGTCCCAGGTCTGGAGATGATAAGAACTCTAGCCTCCCTGCAGGAAACCCCAAACCCTGGTGATCAACGCTGCTGAACTGGCATATTGGTGGAGACTTCCCTGGATCTCTCTCTCTCTCCCCCTTCTGTCGTTGTTCCCAAATAACCTCTCTTCTTAACCATATCTATCACTCGCACACTCCCATCCAGGATTTCCAAAGCTAATTCTCAAACTCCCTATTTCTTTCAGAAAGGGATTATCTTAAGGAAGCCACTTCAGGAACAACTGATGTTTCCCCAAAACAGTGTAAAAGAACCTCAACTGGGCTTCCTATTTGTATGGACTACATTACCCCTTCTGCTTGCAGCTTTAGAAAGGCAGAAAGCACTTCCTTCACAAAGATGTGGTGTAGAACATGGGATCTATTCAATGCCCACACCACCCTTCTGAATGGGCTAGAGCAGTGGTCCCTAACCATTTTTGTACCAGGGACCAGTTTCACGCAGAAACACTTTTTCAAGGACCGGCAAAGTCAGTTCTTCCCCAATAGTAAAGGGCTTCTTAGCTTTAGCTAACATAAAATATATATTTTTAATCACGATTATTCATTCTTTGTGGCCTGGTACAAAATGATCCACGGACCGGTACCAGTTCGGGGCCCGGTGGTTGGGGACCCCTGGGCTAGAGCACACATACATTAGGCTCACCAGCCAGCAGGTGGAGCTGTTTGGAGAGAGCTGTTAATGCGCTGGAATTTCCAGGTCTGGACCATATCCAGATGGCTCATCTACCCACAGCAGCTCTCTTCTGCTCTTTGAGGAAGGCTTCGAGATCAACACAATCTGCCAGTCTTGCTCCAACCAAACAATGCAATCCTTTCAGCCCCTGTCCATTTCTCAGGGATTCTTCGTCACCAATCTCTCCGTTACAAAATATTGCCTCTTGATTTGGGAAGCCAGTCAAGATGGTCCCAGTAAATAAGGAAATACTGCTCCCCCTCCCAGGTGCCCATTTAACCCAATCCCCAGCAACCATGCAATGAACTGGTGGTAAACCCTGGCACTCCCGAGGTTCCTCAGCCCCAACTTTCTAGCAGTCCTTTTCAATAGCCCCAGAGATCATCACCGGTCAAGAACCAGCTAGGAAGAGGCCAAGTTCTTTTAAGTGGGCGTCTCCCAGCTTAAAATAGAGCCTTTCTCTCAGCCTGTCGACTCACCACTTCAGAGTCTTCGAATCCATGGAGATAGGAGTCGTCATACATGGGGGAAGGAAAGAATTGTTGAGGAAGCCGAGCCGAGAGGGAAGAAAGATAGGAGTTCTTCCAGATGGACAGAGGTCTACAGCTGTGCCCCCTGCCCTAGTTGGGTTGGGGGCAGCAGGTGGCACACAGATGGCAAAGCAACTCAGCCTGCTATCGATCCGATTTCCCTCCCTGGATGCTTTCATTCTCAGCTGAGCAGCAACAGCAAAAACAATAGCGCCCACCCACCAGCCCTCCCTTGGGGGCAGGCACAGAGACAGGCAAGTAAGGAGGGAGGGAGGCAAGACAGTGGCATCTGGACAGTGCAGCTCTATCTGCAACTCCTTAGAGCAACACGGAAGAGGTAGGATTCGGGTGCCAGGCAGCATGAAGCAGCGGGACAGAACAAAAGCTGGTCATGAAGAGAGTTCTTGGAAGTGTGGAACAATCCCACCAGATGGGAGGAGAGCAAGAAGTGTAACCACACTTTCCAGCAATTGCATCTCCCCTTTGCTTTCCAGGAGTTAAGCGGATACCAGACAATTTACCACAGAGATGCAGGATAGCATACTGAGACATCCAACCTGCGGGTGGGTGGGGATCTCTCATGGTATTACCTGGCACAATAATGCAAAGTGGGCTGGGATGGGCATAGCAACATGGGACAAGCAAAGTCATCTGGACAGGGGATCACAAAGGACTGTCCTTCTATCAAACACCAGTTTCCGTAGCAGCAGCTTTTATCCAGTTACCAATAATCCTAATTTCTCGCATACCACATTCCAACCCAGTCTTTTCTGTAACCTTTGACAATCTTGAGAGGCATTCTTGGACAGTTGCCTTGATTCATACTTCACCAACCGACTTCTTCTCCCTCACTCTATTGGACAATTTCTACCATTCCCTAGAGGATGGGAGCTACAGTCCAAGTCTTCTGGACCTACAACCCATTCGACTTTTGCCCAGATCTTCAACTTTGCATGCAGAGTTGCACATGCACGAACCAACTAGATTTCCACCCTTACTTACGTAGGGGCCTACCAACCTGGGGACAGACGATGTCTATCCACCTGCACTGGGCTGACAGAAATGAACAGGGCTGGCAGGGGCAAAGCGGGGAGGGGAAGACTTTGCAGGAAATGGGCCAGATGGGGATTTTCCCCCTGCAATCCCCCAGGCGCTAGTTCCATCTGTCTCTTTGACTTCAGTGCCAGAGCTGCTGGCACAAGCTAATCTCCGCCCCACGCCCATTTCCCATCCAAAGTTGGAGAGCCGTCCAATATATTTGGCTGAGGAAGGGTGAACGCCAGCTTTTGCAAAAACGAGAGGCGACCTCACCATCTCTTCACACTGTTTTCTAACGGGAGTTTTTCACCCAATTCCCGGCTGAGGTGTTTAAACACACACACACACACACCGTCATCCTCATCATCGGAATGCCGGGAACGGGGGGACCCAGGGCCGAAAGAGAGGGGGAGCAAAAAGCGACAACCACCACCACCACCACCACAACCCAGCCCCTCTTTTCCTGCTCCCCGACGTCTCCTGCCCAGCATTCCTCCAAGGCAAAGGCTCCGGTTCTGCCAGGAGCTGCATCCAAGGCGGACGGGGAAGCTGAGGGAAGAGCAGCGCCCGCGCCGGTCCTGGTGCTGAGCGGCAGCAGGAGAGAACGGCGGAGGGAGGCAGACAGGGAGAGGGAGGAGGAGGAGAAGACAAGAGAGGTTGAGTACAGCGTGGTGGGAGGCGATGGCAACGACGACGGAGGCGGCTGCGCGGCGCCTGTTAAGTTACCTCGTTGAGCAGGAAGGTAGCGCTGGAGTCAGAAAAAGACATAGACAGACGGGGAGGGAGCCGGCCGGCCGGCGAGGCCCGGAGTGCGGTGCCAGCTGGGAAGGAAGGAAGGAGGGAGGGAGGCGCCCCCCGCCCCCGCTGCTTTCCCCGCCGCGCCGCTCCCGAGCGCCTTCCTCGCCCTCGCCTCCTTCTGCTCTCGCTCTCCGGGACCAGCGCCGCGCGCGCGCATCCCTCTCCGCCCCTTTTCGGCTCCCCCCTCCTCCCGTTACGCGCCGCTCGGGTAATGGTTGGGGGGGGGGGGGGGGGGGAGAGGGGGGGGGGGGGGGGGGGGGGCCGGGGGTAAAAAA
>BLBF01000021.1:8381943-8414455 GCA_015471245.1 Laticauda colubrina | reverse complement strand
CAGAGGGCTTAGAACAAAGATATCCAAACTTGGCAACTTTAAGACTTGTGAACTTCAATTCTCAGAATTTTCCAGCCAGCATAGCAGCATAGGGAGCACAGCACAGAATAGGGAGTTGAAGTCCATAAGTCTTAAAGTTGCCAAGTTTGGGGACCCCTGGCTTAGAACAAAGCAATCAACAACACTCCAAGCCATTCCCCAACTGCTGCTCCTTTAGGATGGATTGGAGAACTTTTTTTCTGGAATGTTTTTCACTATAACCTCCATCCAGATCTGGCCCCTTTTCAGAATCACCTGGACTATTCTGTTTGATTTTCATTTCCCTGCTGATAGATGGACAGGCAGGACAGACTGATAGACAGAACCTTAATTCCTTTTACATACTTTGCTTTCAACATTCTGGGGAGTTGAAAGGAATAAAAAGCATTATGGAAGAAGACAAAAGCAAACCATATCTGTATTGTTGCCAAGAGAGTGATATAGATGTTGTCATTAGAAGTTAACCTGAGTGAGTTTTTCTCTTTCATTTTTTATTCATGAGCCTGGGTGGACTCAGTTTTTTCCAAGTCCATAGGTTTCCTGCCAATTGCTGATTTGCTTGTGTCTGCAAATTCCCTTTGCTAGGTCCTGATATTTGGTCATTCAAACATTTGATATAAATATTTTTTTTAAAAACTATTGCACTGTTGCAATTGAAGGAAAACCTACGTGCTGGCCTGAATGTCTGTGGAGATTCTCAATCATACAGGTCATGTTTGTCCCTTTCAGAAGGCAATGGGCTTTCTTGGTTTGATCTCTGAAAACACTTTTGCTTCTTACCATTGAGGGGTATTTATTCAATAGCTGTTCAGTTTTAGTGAAGTTAGAATCCCTGATCTCTTGGAATGCATAAATGGATTCAAGACTAATTTATGGATCATAGGGTTCAGTAGTTCATTGACTTCATTCCCCAGTTCCCTGGACCATCCTTTTTTGAGCCTGGCCCCTGATTAGCATCTTTCAGTATCCTGCTTGAAAACATATTTAATTCCAAAAGCCCAAGATCTGTTTGCAGAGACTTGCCTCCTGCCCTGGAAACTGTAGTGCAAGAATGAGATACCCAAACCCACCCTCGCCTTGCCAACAGGGGCCGAGGCCATGCCTCCCACACAGAGTAGTTTTCATCTCTTCCCATTTAGACCTCTTCTCCCTTGCCCCTCCTCCTGCACTGCAGAGCATTGCTTGCCCTGAAGAAATAAAAGCTTGAGGAGCATTTCTCTGAAATGTTTTTGCAAGATCAGCTCCTGCCTCCCCCTCTTCCCCTTCTAAGCAGGTACTCAACTTGGAAGGTGGAGGGAGGGAGGAGTGGGAGTATCTGTATGCTGGGGAATCCTTCCATTTGGCTGCTTCAGAGTGGCTTCATAAATAAGGAAACACTCCCCTTGAAGGACCAGAGGAGCGGTGGGGGAGACCAGAATGACTGTTAATGGATGTTCTCAGACGCCAAGAACACCCTGGGGATGTAAGAAGCCTCTTTGTTGTCTGAAGAAAGAAGGGGAACAAGAAGGAAGGAGAGAGGGGAAGGATATGGGGCTGCCAAAGCCTTCTCCCACTTTTAACATTTTGGGGAGAGTGCAGTCCATTCTTGTCACTTCTGGATCGAGAGGTGGAGAGGACCAAGCACCAACTTTTCTCTCCTGTTTCCCACTTTGATGTAGGGATGGCTGGATGCTGGCACTCAGAATGAGTAGCTGGCAAAAGAATCCTTACCAAAAGTGACCTCTGAGCCAAAGAACATTCTCCCATTGTTTCTGTCCATTAGCACTTCCCATTCTTATGGGCAAATATTGGGTTTGAGCAGCAGAGAACTATAATGAGAGTAGAAGGTATTTTCTCATTTTGTTCCTCATCATGTGGGTTTTTTATTTTATTTATTTGTCAAGCAAGTATTAGATAACAGGTATAAATAAGTATAAGCATGGTTATGAATATATGAAATGGATACAAATAAAAAAGAAACAATAGGACATTGGTGCGCTTATGCACGCCCCCTACAGACCTTTTAGGAAAGGGATGAGGTCAATAGTACACAGTCTAAGGTTGATGGGTTTTTTTGGGTTTGCATCAGGATGTAAAATGTATGTGTGTGGGTGTATCTGTGCATGCATCCGTGCACATGTGCATGCATGTGAATGCACATTTTTGGAGCACTTTAGACTTTTTGTAAAATGGGATACCAGCAAACCTTTAAAAAAATGTCCCAAATTCCTTTTATTGTATGGATACACCTTGTATCAAACTATAATTTTAATGATCCTGTATTCTTAGGGAAAGGGTTAGTTGGTTGACAAAGATGTGATAATGGGATTTTTTTTTGGGGGGGGGGGGGGAAGATGCTGTCTTTTTTTCAGGAGAAGGACTGGGCAATGAAGTTCCAGTTCACAGGCTCTTTCAATCCTAGGGCTGGAATATTTTTCTGATACGTTTACAAAAAGTTTAAATTCTGTAAAAGCTGGCTCCGACAGCATAAATGAAATAAACATGATGTAGCAAAACTCATGTAAAGAAAGTCATATAATTTATGCATACAAAAACATATATTTTAGCTCTAGATAAGGAGACAGTTTAACTAAATGAAGAAGCACCTACTTTCCTTCTAAGATAAGTCAACATTTGTTTGCAATAAGCTGATGCATTCCATTCCATTGATAATGATTGGCTAAATCTTTAAGATCTGTCAAAGGGTAGATGGAGAGATATTTCTTTGCAATCCCCTACTCAAAGCAATTTGATAACTTTGGATGAATAAATATAACACGTTTGATCTCCACTGATCAACTTGACAACTTTGGGTGAAAGTAATATAATATCTTTGACCTCCACTGATCATCTGATGACTTTATTAAAATTCTCAGCTTGGAAACAAACCAGGGAAAAAGAAGGAATTTGATCCTTCTGACACTAGGTTTATATTCCTACCATCCTAAGTCTTAGAAGAACTGTTATCAGTTAGAAAAGGTCTGTGCATATAGGTCTGCGCCTACTTAGAAATAGTTTTTTTGTGTGGGGGGGGGGGACATGGAGTTATATGTGCAAAGCATGTGATCCTGATGAGTTTGTCTGATCCCTAGAAATCTAAAGAATATTGATTGATTAGTACTTGATTGGAGAACTACCAGGCAATCCCAAAGTTGTGACAGTAATATGTATCTATCAATAAAATTAATGTATTAAAATTATTTTTAAAGCATCTGGGGGGGGATGGCAATGCTAAATCATTTTTGTATTGCTGATAAGAAAACTACTTGGAGTTCATGAAGTCACCAGCTTAACTGAAGGAATTGTTTTCTATAAAAATTTACTTTTTAAAATTCTAAAGCAAGCTCATTTTTAGGGTTGAGCTTTTGAGAATAGTAGTTCTCACGTGTTGGTGAACGCTGGTGTGTCCTCCAAAATGTTGTGGCATGTCACCTTTGACACACTGTCATAAGATTCTCTATCACTGGCCTAGAAAGTCCTTCTAGGTCTTTTAGAATATAAAACATCTCAAAAATAGAGAGTAAGTGAATTGTTCCAGAACATCAAAGCTAAGCCAAGTTACAACCGGAAATTTCAAAAAGCATCAAAAATTAGGTGACGTAAAAAGTCTTTTTGTGGTTCCCCTAAAAATAATTGAAACTTATTTTGAGAAGGAGATATAACAATGTAGATGCAGGCTGTGACTCAGTCTAAGTCAACTCTGTAAGACATGGGTAGGAGAGGAAGGGCTGTTTTCCTATTACGGGATGCAAGGATTTCACTGGTGCTAAAAAAACAGACTTTTTACTTGGAGGTCTGGCATAGGCACAAACCTCCCCTTTTATTTTGCTTCTAACTGGTCTGGGAGCCATTGACCATCTTGTCACTTTGCCAGCTGGTAATTCAAAAGGCTCAGTATCTCCGGATGCCGTCCTCTGACAAAGCATTTGCTAGATATAAAAATAGCGCAACAGATCCAGGCAGCACTATCAAGCCTGCATGCTTCCTGCTGACTCTCAGAAGCTTTGACAGATGCCACAAAGTCCTGCTTAGCACCATCATGTACTTAGCAAAACCAACCTTTGTATCTCCCATGTTGATATCCAAACAGTCCTCTGGCTTCCTCTCTATCCCACAAGTTTTAGGGAAGGGCATACTATTGTATTGAACAGCTCTGGTTATGTAATGCAACAGGATTGGACCTGGAAGTGTACTGTAGTCCTACAAAAAGGGAAGAGGCTCCTTTAATTTGCAGAGCAGTGCACTGGGTTGAAATATCACACTAAACCTTACTGTGGGTTGGCTCTTAGCAGTTGCATGAAGCCAAACACTGTGATTTACAACAGTGGCATGGTGTGTTTGTAATGATGGTTTTGCAAGACCCTTACTTAAGCAAGCTATGATTTTGTGCAGTGGGCAAATCCGGTGTGAATTCTAGAAAGTGTATTTTGTCAAACACTAGCTGAAATTTCTTCTTCTACATCAGGGATGTCAACCTCAAGGCCCACAGGCCAGATCTAGCCTATGTGGTGCTGAGATCTGGCCTGCGGGCCCACCCTGGAAACAGTGAAGGACCAGTCCGTGCTGCCTCTGCCAACAAAAACAGAGCTCGAGAGGGCCATATGTGGCCCTTCTGAGGTCCGTTTTTGCTGGCAGAGAGTTGCAGGAGGCTGTCCCAGCTGAAAATGGAGCTCGGGAGCCGGTTTTTACTGGCAGAGTGCTCCGGCCACCACAGGCGTCCCTAACCTGAGTGACTTCAAGCTGGCCACGCCCACCCTGGGCACGCCCACCTCAGCCCCCAGAGGTCAAACACAACCCTGATGCAATCCTCAATGAGATATATTAAGATATATGTAGATATATTAAGATATATAATATATTAAAATATATGTAGAACAGTGGTGTCAAACTCAATTAAGTTTGACACCCCTGTTCTACAAATATCTTAAAAGTCCTGTTCCCTCATGCTACATTACAGCCCGAGTATGACTCGTGATCCAGCAAATAGAAATTACGACAAATTAAGTTTCCTCCTCGCAAAGATCAGACAGGAATAAACTGGAAGATGAATGGGTTTTTACTTCAGTTTACATCTAGGTGAAAGAGAATGCTAGTTCAGGAGGGCATTAAAGACTACAGCTCCCAGACTTCCCAGTCAAAAGCTATTATGGCTCAGAATTCTGGGAATTGCTGTTCCAACACACCAGGAAGGTGCAAGACTGAAAGACATTGCTACATCTGAATTGTCAAGGTCAGCATATTTTCTTTGCTCATCTCTTGTTAATCTGGTAAACTTAATCTGATAAATTTAATATAATCCTATATATGATTCAATTATATAGCATAGAAAGATCTTCTGTCTTTATATTTTCTGGAAAGGGACAGTTAGTGGTCTAATATAACCTCTAACAACCAGAAAGAGATTTCAAAACAATAAGTAATAAGATACATGATATTTTAATGAAAGCTGCCCAGGGTCAGTGGAATGCAGTGGGGTACAAGTTTTGTAAAATAAATATTTATTTTAAAAAAAGATTAGTTTGGAAAGTATTTAGTATGGTTTCACTATGGTGGTGTGGTTGCACAGTAGTTAGAATGCACTATTGCAGGCTAATTCTGCCCACAAAAGCAGGAGTTCGATCCTTACCAGCTCAAAGTTCTCTCAGTCTTCTAAAGCCAGTAAAATAAGGACCCAGATTGTTGGGGGCAATAATATGCTGACTCCATAAACTGCCCAGAAAGTGCTATTGGGTAATATATAAGTAAATGCTATTGCTATTTTGCAGTACTTTTTTGTATGTAGAGTGGTCAACCCCATTCCCCCAGAGTTGTCTCAGTGTATTTGTGCAATAAAGAAGAGTTTGGGTTTTTCCCAGAATAAGAAACCAACCCTAATCAAAGGCTAAAACGAATGGTGATACCTGCTTCCTGGTTACAAAATGGAGTGACCTAGTACACAAGGCTTTCTCTCTTATCTCCTTGTGTTCTTCAGAATCCCCTACGTTCTTGCCACAGAGCAGATAGGGCTATGAAAAGAGACAAGGAGGAAGAGGCCACTCCTCAAAACCAAGATCACCTCAAAAATTAAGGACAGCTTGCACACAGCTTCAAACAGCATATGAATTATTGAATACTGCTGAGAAGAAGCCAGGTGGATTTAGAAATGCTGGGGGTGGACACAAGCAAAGAGCAGAGGCAGAAGCAGAAGTAGAGCAAAAGGGAGAAAGAGGGTATTTTTGTTTCTGCCATCAGGAGGGCTGCAACACCCTGTCTAACCTGGTTCTCCAGATCAACTGCAGAGGTGGTGATTTGGTGACAAACTTCATGAGGCTCCAAGCTAGCTTGATAAGAAACATATTCAGATGTGTCCACTTTAACTTTCAGTGATATAGAAGCCATACCTCTCATTTTTCTCAGTGATTATGTACCATCAAGTTGGTATCAACTCTTATTTTTTTTCCAGAATAACCTGTCCCAAACAGTTCTTTCAAATCTTCCAATGGGATACCTATCACAATTGTAGATGAGCCCTACCTTGTGTTGGTCTTCCTCTTCTTTCTTTCCATCTTTCCCAGTGTTACAGCCTTCTCTATGATTTTCTAATCTTTTGGAGGAGACAAAAGCCCACTCCCTTTGGAAGAGGTGGAAAGCAACTGTTGCCAGGAGATAACAAGGAAGATACATCATAAACCCTGTCCCCCCATCGCATCCATATATAAGATGCAGCTGTAAATAAAGAGCTGCGGAATTGTTTCTTGATATTGAGGAGCAAAATCATTTGAGTTAGCCTGTTCCAAGGAAAGGAACATAATTGGTAGACTTATAGCACACAAAGGGTCTGCAAGGATATCTAGTCCAGGGGTCTCAAACTGGATTACTTCAAAGGCCAGATCAGCACTGTAGTTTTCCGTGGGCCTGGGGGGGGGGGGAGATGGGATGGATGCCTCCTGCAGAACCCTGCTGGCCAAAATGGGGCTCAGGGGGCCTCTCACACACCCCATGTCCCATTTTGGTTGCCAGAGACACCATGGGGTGGTTCTTTGCTATTTGCAAGCCAGCCCCACAGACTAGATTTAAGCATCCTGTGGGCCGGATCTGGCCCATGGGCCTTGAGTTTGACACCCCTGATTGAGTCCAATGCTCTGCAATGTGCAAGAAAAGCAATTAAGATCAATGAGAGGTAACCCAAAGGTGCTTTTTCAAGAGGCAACTGGATATTCAAATGTTCCAAAAAAACTCCATACCCATTTGCACCACTCAAGTGACCATTGATGAAACAGATAAACCTCCAGGTGGCCTTAATGACTGGCTAAAAGAATGCAAATGACCAGCTGTCTGTCAGGAGTATAATATTCTGACCAAGGCTTCCTGAGACAGTAACAATCACATGCTGTTCCCAAAAATCTTTTTTTTTAAATTTCAACAGTTGTGAATTATATGCATTCACAGCCCATAATGAGTCCCAAACGGTTTATAAATAGTCCAACAGAAGTCTGCCACAGTCTTTCAGAATAAAGCTGATAAGCACCCACCTTTATGTCTCTTGAAATGCTGCCAATGACTAAATTGCCAATTAGCTGTACAAGACCAAAAGGAGCACAAAGTCAACATAGCTTCAGATTTTAAACTGACCAGAACAAAGAAAGTTGTTTCCTGCAAAGGCTCATGTCCCTTTGCTCCTCTTTTATGTCTTATGGGAGGAGCCAATCATCTCCAAGCCTAACTCCTGAGTTGCCCTTTTTGTCTTAACTGTTCTTGCCTTCTGGCAGCTCTGCACAAGCGCACACTGGGAACAGACTTCCCATGTTCCTCAGCCTCGCTGATGTCAGATTCTGGAGGCTCCAGAGTCAGCACATAGCTTTCAGATGGCCCTGGCCCCATCTCTGTGTCGGACAGAGATCCCTCATCTGAGCCCACCCCAGACTCCAGAACTGGCCCATGTTCCTCCCCACTGTCCGACTCTGCTGCCCGCTCTGTAGACCAGCGGCGGACCACAACATATAAATCCCTCCATTTTCCACTATCCAGTCAGAACTGAAGAAGCTTCTTGGATGAGAAGCAAAAAGTTTTCAAAGAAAAACCAGAAAGTCCAGTTGCCTCTTGAGAAAGCACCTTTGGGACAACCATGACTTGGATGACAGAATCTCCATAGACAATGAGAGGTAACATGTCCTTGAATAGCATCTAGTGTCTGGGAATCCTGTACCTCAAACTTCCCATCTGGGACTCCTTGTTCTGCTAGACTGTAATTCCTATCATGGTGGTCTGCAAAGCTATGGCAGAAGCATCCACTGGGTGCTTAGAGAATAAAAAGCATGACCTTGACAGAGAGAGGGAAGATCTATTACCAAGGCAATGAGCAGATAAAGGTTGCTTGAAACCAAACAAGGAAGAGATATGAAAACATATCAGACAGTTATCCCTGAATTCACATACACATAAAAGAGGACTGAGAAAAAGCATACTGTATTCGGATTTGTAAGATCCTGTTACTATAGTTGATCATCACAAAGGTAGTTTAAGGCATATGTGATAGCTCTCTGTTGCTCTGGCCTACCTTGTAGGGCTGACAGAATAGAAGGGAAAGCCTTTTCTAGGAACTTGAGTGAATCTAATGCAGAAGAGGCCACCCTGCTCCAAGCATTTAATTAATATATTGCATTGTTCATTCCATGTTCAAGGGTAACATTCCCACAAGGGCAGTTGTACTCAAGCTAGTGTGTCCCCAGAGTAATCAGAGAGCAAAATGTAATGTCCAGTCAGCTTTGTAGCTGTTCATTCAATCTATCTGGAATGGGGCATCTGTTTCGGGAAGAGAGCTTTAATTCATCCAGCTAGGTTTACCTGTATGCATTTAATATCATTAGGCAAGGCCCTAATTTAGGGTTGTCAAACTCACGGCCTGAATGGTCACAAGAAGGTAATAAGGAGGGCATCCTTTGGCTTTGGAGGGGGCAATGAGGGAATTTTCTGGGCAGCTTCCTCCTCTGAACTTCCCTCCAAGCACTGGAACTCCACATCTTGGTCCATAGCAAGAATACCTGTCAAATTCTGTAGAAGGCCCTTTTATATGCCAAAGAATTCACAAACCTACTCAGAAAGGAATCACCGTTTCAGCCTGGCTGTTAATATTTTGCTAGCACCCAAGTTGGTACCCAAATTTGAAATGCTAGCAAATAGGGGGTTACGGGTTGAATAAAGTGGACTACACTCTGAAGCTTTGGAAAGACTCCTTTCTGCCCTTCCACAAATAATCTGTTGGGTCGGGGGAGGGGGGGGGGAAGAAGAAGAGGAGAAACCTACAACTTGAGTAGCTCATCATGGCAACATAAAGGCCCTATATCCTATCATCTGGCATGAATCCAGGGCTCAAGACAAGGGAACAGTATGCACAGTACGAAGGCACCTCCCCCCTTTCCCAGTCTGGGAGGGGTTCTTGTCTCTTTTCTTTGTGATATTTTTAGCCTCCTTTTCAGCCAAAAAAACCTGGCTCTCCAAGCTTCTCACAGCAATTAGAAGGCAACACAGTTTGCTGTCAAAGGGAGCATCTCAGATGGAGCTGAAGGCACAGTGGAAAGGCTGCCTTTCTCCTGACCCTCCCTCAGGGGCAATTGATGGGGAGGGGGGTTCAAGAAAGCTACCCCTCCTTTTGCTTTTTATTGTGAGCACATCTCCTAAGTGCTATTTGGGAGCCTTTAAGCATAGGAGTTCTCTGCTCAGGAAGGATAAGGTTTTTCACCCCTTCCCTTTAGAAAACAAGGCAATTTGATCTGAGGAACCCCTGGATTTGTGGGATCTTTCAATCATGTTTTTTTTAAAGTGCCTTGCTAGGTGGCCCGGACTGTTAAATTTGCTCTGAAAGGCAGGGAGTGACCTTGACTGGGGCTGTGAAGCTCACCCAAGGAATCCTGGACGTTAGAAGAGAACAGAGTAGTAGAGTTGGAAGGGACCCTGGAGATTTTCTAGTCCAACCCCTGCTCAAGCAGGAAACCCTATATCATTTCAGACAGATGCTTGTCCAATGTCTTCTTGAAAACCTCCAATGTTGAAACACTCACAACTTCTGAATGCAAGTTCATTCCACTGATTAATTATTCTCACTCTTAGGAAATTAGGTTCTAGATTGATCTTCTTGATTAGTTTCTATCCATTGTTGCTCCTTGCTCTGCCTTCAAATGCTAGGTTAACCCATTCTTCTTTGTGGCAGAGATTGGAACAGATTATTTGGGAATTGTATTTGAATTACATTTGCATGTTTTGATGTTTTCATTTACTAGAGGTGTTATTAATAAATAGGGGTGTTATTATCTGTTTTGAATATATGAACCAAAGTGACATATTTATTTAATCCATCAATGCATACAGGAATATACATCACCAGTGTCTAGTTTGGCAGCTGTGAGCAGTGTTGAACTGTTTTCAAAATTCTCTTCCTCCATCTTGCAACAATAAAGAACATTCCTGGAATCCCTGCTTTGCCTCTTTCTTGACCTGGCCTACAGTGAAGGGCTGACAGTTCTCCAGACAGGTGATCCTCACTTAGGCAATAGTAAGTGGACTGGAATTTCCATTGCTAAGCGGCACAGTTGTAAAGTGTGGTGTGATATAATCTAAGCATGCCACTTAGCAATGGCAACTCTGGCAAACCCTGCTTACCATCATTAAGTGAATCACAGTGGCCATTAAATAAGAAGGTCACATGACCACAACTTCTGACTTTCTGCCAGCTTCCCCATTGACTTTGCTAGTGGAATGAGGCAGGGAAGGTCACAGAGTGTGATTGTGAGACATTGAAATAGTCAGAAACTAGGGTTGGCTTCTGAACTCCTGGATCACGATCAAATAACTGTGATGTGTGTGTGTGTGTGTGTGTGTGTGTGTGTATTTGTATAGAGAATATGTGTGTATTTGTATAGAGAATATATGTGTATGAGTGTGCATGTCTGTGTATGGGTATATATTTATTTTTGAGAACGAGCACCAAAATTTCATTTTTAACGTGTCCCAGTGTTTTCACAGAAAAAAAGTGGCAGTAAAGGTTATCCTATCCTGTCCCATCCCATCCTATCCTATATCATATTTCTTTTATTATCTCTTCTATCATCTATCTTATCATCTTATCTTATTTGTCCTCTACTCTAGAGAAGAATTTTAAAAGATGCTGCCTGGAACATTTCCTCAAGAAATGCCTGGGAGACTGACTCCAAGAAATAATCCTAAAAATAACAGGATGGCTTGTGAAGCATGAGCAAGCATCCTAAGATATGTTCCCCAAGTCTATCCCAATAGAGGTGCCAAAAATATTCTGAAATGTGGGGATGTTTGTTTCTTATGTATGGACGTACTCAATAAATATTCATCCTTAAATGTTTTCAGTCAACCAGATCAACATAGGACCATCTGTGTGTACTTGCCTTAATTCATGTCATTCTGAGTAACAGCCAACGAAAGCATGCCAAAATGGAAACATTCCTTCATTTTCAAAAAATGTTTATTGTTTTGCTATTACTAATTGAACACAAAAGAACCCAACTGAAATATGAAAAAAAAAACAGTCCCAAGATTTTTTTTTTGGGGGGGGGGGATTTTTCAGAAAGAAGCAAAAACATACAGGGCACATATTCTTGAAGTTTTGTTCATTTAACATTTGCTGGTCTTTGTGTGCATTGAGGTATTTTTCTATTTTTGTTTCAGTTTCCCGAATTCACCCCCTTTCATCATTCATCACACCAACATATACACATAAAGTGACTCATCTATATTTATTTTTATTTCTTTATTTGGTTTGTCAATTGCTTACAAGATAACAGGTATAAGTATAAACATAGTTATGGATACATGAAATGGATACATATAAGAAAAATAAGAAACAATAAGACAGGGATGGCAGGCATGTTGGTGCACTTATGCACACCCCCTACAGGCCTCTTAGGAAAGGGGTGAGGTCAATAGTAGACAGTCTAAGGTTAAAGTTTTTGGGGTTTGGGGAAGAAACCACAGAGTCAGGTAGAGTATTCCAGACATTGACCGCTCTGTTGCTGAAGTCGTATTTCCTGCAATCAAGTCTGGTACAGTTAACCTTGAGTTTGTATCTATTGTTTGTTCTTGTATTGTTATGGTTGAAGCTGAAGTATTCATTGACAGGTAGGACATTGCAGTGTATGATTTTATATACTATACTCACCTCACAGGGTTTCTGTTGTGGGAAAATAAATGGAGGAAGGAGTAACAGGTATGCTTGCCACCTTGAGTGACTTATAAAAATGAGATAAAAATCAAATAAGTAAGTAAATAAATAAATAAATTATCAACAGTTCCCTGTGTCTGTGTAGATGTGGGCATACAATGAAAGAAAACAAGCCTTCAGGGACTAAATCAAAATAACATGGTATCAGCTACTGCCACACATAAACCGGATATTATAATATTGGGTTGACGCCATCACTTTCCTGAAGATTGTACTGTGGGAGTGTCAAATCAATTAGTTTTAGCATCTGCTGTATTGAGCAGGGTAGTATGGGAGAAAATAGCTGAAATTCTGCTTCCTTCTTTCTAGGGCAGCTGCTTCTTAGCAATCTGTCACCAATCCGATCCACAATCTGTTGTCTGCTGAGGATGCCCCAAAGCTCCTTGTAGCACACTAGGATGCACATTCCAAAAAAGAAGAAGCAAAATAGGCAAAATGGACTGAACTTTCAGTATCCAGAATTACTAATTTTGGGGGGAGACCGGTCTTTGCATCCAAAACATGATTATTTAAGCCTGATTATAGTTAGTCCTCCATTTACAATCACAATGGAGCCCAAAATTTCCATTGCTAAAGGTTAGGTCACACTGGCTGACGGATGCAAAACGTATGCAAAAAGGACACAGCGGACGAGCAAAATTTCGGGGGTGGCTCCATCCATTGTTATCCGCTCTCAAAAGTGCCCCAAATTTGTATAAACAGAATGGAAAACAATGGAAAGGAACGGACGTGGGTAGTACGTACTGAGGATGGTAAGCGGATGTTCGTAGGAAACCTAGTGGATGGAAGCGGATGGAAGCGGATGACACATCCAAAGGGCTTCCGGGGGAGAATAGCGAAGCGGATACGTAGCGGAAGGAGCGGATGTGTAGCGGATGACACGGATGCATCACGGACGCCTATAGGATGCATAGCGGATGCGTAGAGGATGCAAAGTGTTCACTGCGCATGCGGGGAGGATGAATTGCATCAGCTCCACGGATATAAAAGGATGCAGCTCGCAAGCAGTCACCATTCAGAGGAAAGACCTGCTGCCAGAGACATCTTGAAAGGACATGGTTCGTCAGTCAGGGAAGAAGAGGAAGCCTGTGCCTACTCCTGCCAGCCCTGGCAAGAAGGACAGAACCACCATCCCACCCCCTGGCACTGACTCTGAAGCTGCTGGTGCTTCTGCTGCTGCTGCTGGTGTTGCTGCTGGTGGTGCTTCTCCTGCTGGTGCTGCTGGTGCTTCTCCTGCTGGTGCTGCTGGTGCTTCTCCTGCTACTGCTGCTGCTGCTATTGCTGCTGGTGCTGCTGCTGTGATGGACCAGCTCCAAGGACCTCAAAGCCCTGCTGCTAAAGGCCCTGAAGCCCCTGCCAGAGGGAGGAAGAGGCAAGGCAAGGAGAAGGGAGAGAGGAAACAGAACTCCATTTCCGAGGACCATGAGGAGGAGGTGCTGGAATGGCTGAGGGAGAACGAGTACCTGTGGAGAAAGGGCCACAGGCTCTATTGCAACACCAAGAGGAAGCAGGCAGCATGGAGAGACAAGGCAGAGAGCCTGGGCTACACTTCAGATGTACTCCTGGGATGGTGGAAGCACATGCACACCTGGAATGGCAAGCTGCACCTGAAGAAATCTGGCCAGGCCGCTGTCAAGCTCACTGACCGGGAGATGTACGTCATGGCCAAGTGCAGCTTCCTGGAGGGTGAGGTTCACCACCAAGGAGCAGCCCATCTGTCAGCCCTCTCCCTCAGACAGCCCACAGAGAGCCACTCCTCTTCCAGCCAGGAGACAGCTACCGTGTCCAGGCAGGTGTCTTTGGAGGGCTCCACGGCAGAGACCCCCCCGACAGCTGCATTCCCCATGCCAGAGGACGTGGAGGATCCCCTGTCTCAGATTGAGCAAGAAGAAGCAGCAGCCAGAGACCAACCCATCCCCACTCCCAGCTCCACCTCCACAGAAAACAGGCAGAGAGGCAGACTGGAGGGCCAGAGCCACACTGTCCTGCTGGAGATCAGGGACACCATCAAGACCAGCACAGATCTTCTCTCTCAGCTGGTCCACAGCGATATGCCATCCTCTAACGACAAGCCCTTCATCACGTACATGAGCCAGACCCTCATGGACCTGCCCAAGGCCCAGTACCAGGTGATGAAGGAGAAAATCACAGCACTGCTGTGCCACCCTCCAGGCCCAGCTGAACCTGCTCCAACCCACTCCAGGTCTGCTCCTCCACCCCAGGCGATGTCACAGCCCTTCAACGGCTTTCAACAACACCTCACCTACCAAGGCTACGAGTACCAGGACTTCCTACACCAGAGGCAGCCCTTCCCAGTCCAGGCCCAGACACGCCACAGATGCCTCACCTCACCCAGCTGCAGACCAGACAGCCCCACTACACTCCTCCTTCCTCCACCCCACAGCCAAGCCCCTCAACAGAAAATCTGTCTTCAGTACTGTGCCGGACATCCCAGGTCCTTGAGGAAGGGCCTCTCAACCTCACGGGACTGAGTCAGCTCTCTGAGAGCTTCCTGAACACACCATCCCCTGTTGTACCCTCAGGGCCAGGCACCCCAATGGCGCCTCAGACCAGCAATCCAACCACAGCCACCTCCACAGTTCCTGGCCGCTCGACAGCTGATACCATGGACATGCCTCAGAGTGACTGAGAATCGTGCCAGAGACTGAGTTTTACCTGTTCACCTTATCTTTGCTTAAAGATACTTTACTTGGTTCATTTTGCTTTTTTAATAAAGTCATACAGTTTACTTAAGACAGCTGTTAATAAAGGTTATCTTTGCTTCACACACTTGGTTCATTTTATTTACTAAATAAAGTGTTGGTGAAAACTTTGAAAAAATGGTTAAGCCTTTGCATGCTTGTGGGATAGGTAAGGATAGTTGTGGGATGGGTAAGGATAGTTGTGGGATGGGTAAGGATACCTGTGGGATAGGTAAGGATAGCTGTGGGATGGGTAAGGATAGTTGTGGAATGGGTAAGGATAGCTGTGGGATTGATAAACCTCCAGTGCAAGCATAGTGGGACTGTATGGTCCACCCTCCCAGCTGCCACACATATGGCCCTTTATTATCAATAACAATTTATTCATTGATCAACACATTTCAAAATAAACAAAACTCTTTATTAATGCCCTATTCATTGTAGGGCCACTCAACATACATGGCACAATCTCATCAGTGTTATGAGACAGGCTCAAGGAAGCATCCATTAATCATCTATCATCCTGTCTTGCCACTCCACTGCTCCAGCTGGGGAGTTGCACCAGTGTTTCAGGAGGTTGCGCTGCTTCTTCCCTTCACGTGAAGCTCTGTTGGGGCCTTGTACATCCACAGTGTCTATCAGGTTACGTCCTTGCCTCCATTCACCAAGCTCCATATCCCCATTCCCTTGTTGATGGTCCACAAGCCTGTTCTTCAACACTGGGTAGCGGGTACGCATGAGATTGAGCAGGATGCAGCAAGCTTCCACGATGCTCCTCACAGTCCCTGGATGATGCTGCATGGTGGTGAGAAGTATCTGGAACCTGTTGGCCAGGATGCCAAAGGCGTTCTCCACCACCCGTCTTGCCCTGGAGAGCCTGTAGTTGAAGATCCTCTCTTCACGGGTGAGGTATCTGGAACTGTAGAGCTTCATGAGGTAGGTTCTGAGGGAGAAGGCGTCATCACCCATGATGAAGTTGGGCACATCTTGTGTGTCATTGGGTAGGGGGTCTGGATCTGGAAAACCCATGATGAGGTTGCATTCCAGCCCATCCTTGAGGTCACTGGCGTTGTATACCTGGCTTTCTGAAGCAGACCCGTTGCCTGAAGCATCGATGTAGATGAACTTGTAGTCAGCATCAACCATGGCAAAAAAGATGATACTGAAGAAGCCCTTGTAGTTGTGATAAGAGGACCCTGAGTTGGCTGGAGCTTTGCAGGCCACGTGCTTCCCATCTATGGCTCCAACGGTGTGGGGAAAGTTCCACCTCTGATACCACTGTTCTGCAAGTTTCCTCCAGCCTTCTTCAGTGGTGGGGCACTGGAGAAGCTCCTCCACGTATTCTTTGATGATGGCCTGCACCACTTCTCTGACCACTTTGCTAATGGTGTTGTGTGGCACCCTCCAGGCATACTGCATGTTTCTGTATGTGGTTCCAGAGGCCAGGTGGTGCCGAGTCAGTGCCACCTTCAGTCCAGTGTCCAGGCTGGGATGGAAGTTGGTGCTTGGCTTGGTCAACCTGGGTCTCAGACGCTCCACAATTTCGTCAAACATGGCTGGTGGCATCCTCATGAAGTGCTGGAATGCACGAGTGTCTTCATTCCTCAGCTCCACCATCAGCTTGTCATAGAGTCCAAACTCCACTCTTCTCCGGATCCATCTTCAGACCCACACATCTCTTGGACGTCTCCTTCTTCACCTTGCGTAGAAAAGGTGAAACAGTCTGAAGAGGGCTTGGTTCTGGTGTTGAATGATGGCAGCTACCATAAGGAGTGTGTGATGATCCATGCTGGAGATCAATGGATGATGTGGAAGAGCAAGAGCAAGGGTGAAGAGGTCTGTACACCACAGCTGCTGGACTTATAGTGAGATCCAGGTGATTTCCTCCCCCTTTTTATAGGAAATGTCGGTTTTCCACTAGGTGTCCTTCCACATACTCTAGGCATACTCCAGACATCCTAAATATCTGAGATACGTCCCATATATGAACGTTTTGTCTGTTTTAATGCTTTATATACGAGATGCATCCACTTACATCCTTTCTATTTCCGTGCTATTAACGCTGTGTGGACGTTCCGTGTACCTTTCACTTCCTCCCTCTTTCCACTTTCAGATGCAGTGGATGTGAGTTGAGGGGATGCCCAGAGGATGCCGAGAGGATACAGTGGACGTGTAATGGATGACAACGGACGTAGAACGTTTGTTGCCCGTATGTGTCGCAGATGTAGATCGTACATGGCGGAAAGTTCATCCGCTCAAAAAGTTTTGTGCAGCTCAAAACTTTTTGAGTGGATGAAATAGCAGTAGATGGATGTTTGACAGATAGAGCGTATGAAACACGTATGCAGTGAGTACACAACGGATGCATCGCATTTTCCAACGGATGGCAAGTTTTTTTGTCCGTTTTACATCCTCTTTGCATCCGTTGGTGCAGTGGGACATGGGCTTAAGTGAGGCAGTTGTTAAATGAGCTTTGCCACATTTTAGAATTTGTCTTGCCTCACTTAATTGTGAATCTGGATTTCTCCATTGACTTGGCTTGTCAGAAGCTGGTCACATGACCCCCGGGTCATTGTAAACATCATGAATATAAATCAGTTGCCAAACATATGATTTTTGAGCATGTGACTGTGGAGATGCTTCAATGCTCGCAAGTGTGGAAAGCAGTCATAAGTCCTTTATTTTCAGTGACTTGAGTGACAAAGTTGTAACTGTCACTCAATAAACTGTTGTTAAGTCGAGGACTAGCTGTAATATAGAGGTTCAGTTCTGGAAAACTGGTAGCGAAAATTTTGAGTAGTTCAGAGAACCAGTAAATCCCACCTCTGACTGGAGATTTTACAGTATCCTTCCCCTGCCACGCCCACCAAGCCACGCCCACAGAACCGATAGTAAAAAAAAAATTGAATCCCACCATTGCTGCAATTGTAGCTTGAATGAGACCTTTGGATTGATTAGCTCGGTCCTTGGGAGAAGTCAGGAGTCTTCTCCAATACCAAAATAAAGAAAGCGTCAATATGGGTAGTTCTCAGCTTATTGACTGAAGTTACAACAGACTTACGACATGAGTTACTTATCACCTGATTACAAAGTTCCAATGGCTGCCCTCTCCAGTATCATGACCACATTTTGCATGTTCAGTAACTGGTTCCCATTTATTATGCCCATTTGCAGCATCCCATGTTCAAATGGCCCAGTGGTGGGATTCAAAAATTTTACTACCGATTCTGTGGGCATGGCTTTGTGGGCGTGGCAGGGGAAGGAGACTGTAAAATCTCCAGTCAGAGGTGGAATTTGCCACTTCTCTGAACTATTCAAAATTTCCGCTACTGGTTCTCCAGAACTGGTCAGAACCTGCTGAATACCCACCTCTGAGATAGCCACGTTTTATGAGGTTTTTGCTGTCAACCAGCATTTACTTCCAGTTTGGGGCAAACCAGCCAGAGGTGATATTCAGCAGGTTCTGACCAGTTCTGGAGAACTGGTAGCAGAAATTTTGAGTAGTTCAGAGAACCAATAAATCCCACCTCTGACTGGAGATTTTACAGCATCCTTCCCCTGCCACGCCCACCAAACCACGCCCACAGAACCAGTAGTAAAAAAAAATGAATCCACTGAAACCAGCCCACAGCGGATAATTGGTTCTGTTATTGACCATGGGGTTTGCTTTATGGCTGCAGCAGCTTCTTTATGACCACAGCATTTGCATAATGACTACCTGTTCTGACCCAGCCCCCCAAACACAACAAACCCTCTGAAGTTAACTCAATGATTCCTATATTAGGAGTGCCAGCAGCCCCAGTAAAAAGTTTATCTCTCTCCTAACTAACAAGGCTAACAAGTCCAGCTGGCCGGAAGATGAATAGTTGTCTACCACATCTATTCACCTTCACCCCCTGCCTTTTATCCCTAGAACTAGAATGGGGCCTCACTAGCAGCGGTGGCTCTTCCTTCCCAAGGATCAGCCCACAGATTTCCACTGCTCTCCTCTCCTGTGCCTTCTGCACATCTGCATGTCAGTCACTGGACCAAGCTGTTCCTCTTCCTCTTCATCAGTAACCTCCAGACCTGGGGGCTATTGACTCCCGATCTGAGGGCTGATGGATGGCCCAGACTCTGCCTCTCTCTCTCTTTTTCTCTCTCTGCCAGCTCCATTCTCTCTTCCCCCTCAGACCTCTCAGGTTGCCTTGATGCTCACCCTGACCCCCACGCTTCCTCCTCCTTCTCTGATTCAGCTGCTGGAGGGGCTGGCGGCCAACAGGCACCAACACCACCACAAAATATATTTTCATAAAATCTAATATAAGTCAAGGATTACCTGTACTCTTTCTGTCCTGTTTCTTCAAAATTCAATTTTCCCTTGAGTATCATATAGAAAACCACGGCCTGCACAATTGTGTTTTTAGAGGTAAGCAAGCACAATCTTGGTTCATTTCTTCTAAGGCCTTCATTACCAGTAGTCCTCACTTACTAACAATAATTGGAACTTTGTTGTTAAACAATGTGGTCATAAGACGTGATGACATGTGACCCCATCAACTTATGGTGGTAGTTTATGATAGTTGCAGTGTCCCGGGGTCACGTTATTAACTGTTGTGAATTTCTGACAAGCAAAATCAATATGGAAGCCAGATTCACTTAAGAACTGTTTTACCAACTTAATAACTGCAATGATTCACTTAACAACTGAGACAAGAAAGGTTGTAAAATGAGGTGAAACATGCTTAACGACTTGCTTAGCCACAGAAATTTTGGGCTCAGTAAGTTGAGGACTACCTGGAAAAGCTATCCAGCATGGCAATTGTCTTTGCTGTCAATTCTATGACTGCTTGCTGTGTTTGTTGTCATCGGCTTGATCTTTTTTATTTTCAATCATAGTGCCATTTTTTTCACTGTGCTGTAGTGTTTTCCCAGTGAAATGTTTTGAATAATTTCTATGGCACATGTGCTACAAGTGGCATGCAGAGCCATTTGTGCCAGCATATGAGCCGCAGGCAAACTTATGTCACTGCGCATGTGCGTGCCTCACAGCTGATTTTTCTGCTGGTTTCAGGCCTTTTTTGGCCTCCCAGAAGCTTGGAAAAAGCCTCTGCAAGGCTTTTCAGGATTAATAGGCCCGTTTTGTCACTTCCTGTAATATCAGAAGTGACGAAACGGGCATATTATTCGGCCTGAGAAGCCTTGCAGAAGCTTTTTACAAGCCTCTGGGAGGTTGAAAAAGGCCTCAAACCAGCCAAAAAATCAACTGTAAGACGCAGTGCAGGTAAGAGGGTGGTGTGTGTGTGGGGGGGAATTGCTTGCACATGCTCAGGGGGTGTGGGGGTGCAGTGCATTCTGGGTGGTGGTATATGAGTGTGTGCGCGCTAACCACGCATAATTTTTGGCACAGGAGCCCAGAAAGGTTAGCCACCACTGCCCTAGTTTATGACTGAATTTAGACCTCTTTTTCTTTCTGTCTTCTGCTCTGTCAGTTTTCATCCCACTTAAATTTTCTGGTCTTACTCTTTCTCATAGTAATTATATTTTGAAGAACAACCTCGGTCAAGCATCATTATAGTCGTAATGACAGTGAAGCTTGGCCATAGGGATATGTTCAGCAGCATCAGAAAACTAAACTAAACAAAAACAAGCATGAAAATATAGAATTTTGCTTCATTTTCATACAAAATCACGTTTCTGTTAGCCTCTCTGCAGATTTCATTGGTGTCTACAGGATCAAAACAAGCAGATGGTGGAGACAATAGTGATTCAGAATAGAGCTGGAAGGGATCTTGGAAGTCTTCTAGTCCCAACCTCCTGCTCAAGAAGGAGACCCTATATCATCCCAGACATGTGGCTGTCCAGTCTCTTCTTACAAACCTCCAGTGATGGAGCACCCACACCTTCTGAGAGCAATCTGTTCCACTGGTTAATGGTTCTCACTGACAGGAAATTTCTCCTTAATTCCAGATTCCTTCTCCTTGATTAGTTTACATCCATTGTTTCTTGTCTTGCCTGTTGATGCTTTGGAAATAAGTTGACCTAGAACTGAGGAGAAACTTCCAAAAAACAATTAACCAGTGGAACAGCTTGCCTTCAGATGTTGCAGGTGCTTCTTCACTGGAGGTTTTTAAGAAGAGACTGGACAGTCACTTGTCTGAAATGGTCTGAAATTATATAGGGTCTTCTGCTTGAGCAGAGGCCTGGCCTAGAAGACCTCCAAGATCCCTTCAATTCTGACTGTTCGTGGCAGCCCCTCAAATACTGGTATATTGCTATCATGTCACCCCTAGACCTTCTTTTCTTTAGACTGGCCATACCCAGTTCCTGCAACCGTTCTTCATATGTTTTAGCCTCCAGGCCTTTAATCATCTTAGTTCCTCTTCTTTGAACTTTCCCCAAAAAGTCTCCACATCTTTTTTGTAATGTGGTGACCAAAACTGGATGCAGTATTGTGACGCATGGTCTACCTTTGGCTTGCATTCCAACGTTAGGCCCACCATCTCAGGTGTTTTGACATCACCTTCTGTGGACACAGCTGAATATATAAGAATTGGATAAAGGCCACTCCCTAACTGATACCTACAGTCAGTTCCTTCCACTGCCAATGAGATTTCTGAGGCTTAAAATGCTGCCAAAAACAATATTCAGAAGTTGGATTTAGCACAGAATGCCCTCCCATTTTCTACAATGCCTCCAAAATAGCCAAATTTAACATAAGTGAAACCCAGTGAAATCCAGCTTTGTTCAGAATATGAAATGTCAATGAATACTTCAGCTTCAATAACAATACAAGAGCATGCAATAGATACAAACTCAAGGTAAACCACACCAAAGTTGATTGCAGGAAATACGACTTCAGCAACAGAGTGGTCAATGCCTGGAATCCTCTACCTGACTCTGGTTTCTTCCCCAAACCCCCAAAAATTTAACCTTAGACTGTCTATTATTGACCTCACCCCCTTCCTAAGAGGCCTGTAGGGGGTGTGCATAAGCGCACCAACATGCCTACTATCCCTGTCTTATTGTTTCTTTTTTATTTTTCTTACATGAATCCATTTCATGTATTCATAACAATGTTTATACTTATACCTGTTATCTTATAATTGCTTGACTAAGTAAGTAAGTAAGTAAGTAAGTAAGTAAGTAAGTAAGTAAATAAATAAATAAATAAATAAATATTCACTAAGGGCAACTTAGAGCAAATCCCTGTAGAGCTGTTGCCTCTAGATGTGCAGACCACAACTGTCACACTGAACTAAATCTCTCATTGGTTTTGTTCCCTGGAGATATTGGAAGTTCTAGACCACAAATTTGAACAGCCTCCAGTAAAATCTGGAATGTTCGAAAGACTCTCCCATTTCCTTTTAAATCAGAAACGAGAGAGAGAGAGAGAGAGAGAGAGAGAGAGAGAGAGAGAGAGAGAGTTGACGAGCGCCCCTGTGTGGTAAAATGGTACACTTAGAACTTAGAAGTGCTGCATTGGAAAGGGTATCAGAGCCCGACTCACTGCTTAGCACAGGAAACGAAATGAAAGGCTCCCCCTGGACAGATAGATGATGTAGCCCTGCTCATAAGCACCCTGTGATAGGCAGGCTCACACTTTCTGAGTAGCTGATTCCATGATCAAAGTATTCTACTGTTCAGATGTTTTTTTTTCTAGCATTCATTTAGAATTTGTTAATTATGATGATCTATTCCTCCATGTCTTGCCTTCTGAACACCACAAAACATCTTGTGTGTAATTCCCTTAAAGGTAATTTGACAATGGCTGCTGTAGCCCCTTTCAGTCTTCTCAAGTCTAAAAAGCACCCACCAACATCTCTATTTAGAGCTGATCGTCCTTGTTACCATTCTTAAAAGTTGATGCCCAGAATTAGGATCAAAAAGTAAAGAGCATTAAGTTGAGTAAACATTGCTTGTTTGGTTTTGGAAATTATACTTCTATTGATGCAATTGATACTTGCATTTCCTTTTTTAGTCCCTATCACACTGTTGATTCAATATACAATCGAATACTTTTTCTGAACATTTTTTTTTACAAGTAGTGCTACTAAGCAAGCTATGCTCCACCTGTAGCAAACATTTGATTTTTATATTGTCAGGGAAGAATTTTACATTTCTTTTGGTTAAATTTTATGTAACTTTCAGGTGGTTTTCTTAACCTATCAATATGTTTTTGAACTATAATTCTTTCTGCTAATATATTAATAATGCCATCCACATTATGATATTTGCAGATGTTATTTATCTCTATATCTTCACAAAAGAGATTAATGCTGCAGAGTAGAGGGCCAGAAGTGAAGCACATGGGCTCCATTTGATCTCACGCGAGAGCTTGATCTACAGTCATTGGCACAGCATTCCTGGCATACGTTTGGAGCCAACTATGTATCCACTGAATTGTCCTAACATGTGGTACATCTTTAGCTTCCTTATAATCAGAAGGCCATATTTTATTTATTAAAATAAAGATATATTACATCTGTAGCATTCCTACCGGGTGTTAGAGAAATTACTAAATAAAAAATAGATAAAATTAATCTAGTGATGTTGATTCTGGACAACTTCATGCTGATTTCTGTAAAATTTCTATTGTATTAGTATCAAAGGATGTACAGTTCATTGTCATTAGAGTGGCTTCTAGAAGCTTCTGAGTGATTGTTGTCAAAATAGTCAGTATTGCTGGATGCTCTTTGTTATATTTTTGAAGAGGAAGACAACACCTGCTTTCCTCCAGCTAGCTGAAACTTCACCAGTCCTCAAGGCTATCTGAATGGTAATACATGAAGCTTTGGCCAGACCAGACTAATAGAATGCTGTTTATATGGCTCTGGAGAATTAAACTACTTCAAAGTACATATGCATCCCCTGATCTTGGGAGTCAAATCCACCTAGGGTAAGAGTTAGGTTTCCATAAATTCGTTTAGGAGGGCACTAATGTTTCAAGCCTGGCTTATCCACATTTCCTGGAAAAGTACATGGGAAAACCCCATTGGAGGACAAATGAACATAGAGTTAGGGATAGGTTGTGATGAATTTGGAGAGCAGAATGGACACCACCAATGGATTTGGGATCCTTGATTATGCTTAGGAGGGCATCGACATTTCCAGTCAGTAGTGTATGTTCCCTGTTAAAATATATGGGAAAATCCCATTGGCGGGAAAATTCATCTCGGATTAGGTTAGGTTTTCATGAATTCAGAGAGCACAATAGATGTCACCAATGGATTTGGAGTGCTTTATTATACTTAGGAGGGTGAGGGTTAGGGCAAAATGGATATTGCGAAAAGATTCAGAGTGCTTGATTATGCTTTGAAGGGAGCCGGACTTTTGAAGTCAGCCTTATCTACGTTTCCTGGTAAAATATATGGGAAAATCCTATAAGTGTTAAAATACATCTAGGGTTAGGGTTAGTTCTCGATGAGTTAATAAAGCAAAATCGACATTGCCAATGGATTTGGAGCGCTTGATTATGCTAAGGAAGGTGCAGATGTTTTAAGTCAGCCTTATCTACATTTCCTTTTAAAATACATGGGAAAATCTCATTGGCAGTGTACTGGTTAGACTGGTTAGACTGGGCTGTGGCCCACCGGTGGGCTAGGAGAAAATTTTGGTGAGTCGCAGAGAAATCTCACCCCCAGAGCACCCCCCCCCCAAAGCAGTTAATCCAAGCTGCACAGAAACACAAGGCTGCGCTGGCCCACGGGAACCCTCCCCGCCTACTCGCTCCTTACCAGACAAACTTGCCTGTTAAATTGCTATTTTTCCTTTTTCCAACCATCATCTGTTCTGCGGTGCCTGGAGATTTGGATTAGCAAGGAAGCAGGAAATGATTGGATTTCTTGCTTTCTAGCTAGTCTTTAGATCTCTCTTAGGACTGAAGGTTTTATTATTCAGTGCAGACTCATAGCAAGCAAATTTGAGAGACTGAGCTAGCCGATGGCAGATAGATAGATCACTGAATGATTCTGTGAGCAACTCAATCTGCCTGCCTGCTTTGCCTGTTTTTGGGTCAACCCACCTGCCCCACATGCCTCTGCTGTGCTTTGGCTGAACCAGGCCACTCACTTGAGGGTCTCCCTGTTCATGCATGCCCCGCCCCGGCCCCACCAGGAGGCCACGAGAGGAGAAGGAGGGGGAGGAGGAGGAGGAGGTGGGTTTTCTTTGGGAATGCCATGGTTCACATTCATTCCTCAGTCAGCCCAGATTTCTGAAAAGTTGCCAAAAAGTAAGAAAAGAAGTAGTGAAGAGCTTCAAGGAGAGCTTGCCAGGTCAGCCAAGCCTCGGCTTTCTTTTTTTTTTTTTTAAGATAAATTTTATTTGGGTTTTCACAAAAACATAATACAAATAAAACATCTTTTTTTGAGAATTTTCACTTCTCCATACAGACACAAACTCAATTTCATATTCATCTTTGTGTTCTATTCCATATCTTATTACTATTTTAACATTTTCTCCATAGTTTTTCCCCTCCCTTGGTTTTCTCAACTTTATATTTAATTATCTCATATCTAAATTCAACTATATATCTTTTTCTAAGTTTCAATGTCTTTCTAATCATTATATTTATACTTTGGTCCTGTTTCAATTTCATATTATCTTTTCTCATTAAACAAATTTTCCCCTGTAGTTACTAATTGGAGTATGACACCTTTATATCTTTTAATTTTATCAATTCAATTCTTATTTAAACTTCAATTTATTACTTTAGAATTATAATATTAAATATAGTACAAAACTTCCAATCGAATTCTGCTTGGTACATTCTTAAAATACACACTATGTTCTTTTATATATATACAAATATATATACTGCTATGCCAGAATGATTTTTTCTTCATCCTGATTGATGGATTGGGAGTCTTAGTCTGTGTTATTGGTCTTGGAATTTGCTGTGTTCTGCTTGATTGGTGTTTCTAATATCTTCTATCTGTTTTGTAGCTTTTTTTGTCTTGATTGGCTGGCAACGTTGTGTTCCTGTATTGGAGGCTTTTAGTGCAGCTTGGCTCCGAATAAATGGACAGCTATCATTTATTAGGAAGCTAGGTTTTATCTGGGTGCCTTGGTTGGGGTGTGTTTGAGCTGGAGGTATCAAGGGGGATCTGTTTGTGCCCAGGTATTTGCCTGGCTTGTGGTGTGGAGATTTTTTTGTTTGTGAGTTCAGGCTTCCAAATAATTGACAGTCTGGTGGAATCATCTCTTCTATTCATGCTTTCAGGTCTTTTTTCAATCTCTATGGCTTCTCTGATAATTCTGTGACTGGGGTTTTCTATAGTGGCTAGGGTTTTGGCTAGGGTTTTGGTGCCATTGAAGTGCCATTGCTTCACCAGCTGTCGCACCCCCCAACCTCAAAACCAAACAAGCTGACACACCCCAAGAACACAGATCCAGATCCCAAACTCAAAGCCAGACTAAAACCCAGAATGCTACATCACAGCCACCTGCTCAGGATATCACATCAGAAAACCCAGGAAATTAGACCACAAAAACTCAAGAAATTGCAACACAGCAAATGACCCAGGATATCACAGCACAAGACCAAAGATACCACAGCAATAAATCTCACAAGGTCATCACAAACCCATTACCCAAGCTGTTACTACACAGGAGGCTAATGGAAAAAAGATCAAAACACAAATGACCCAGGAGATTACAATGCAGGACCCAGGATACCACAACAAAAGAACTCGCAAACCCATCACACAACCCATTACCCAAGCTGGAAAAACAGGAGAGGCGACTGGAAAAAAGATCACTACAAAAGAAACAACCCAGGAGATTACAACACAAAATCCAGGATATCTCCACAACAAAACTCACAAGACCATCACACAGCCCATTATACCAACATCAACTCCATCAACCAATCAAGAGACAGCAGCGCAGCCAACCAGCCCAGGACATCACCACCACCACCAGTATTTATAGTGAGATGGCAGCTCCGATCACACACTGCTTGCACTGGCATGAAGGCAAAAGCACCAGCCTGAGGATGGCAAGTGGGACCTCACCAAAATGTTGCCAAGATACTCTTAATCTTACATGGGAAAAGACCCGAACACACCTAGAAATGGCTGTGAAAGTCTGACTCACAGACGAACACAATACAGAAACCTGATGATGGCAGATGAGATTCTGCCGAAATGTTGCTGCAACTTTAAAAGCACAACTATGATGACGTGGGAAAATACCCAAACAAAGCTGAATACCATACATGTAAGTACCCGTGAAAACTTAAGAAAACATATGTATATATATATGTATATATGTATATTTGTTTTTTTTTTCTTAAGTTTTTTAAGATACTACACAGGCATCACATCAAGACTGCCTTCAAAACAGACAAAAAAATAGCAGCCATCCTTAGAAACCCCAAAGATAAAATTGACCTGGAAAACCAAGGCATATACGAAGTTCTCTGTGCGTCATGCCTGGTCATATACATTGGGCAGACCAATAGAAGAATAAGTACCCGCCTGGATGAACACAAAAATTCAGTAAAAAAGCTGGAACACACCTCCTCACTAGTCCAACACATGAAAGCCACAGGTCATAACATCAACTTCAGTGGCATCAAAACCCTAGCCACTATAGAAAACCCCAGCCACAGAATCATCATAGAAGCCATAGAGATTGAAAAAAGACCTGAAAGCACGAATAGAAGAGATGATTCCACCAGACTGTCAATCATTTGGAAGCCTGCACTCTCAAATAGAAAGATCTCCACACCACAAGCCAGGCAAACACCTGGGCACAAACAGACTCCCCATGATACCTCCAGCTCAAACACACCCCAACCAGGCACTCAGATGAAACCTGGCTTCCTAATAGATAACAGCCGTCCTTTTACACGAAGCCAAGCTGCACTGAAAGCCTCCAACACAGGAATACAGGGTTGCCAGCCAATCAAAATCACAAAACAGACAGAAGAAACCAGAAACACCAATCAAACAAACTCCAAAAACAATAAACACAGACCAAGACTCCCAACCAATCAGGATGTAAAAAAAACCATCCTGGGACAACAGTAGGCTAGCCTCAAATTTAAAACCAACGGCTGTCATAGCCTGACCCACATACGAACTCAATACAGAAGCCTGATGATGGCAGATGAGATTCTGCTGAAATGTTGCTACAACTTTAAAAGCACTACAATGACGTGGGATAATACCCGAAGGAAGCTGAACTGCATTCATATATGTATATGTATATATAAAACAATAGTAAATAAGACACTCATTCCATTCCAATTCAATTCTATCATTAATATTAGTTACAATCTTAACTTCTTTAACATTTCTTTTCAATTTAATATCATACTTCCTTGGGAACACTTATAAATTTTCCATAATTAATTCTTTTTTTCCATATTTCTCTTCACTTATTTTTTTTTATAAATCATTCATAATTAAAATGTTCCCATCCTTTCCTGATTTCATTCTCTCATTCTCTTTATTTCATTTATTTATTAACAAACATTCCATTGCATTACAATAAGTATTTTATCCATCATTTTAATCATACATTTTTTCATATTTTCTAAAATTATTTCTATTTCTAATATAACAATACTATCTTATGTACCTTTGCAGAATCCCTTTTTCAATTAAAATTTCACCCATTATCTCTAAATAGGCTTATACTTTCAATCCTTATACATTTTCCCTTTTTCTCAAGATCTTGTTTCTGTCTTTTATAACTTATTTTCCTTTCCTTCTTCCTCTTCTTCTTCTCCCTCCCCTTTTTGCCCCCTTGTCTCTTTACTTCTAATTCTCTCTTCTGTAATCCTCTCTTCCGTTGCTTCGTAATATTCTAATTATTTTTCAAACTATTCTTTTTTGGGGGTTGTTTTTTCAAATCTTAAACTTTCCACTCTCTTCCCCCCCTTTCTTTTTTCCCCCCCCACATAAAATTACTTGATCATTAAGATGGCTTCTTGTTTGTTCCGACCTTCTTGTTCTACAAATGTTTCTTGTTGTTTCTCATAGTTCCAGATCTCCATTTCTAAAAATTGAAATATGAAGCCCAAAGAACCTCTTCTTTCTTGTGCATCTTCTTTCTGTTTTTTAAGTTCCATTTCCAGTTCTTCCAAAAGTGATACCATTTTAAACACTTTTGAACAACCACCCGATTGATTTTAGTCATTTAAATCCAATAGCCAAAAATCCCAAAATCACCAAGGAATCCAAATAACCCAAAGCTGTTTCTTCTTGCTTCTTTTTTTCCACTTTCTCTTCCTAGGGTTCTATTATTTTTTTTACAAAGTTTCAGTTAGAATGTATCTTTTAGGAATCTTGTTAAAGTTTCACTGTAAATTCCTTTTAGTTCCAGGCAATCCCCTCCATTTTTCCAGATCCCGCCCTTTTATTATTTCCTTTTCTCTCCTTTACTTCTTTTAAAAGTTTTTGAATATCCAAAAATCTTTAATATCCCTTTAACACTTTATTTTCAGCTTAAATGCCTATTGATGTCAAAGTGGATTTTTGTCAATTTCTTACTTAAATTTCTTAGCTGTTAGTACGAGGAAGGGAAGAAAAAAAAAGCCAAATCCTTTCCCTTCCCTCTCTCCTTCGCTGCTTCAAAATCTTCTTTGGGAACAATATTATTTTTTATAGTTCAAATTCCCAGGTACCTTACGTTGTTGCTTTTTCAGTTCAACCCAATCAACCAAAACTTTCTCTTCTTATCTTCCTCCTGCACATTCTTTTCCAGTCAAGATCTTCTTTGAGGTGGCCATTTCTGACCACTGCTGCAACCACCTTTGGGAAAGGGAGTAATGACCATCTGAGGAGGAGAGATGTGGATCTCCTCGACCCTGCTAGTGGTCTCCCTCCTCTTCACCACCTCTATGGGATGGCTTAGCACCGAATCCAGCCGGCTCGGGGTGCTCCGGCAGCAAGCACAGATCAAAACCGTGCACGATCACAGATTTTGGTCCATCGCCGAAGAAGCTCAAACTGGAAGCCAAGCCTCAGCTTTCTGAGAGAGAGAGAGGAGACAGACAGACATGACACACAGAGACAGAAAGACAGAGACACACTGAGAGACAGAGACAGAGACAGAGACAGAGACAGACAGACAGACAAAGAGGCAGAGAGTGTGATGACCCGAGGTGTGGCACAAAGGCAACACAGCCAGAGAATAAGAATCAGGTCCTTTATTCACTCCAACTTTGCCCCCAATGACCCAGTTACCTTCTGGTCTAAAAAAAACTCTCCCACGAACCTGCACCAGCCTTTGGCTGCAGATATTCCAGTGATTTACAAACATTGTAAACTGAAAACTTTAAACTATAAATCCAACAAGACAAAATAAGGTAATAAATCTGGCAGGCCAAGATATGGAGTTCCAGAAATGAAGTAACAAGGCACTAAATCAAAACAGTTGGGAGGATGCCAGGAACTCAAATAACAGCAGCCAACACAAGATAAACTCAATGTTTGTTCCCAACAACCATCCCTTCCATCTGCTTCTCCTTTAAATTTCATTCCCTGGTGTTTCCTTGTGAAGGGAATCAGGTCCCTTTCCTCTCTCGTAAGCAATGCAACCCACATTTGTTCAAACAAACCACATTACTTCCTTCCGTGCACTACGATAAAGAGTGGGTGGGTCTTCCTCTGAACCCCATCTCCCATGTTCTACCTCTCCTATGCTCTGCACAGCCTGACTTTGCTCTTCCCATTTCCGAGAGAACAAATGGAGCCACTCTCCTGCTCACTGTCAGATGTTTGTCTTCCTCCTCAGATTCAGATTTCAAGGAGGGAATGAGAGAGACACACACACATATACAAACAGAAAGAGAGACACAGAGAGAGACAGAGGGGGGAAGAGAGGGAGGGGGGGAGATATGGAGAGAGAAAGATAAAGAGGTGGGAGAGAGAGACATAGAGAAAGATACAGAAAAAAAGAGATACAGAGAGAGGGAGAGGGGAAAAGAGAGAGGAGAGAGGGAAAGAAAGAAAAAGAGATATCAAAAGGCTTTTCTGGTTCTGGGTGTATTTTAACAAATAGTTCTCTGCCCTAATGACAGGCCGGGTAGGCATGCCTAGGGAGTCATGTGGCTGGGTGGGAATGAGACGTAACCCTAAACCTAAAGCCCCTGTCACACTGCAGCAACGGATGGAAAGAGGATGTAAAACGGAGAAAAACACTTACCATCCATTGGTTAACGCGATGCTTCCGTTCTGTACTCACTGCCTCCGTTTTGCTTCCTCTCTATCCGTCCAGCATCCGTCTATTGACATTTCATCCGCTCAAAAGGTTTTGAGCTGCTCAAAACTTTTGAGCGGAAAATGTATCAAACGCGTCTGTTCTGCATCCGCTAGGCATATGGGGGACATCCGTTCTGCATCCGTTGTCATCCGTTACGCTATATCCGCTAGCATCCGATGTGCATCCGTGCAACTCGAATCCGCTCCAGCGGTAAACGGACGTAGGGAGGAAGCGGAACGGATGCGGAACGGACGCGCAGCGTTAGTAGCACGGACGGAGAAAGGATGAAAGCGGATGCAGCACACAAAGAAAGCATTTAAAATGGAAAAAACGTTCGCAGAGGGGACCTTTCTCAGATATTAAGGATGTCTAGAGGATGCCTAGAGGATGCAAAAGGATGCTTCTGTTCCGTATCCGCTTTCCATCCGCTCTGCGTCCTCCCCCCGTCCATTCCTTTCCGTGTTATCCGCTCTGTTTATGCAAATTTTTGCCCCTTTTGAGAGTAAATAACAATGGATGGAACATTTTTCTCGTCTGCTGTGTCCTTTTTACAAACGTTTTGCATCCGTTGGGCAGTGTGACAGGGCCTTAAGGGGGTTTACCCTCCAAAGGGATTTTTCCATGTATTTTTCCTGGAAAGATAGAAAAGCCAAGTAGAAAAGGTAACAGCCCTTCATGCAAACTCATTGGAAACATCGATTTTGCTCAAGGAGTTCATTGGGATGTAACACTAACCCTAAGAGGGTTTACCCTCCAATGGGATTTTTCCATATATATTTCCTGGAAAAGTAGAAAAGCCTAATGGAAAAGGTCACAACCCTCTGAAGCATATCAATGCGCTGCAAATTCATTGGAAACATCGATTTTGCTCTGCAAGTTCATGGGGATGGAACCCAAACCCTAACCCTAACCCTACCACTAATCCTAACCCTAAACTTAAACCAATGGGTTTTTCCAGGTAATATTCCTGAAAAAGTTGAAAAAACTAATAGAAAAGGTCACAACCTTCCTAAGCATATCATTGCGCTGAAAATTCATTGGCAACATTTTCAATGAAATGTTTTTGCTGTATGGGTTCATGGGGATGTAATCCTAACCGAAACCCCAACTCTAAACCTAACCCTAACGAGAATCCTAACCCTAGCCCTAACACTAACCCAATGTGATTTATCCATGTATTTTCCCTGGAAAAGTAGAAAAACCTAATAGAGTAGGCCAGAACCCTCCTAACCGTACATATGTGCTGCAAATTCATTGGAAACATTGATTTTGCTCTTCAAGTTCATGGGAATGTAACCCTAATCCTAAGTGCATTTACCCTCCAATGGAATTTTTCCATCTATTTTTCCTGGAAAAGCAGAAAATCCTAACA
>BLBF01000021.1:8333686-8380126 GCA_015471245.1 Laticauda colubrina | reverse complement strand
CCGAACCCGAACCCGAACCCGAACCCGAACCCGAACCCGAACCCGAACCCTCCGATGCATTTTTTCCATGTATTTTACCTGAAGAGATAGAGGAGCCTGACTGAAAAGGTAATACTCCTCCTAAGGATCATGTTGCACTGTGAATTCATTGGCAACATCCATTTTGCGCTTCAACTTCATGGGGACCTAACCCTAACCCTAACCCAGAACTATCCCTATCCCTAACCCTAACCCTAACCCTAACCCTAACCCTAACCCTCACCAGAACCCTCACCAGAACCAGAACCCAAACCCTCCAATGCATTTTTTCCCTGTATTTTACCTGAAGAGATAGAGAAGCCTAACTGAAAAGGTCGTACCCCTCCTAAGGATTATGTTGGGCTGTGAATTCATTGGCGACATCCATTTTTTACTTCGACTTCATGGGGACCTAACCCGAACCCGAACTCGAACTTGAACCCTTACCCTTCAATGCATTTTTTCCGATGTATTTTACCTGAAGAGATAGAGAAGCCTGACTGAAAAGGTCATACCCCTCCTAAGGATTATGTTGCACTGTGAATTCATTGGCAACATCCATTTTGCGCTTTGACTTCATGGGGACCTAACCCGAACCCGAACCCGAACCCGAACCCTAACCCTAACTCAAACCCTAGCTCTAGTCCTACCTCTAACCATAACCCTAACCCTTACCCTAACCCAATGGAATGTTTCCATGTATTTTTCTTGAAAAGTAGAAAAGCCTAATAGAAAAGGAAACAATCCTCCTAAGCATACAAATGCACTGCAAATTGATTGGAAAGATCAATTTTGCTCTGCGAGTTTCATAGGGACATAACCCTAACCCAAAGTGGGTTCACCATCCAATGGAATTTTTCTATGTATTTTTCCTGGAAAAGTAGAAAAGCCTCATGGGAAAGGTCACAACCTTCCTTACATACCAATGCGCTGAAAATTCATTGGAAACATCGATTTTACTCTTTGAGTTCAGGGGGACGTAATACTAACCATATTTGGGTTTACCCTCCAGTGGGATTTTTCCATTTATTTTTCCTGGAAAAGTAGAAAAGCGTAATGGAAAAGATGACAACCCTCCGAAGCTTACCAATGTGCTACAAATTCTTTGGAAATATAGATTTTGCTCTTTGAGTTCATGGAGTTGTAACCCTAACCCTAAGTGGGTTTTACCCTCCTATGGAATTTTTCCATGTATTTTTCCTGAAAAGGTAGAAAAGCCTAATAGAAAAGAGAACAACCCTCCTAAGCATACCAATGCGCTGCAAATTCATTGGAAACATTGATTTTGCTCTATAAGTTCATGGGGATGTCACCCTAACACTAAGTGGGTTTACACTCCAGTGGGATTTTTGCATGCATTTTTCCTGAAAAAGTAGAGAAGCCTGACTGAGAAATGAGCACCCTCCTAAGTATACTGATGCGCTGTGAATTCATTGGCAACATCTGTTTCCTAGTAAAATGCATGGGAAAGTCCCCTTCAGGGTCAAATCCAGCTAGGGTTAGGGTTAGGTCTCCATGTATTTGCAGAGCAGAATGGAGATTGCCAATGGATTCGGAGTGGATGATTATGCTTAGGTGGACACTGATATTTTGAACATTGTTTATCTACATTTGCTACTATAATATACGGGAAAGTTCCCTTTGTGTTGTAATCTCCCTGTAGTTCAGTTTAGGTCGCCATGAATTTTGAGAGCAGAATGGTGATCACTGACGGATTCAGGGCACATGATTATGCTTAGGAGGGCATTAACTTTTTGAGCCTGCTTTATGTACATTTCCTGTTAAAATACATGGGAATGTCCCCTCGTGGGGAAATCCACCTAGAGTTAGCATTAGTTCTCCATGAATTCGTAGAGAAAAATGGACATCACTGAAGGATTTGGAATGTTTGATAATGGTTAGGATTGTAGTGACTTTTCTAGCTTGGCTTATCTTTGTTTCCTGGTAAAATATATGGGGAAATTATTATTAATTTTTGCCAATTTTGTGTTTCTATCACTGCAAACTTCTTTCTGCTTTCTACAAAATGCTGTTGGAATACCTTCATTCCTGTTGGTAAAGACTAAATGAAAATAGGAGCTGAATAGCTCTATCTTTTTCTTCATCTAGAACAGAAACATTGCATTCAAATAATTTCCTTCCTTTGGTCAACATCGTCTGATGAATCGTTCCATACTATTTCAACAAAAATCTGCTATTATCTTGTGCCAACCTGGCTCAATGCAGAGATATGCCACCAGGAGGAGCTGCCACATTAGATGTGTATGAATGGCAAATATTTAACTGCCAACTCATCTTGTGTCTGTTTTCTACCTGACACGTTGCAAAATGTGACTATTTTAAAAGTGTAACCTAATTAATAAAAGTATTAATTTTATTACACTACATTGTATTGTGTGGAATTTATGTCATATAAGTGTAGATTGCTTTGTTTTTCTAAGCAGGCTGTTTCTTTGATTCATGCAACACCTCCAGACCAAACTTAATTGAAATTAATGGGAATGTAGTTATGGGGGCTGATTGCCCCAATTATTCCAGTGATACTTTGTACGAATTACTTAATTGACAAGCCAAAATAATGGCACTGAAAGGACATTTTTAAAAGAACAACAGAACTGGATAACATCTCAAACCGTAAGAGTTAAAGTTGCTTAAATTAATTCAATGGTGCACTTCCAATAAGGAAGTTGGAGGGGAATGACAGTGGTTGGATTCAAAAAAATTTTACTACTGGTTCTGTGGGTGTGGCTTGGTGAACATGGCATGTCTTGATGGGAGTGGCTTGGTGGGCATGGCAAAGGAAAGATACTGTAAAATCCCCATTTCGTCCCCACTCCTGAGGGAAGGTTACTGCAAAATCCCCATTTCCTCCCCATCCCACTAACCTGCTTTCCAGCTCCATTCTCCTGTGCATGGCAACGAAAGAAGATCCAGCCAATCAGTGGGACTCAGGAGGCAGAGAATAGATGGGGACGGGGCCAGTCAGAGGTGGGATTTGCCGGTTCTCCAAACTACTCAAAATTTCCGCTACCAGTTCTCCATAACTGGTCAGAACCTGCTGAATAGCATCTCTGGAGAACAATACAAATTATATTACAATATTGTAAAAAGAAAGACAAAAAATTTAATCTGAAAGATGGAAGAGTTCTGAGAAATGTGGGACTGGTGGTAAGCCAAGCATCAGCTGAAAAGGGTAATGCTTCCATCTAGTCAGGATCAATGCCTAAATAGCTATGTTGACATGTTAATGTAATTTCTTGGTAACAAAGCAAAATTTATTTCTTTTTTTTTCTTTTTTTGAAAATTTTATTTGGGTTTTCACAAAAAACAAAATACAAATAAAACATTTTTTTTGAAAGTAGCATGGTCCCAGGTTATCACTTCTTCATACAGACACAAACTCAATTTCATGCTCATTTTTATATTCTATTCCATATCTTATTACCATTTTATATTTTCTACATAGTTTTTCCCCTCTTTTAATTTTCTCATTTTTTTTTAATTATCTCATCTCAATTCAAATCATTATATTTATACTTTTGTCTGTCTTGTTACAATTTGATATTATCTTTTCTTATTAAACCAATTTTCCCTGTAGTTACCAATTAGAGGATGACACCCTTATATCCTTTAATTTTGTCCATTCAAACTCTTGTTTAAGCTTCAATGTATAGCTTTGAGATTCTAGCATTCAATATAATACATAACTTCCAATCAGATACTGCTTGGTACATTCTTAAAATAGACACTATATTCTTAAAAAGAAAAATATATATACATATGTAAATAAACACACATTCCATTCCAATTCAATTCTATCATTAATATGCATTAAAATCTTAACATCTTTAACATTTCTTTTCAATTGAATATCATACTTCTTTGGGAATACTTATAAACTTTCCATGATTAATTCTTTTTTTCCCATATTTCTTACTTACTTATATTTTTATAAATCATTACCAACAATTAAAAATGTTCCCTTTTAATTCTCTCAATCATTTTAATTCATTTATTTATTAACAAACATCTCACTACATTACAATAAATATTTTATCCATCATCATATTTTCTAAAATTATTTCTATTGTAATATAACAATGCTATCTTATGTACCATTACATAATCCCTTTTACAATTAAATTTTCACCCATTATCTCTAAAGAAGCTTATGGTTACAATCCTTATATCTTTTCCCTGTATCTCCATTTCTTGTTTCTGTCTTTTACAACTTCTTTTCCTTGCTTTCTTCCCCCTCTTCTTCTCCCTCCCCTTTTTGCCCCCTCTTCTCTCTACTTCTAACTCATCTGTAATCCCTTCTTCTGTTGCTTTCTAATATTATACTTATCTTTCAAACTGTCCTCCTTCTTTTTGGTTGTTTTTTCTTGTCTTAAACCTTTCATTCTCTTTCCCCTCTTTTCTTTTTTCCCCCCACTTAAAATTATTTGATCATTAAAGATGGCTTCTTCTTTGTCCCAATCTTCTCCTTCTGCAAGTGTTTCTTGTTGCTTCTCATAGTTCCAGATCTCCATTTCTAAAAATTGAAACATGAAGCCAAAAAAACTTCTCCCTTCTTGTGCATCTTCTTTCCATTTTTAAAGTTCCGTTTTCAGTTCTTCCAAGAGTGATACCATTTTAAAAACTTTTAAACAACCACCCAGTTAATTTTAGTTAGTCTAGTTGCAAAAACCAAAAATCACCAAATAATCCAATAATCCAACGCTGTTACTAGTTGCTTCTTTTTTCCACTTTATCTTCCTGGGGTTCCATTATTTTGTTACCTAGTTTCCATTAAAATGTATCTTTGAAGAATCTTATCAAAATTTCACTTTTAATTACAGTTCCATTCCTTAATTCTAGGTAGTCTCCTCCATTTTTCCAGATCCTGCCCTTGTATTCTTTTTTTCTCCTTTCCAGCTTTTAAAAACTTTTAAATGTCCAGAAATCTTTATTATCCCTTTGACTTTTATTTCCAGCTTAGATGCCTATTAATGCCAAAGTGGATTTTTTTTCCCAATTTCTTGCTTACGTCTCTTAGCTGTTAGTATAAGAAAGGGAAGAAAAAACCTAATCCTTTCCCTTCTCTCTCCTTCGCAGCTTCAAGATTTTCTTTGGGAACAATGTTGTTAAGTTTAAATTCCAGGGTACCTTATTTGTTGCTTTTGCTGTTTGACACGGTCAACCAAAACTTTCTCTTGTCTTCCTCCTGCACATTCTTTCCCGGTCGAATTCTTCCTTGTGGTGGCCATTTCTGACCACCACTACAACCACCTTTGGGAAAGGGAGTAATGGCCAGCTGGAAAGGAGAGATGCAGCTCTCCTCAACCCTGCAGGCAGTCTCCCCCCTCTTCACCACCTTTATGGGGTGGCTTAGCCCTGAAACCAGCCAGCTCGGGGCACTCCAGCGACAAGCATGGATCAAAGCCTCAGAGAGACGAGGTTTCGGTCTGTCACCGAAGAAGCTCAAAACCGGAAGCCTGAGCAGAATTGATTTCTTGTTGTCTTCTCCCAAGGTGAATTTTGACTTCCCAGTTTCTATAATAGTTCTAGGACATGAATGTTCAACTTTGGCAACTTTTAAGATCTGTGGACTTCAACTTCTAGAATTCGTCCACCAGCCCTGCCAAAGTTGCCACGTTAGGGTTACCCCTGCTTTAGGATCTTTTAGTGGAGTCCCAGCCAAGCACTAAGAGCTGACCTGCTTTGCATTTTTAAGAGCAATCAAGTTTGGCAATGGGCTGCCACTTTAGCCCTTACCTAACCTGCGGAGCCAGCCATTTTTAAAAGAGGTTAACAGTGGTATTTCATGCAAAAAGCCAGCAAATATTATTTTTTCATCATGGAAAAACACTGCAGTAGTGGTGATGGCTGTTTTATCACAGTACTGATAAAGGCAATACAGGAGGCAATTCTACTCCTCTTATAGTATTTGAACTATCCACACAATGGCAATAGAGCAGCAGCTATCCCAATGTTGCCCTTCTGGTTCCAGAACTTCCTTGAAATGTTTCCATGACAGCCTCTCTAAGTCATAGGCTTTGGAACACAATGTTTACATGAAACACTTAAGCTGATGAACCATACTTTACCTTTGTGTTTCTCAACCTCATTGACTTTAAAGACATGTGGACTCCAACTCCCAGAATTCCTCAGCCAGCTGGGTGATTTTTGCCCAGTCACCCTCTCTCAGCCCTACCTACCTCACAGGATAGTTGTTGTGAAGAAAATAGGAGGAAGGAGTATTAGGTGAGTTAACCATCTTGAGTTATTTATTAAAAAAACAGGTGAGGTAAAAAATAAAATAAAAAAAAATATTCTGGGAATTGGAGTTGACATATTTTAAAGTTGTTATACTGTAGTTGAAAAACATTGTTTTAGCCTAACAAGACCAGCCTGTGTGATGAGTTTCATGGTTTAGCATATTTGGGGAATCCAGAAAATTAGATGAAATTCAATTAATCATAGATTTTTTGTCCTCAGTAGAGCAGTCCCCAACAGGAAGGAAAGTAGTCTGCTGCTGTGATTTTGAAATTGCAGTTTTGTGCAGGTATAAGATGGGGGGAAATGTGTGGCATGGTTTACAGACATGTTAAGTCACTGTTTGTTTGTGTGTTATTTAATTAATGACAATCAATAGGCTTTGTGCACTTAACCACAGTAGCAATATACAAGCAGTTTCAGCACAAAGTAGGTTATGGGTAAAGATGCTGGTGAAATAGTTAAATAAAATCAGCAAAAAAAACCCCACTTGCTAATAATTGTTAAAGCCACAAAATCACAAGGGGTATTTCTAAACAAGTCACCATCCTTCTTGCCAAAAGATTACAGGGGAGAAAATGGCTGTTGTGAACAGGAGCATGACCAGCATCATTTTACAAGGAAGGTCTCTAAAGGGTTGCTTCTAAGCTCCTGGCTTCTGACACTTTCTTTGCTGGCACAAAGGCGTGTCCTTGAACCACCAGTTGTGCAACCTGTAACCTTATCTGCCATGTGATGACTTCATGGAATTAACAATCATCAGAAGAAAGGAAAGAAGCCAGCAACAACAGTAGACACTGGAGCACCAAGGTGGTGTTTATTTACTAATGTTTTGAATTAGATTATATCACCTAATCATGCTGGAGTTGTAACCTAGCATATCTGGAGAACATCAGATGGGAAATTTGACATGGACATAAACAATGCGGTGTTGGCCAATATCTAAATTTTATAGGCAAAAATCACCAGATTTTGGAAGTTTACAAAGCATATAGCCCTAGGCTATGGTCCATGGAGGCTGAGGTTGATAACTACTAGAAACTTAACAGCTTTGCTGGGTCAACCAAAATAATGAAATGTCATTATATAAGCCCCTCCCTTTTGAAAATAGTAGGATTTGCATCATTTGTTTATTTATTTACTGATTGATTTGATTTGATTTGTAAATTGCTTACAAGATAACAGGTATAAGTATAAACATGAGCAAGAATACAAGAAATAGGTACGAATGAATGGGGACAATAGGACAGGGGTGGTAGGCATAATTATGCACTTATGCACGCCCCTCACAGACCTGTTAGGAATGGGGTGAGGTCAATAGTGGATAGTTTAAGGTTAAAGGAGTGGAGATTAGAGGATGTAACAACAGAGTCAGGTAGTGTATTTCAGACATTGACTACTGTGCTGCTGAAGTCATACTTTCTGCAATCAAGTTTGGAGCGGTTTATATTGAGTTTATCTTATATTGAGTTTATATCTGTTATGTGCTCTTGTATTGTTGCGGTTGAAGCTGAAGTAGTTGTTGATTGGTAGGACATTGTAGCAAATAATTTTGTGTACTATACAGTCCAACTGTAGGCGGTGTAGTTCAAGGTTATCCAGGCTCAAAATTTATAGCCTGGTGATATAGGGTATTCAGTCCATTATCTTGCTGATTTTGACCAGGGCCAAGAGCTCTGCAAAAGCAGTTTCTTTCATACAGTGCATTTAGGAAACCAACAAATATGGACAAGTAGGTAATTCTTCTTTTCCAATCCTGCATAACTAAACAAAACAACATTGGTAGAAACCCAACAACCAGTACACCAGCGCATGGCACAACGTAAGAGATCAAACCCATCAGGACAAGATTCAGCAGTCCATTTGCATTTGAAAGACGAAAGATCACTCTTTTGAAGACAGCGAAGTCCACATGTTGGATAGAGAGGACCATTGGTTTGAAAGAAAAGTAAGAGAGGCTATTTATGTTAACACAAAGCAACCCTCTCTCAATAAAACAGGAGGAATATAAGACACCACCTAATTCCAGTCTACAATGCAGCTTTTGCAGGAGTTCTACGAAGATTCCACAACCAGTTGTACCCTGATTCAGATGACCCTGAAATGAAAGATAAATCCTCAAGTGGCCTCACCTCAAGAGCTCTCAGGGAGAGTGTTAACAACCAGATGACTACAAAGAAATACAATCCTTCCCTTCTGCCCCACTATCACCATCCGATCAAAACCTATCCTTCCATCCTGCTACCATCCAGTCTCAACTCTAAGTACCTATGTTTACACACACACACCATCACAACTGATGAGGCTTCTTGGTTGAGATGTGAAAGATTTTTTTCTTCCTCAGGGGAAAAACAGTCCAACTGCTGTTTGCTGTTTTGTTGCAGTCCAACAAAAGTGGGGGGAAGCACTTTTGAGACAGCTATGACCTTGTCCTGGATGACAAAGAATCTCTACAGGCACTATGGACATACTAGCCCTAAATAATAGTGGATGATGAGACCGTAATAATTTACTGTAGGACAGTGTTTAAGGTACTGGCCTGGGACTAGAGAGATCTAAATTTGTCTCAGTCATGGAGTTGGTTTTTCTTTCTCAGTCCAACCTATCTCACAAACTTCCTATCTTGGAAACTATCCTGAGATCTCCCCACATGCCAGCTTGAATTCTTAGAGGAAGCATGGGATATTAGTAAGATAATATCCTCACAGTCATCACCACCACAACAATTGCTAGCGACTAGTGTGGCATTCGGGAAAGACTGAGCTGAAGTTTTCACTCCAGTTTGTGTTTCCAGTGGGAACATGGACCATTCCTATTGGCTGATGCCATTTGACAGCCGGCTAATAAAGGGAGCTGTCAAATGGCATCAGTTGTTGTCCACCAGCTGGCTGCCTTGTTAGCGTGGCAGCCACAGCAACCCTATATTGTTTATAATAAAGTAAAAGCTGAAGTTCGCTCCTTGTTTGCCTCAGGTTATTCCGCCGCTCTACAACACTGGCGACGAGGGCGGGATACATATAAGAGGCAACTGGGCAAAGAATCAGTGAGCAAAGTCACTACAAAAAGAACCGAAGTCACTAACGAGCTGTATGTCACTTTAAGAACTTACTGTCACTATTCACGAGCACTAATTTCAACTTTCCTCGGAAGATCCGGCACTGTTTAGTCGAGATGACTTCGAACCCTGCATTCCCACCTTTCAGACCGACAGCAGAAACATGGGAATCCTACAGAAACTGAATTGACTGTTTCCTAGATGCCATAGACCTCGCTGACATTTCCGACTATAGGAAAAAGTCCTACTTTTTAAGTTTTTGCGGAGCCAGAGTGTTTACATTGCTATGGCATTATTGGCTCCACGTTCAATTTAGACTGTTCCATGGGAAGAATTGCAGGAAATTCTTTCCAACCATTATTCCCCTAAGCCATCCCAAATTGCCAGGCGTCATGCTTTTAGGAGACTGATTCAGGTTGAGGGAGAGCCTATTAGTGGGTACATGGCTGCCCGACGAACAGTTGCCTTACATTGTGGGTTTAGAGACTATCTGGAGGACATGTTATTAGACCAACTAGTCTGTGGAGTCAGGGATTTAAGGCTACAAAGGTGTCTATTAGCTAAAGGGGATTTAACCCTTAAATTAGCAATTGAAGAGTCTCAAGCTGCTGAACTATCAGCACTTTCACAAGCAGAAATTCAGGGAAATCCAGAACAGCTCAGTCATCCATTACAATGAAGCTTCCACAGAAGAAGGTTGTGAACAGGCTAATGATGTAAATCGCCTCAGGCAGCAAAAAACCAGTCAAAGGGAGAACAGGCCAACCCCCAATCAACCTCGATGGCCTCAGTCCATTTGTCTAAGCTGTGGGGGAAACCACCTCAGGGCAAGTGCAGGAATGCTATTTGTCTAAAATGCCAAAGAAAGGGTCCTTTAGCCAGGATCTGTCAAGCAGGAAAGACTTTTGCCCAAAAGACTCAGACAACTCAACATTTCCAGAAACAAGTTGAAGACTGTTTTACCTGCTATCAAGCCAAGCTGCCTAACAAAGGCTCTAACAAAATCAGTGTTTTTGTTTCTATAGAAGGAAAACCTTGCAGGATGGAGGTTGACACAGGCTCAGCACTGTCCATCATCTCATGGAGCACCTTGAAACAACTACTTCCCAGAATGGCTAAGAAGAAGCATCATGGCTGCCAGATAATCCTACATGAATACCAAGACAAAACCATCCCAGTAATTGGAAAAGGCAATTCTTTTGTTCAATTTCAAAATTTTAAAGGTCACTTGCCTTTAGTGATAGTGGATGGTGCCTTCCCTAGCCTGCTGGGGTTAAACTGGTTCCCTGCCCTTGGCCTCTGTATAAGCAGAATCCACTCTATTACAAATGCTGAAGTGGACACCTTGTTTAATGACTATGCTGATGTGTTCAGTGAGGGGCTGGGCTGTTATTCAGGAACCCCAATATCTTTCATCTTGGACCCTATGGCAGTACCAATCCATTTAAAGCCTTGCAGGGTACCTTTTCCAATCTGCCCCAAATTAGACAGAATGTATTAGAGCCTGTGGACTTCACAAAATAGGAAACCCCAATAGTGACACCCCTAAAAAAAGATGATAGCGTGAGAATCTGCACAGATTACAAGATATCATTGAATAAATATTTACAAATCAGTGCTTATACAGTCCCTGTTATCCAGCACCTACTACATTCTTTTGAGCTGGGAACCATTTTTGCGAAATTGGACATGTCACAGGCCTATCAACAGTTTCCTGTTGATGACACAGCCGCTGAACTACAAACTATTGTAACGCACAGGGGCACTTTTAAATGTAGGTGCCTACAATTTGGCATAAGTGTGACCCCAGGGATTTTCCAATCTTTAATGGAAAGACTTCTTCAAGGATTACCAGGCGTAATTCTGTATTTTGACGACATTTTAATATCTGCCCCTCACAAGCCTCAATTACTGCAAAGAGTCAGAGGAGTCCTCAATCGTTTCAGGAAGCATGGTCCTAAGTTAAAGAAAGAGAAGTGCACTATTGCCACCCCACAGGTAGAATTTTTGGGATACAGAATTGACACCTCTGCTATTCACCCAATCGAATCCAAAGTAAGGGCTATTCACGAGGCACCCACACCAACTAACAAAACTGAGATTCAGGCCTTTTTAGGACTTCTTAACTTTTACGCTTCATTTTTGCCACATAAAGCTTCCATTGCAGAGCCTCTGCACAGACTCTTGGATAAACAATCCCCCTGGCACTGGGGACCTAAGGAAGCCCATGCCTTCCGTGCAGTCAAATCATTGCTTAAACCCATGTCACACTGGCCAACGGATGCAAAACGGACACAATGGACGAGAAAAATGTTCCATCCGTTGTTATCCGCTCTCAAAAGGGGCAAAAATTTGCATAACCGGAGCCGATAACACGGATGCGGGAAGGACACAGGGCGGATGCAAAGCGGATGCGGAATGGAAGCCCAGCGGATGGAAGCAGATGGGAGTGGATGGCGCAACCACTGGGCTTCCGGGGGGCCTCAGCGAAGCGGACGCGGAACGGATACAGCGGATGCAGAACAGACGCCAAGCGGATGAAGTGGATGCACAGCGGATGCACAGCAGATGAAGTGGATGCACAGCGGAAGCCTAGCGGATGCACAGCGGAAGCGGAACGGATGCCGAGCATTAATTGCGCATGCAGGGCGGAAGTATTACGTAAGCCCCCCGGATATAAAGGGAAGCAGCTCGCACGTGGCCAGCATTCCGAGGAAAGACCTGCTGCTGGACACTTTGAGTTCCTTGCCTGCCCTGCCAGCCTGCCTTCCAGCCAGCCCTGGTGCCTGCCTGCCTGCCTGCCTTCCTGCCAGGCTTTCTGCCAGCCTTCCTGCCAGCCTTCCTGCCAGCCTTGTTGCCAGCCTTGTTGCCTGCCAGCCTCCCTGCCAGCCAGCAACCCCACAACCATGGGGAGGAAGCGAAAGCCTCAGCAACCTGCCACCATCCCTGGCAAGAGGGACAGGGCCAACCTCCCGCCCCCTGCTCCTGACTCTGCTGGTGCTGGGCCTTCTGCTGAAGCTGCTCCTGGCAGTGGTGCTTCTGCTGGTGCTGGGGCTTCTGCTGTTGCTTACTCTGTTGAAGCTGCTCCTGGTCCTGCTCGACCTGCTCGACCTGCTCGTGCTCCTGGACTTGCTCGTCCTCCTCGTGCTCCTGGTCTTGCTCGTCCTGCTCGTGCTCGTGCTCCTGCTCGTGCTCCTGGTCCTGCTCGTGCTCCTGGACTTGCAGGCCCTGCTGGTGCTTACTCTACTGCTGCTGATCCTGGTCCTGGTGTTCCTGCTGCTGCTGCTGCTGATGATGATGATGATGAAGATGATGATTATGATCCTGCTGGTGAGGATGATGCTGCTGATTATGATCTTGCTGGTGAGGATGATGATGATGATGATGATGATGATGATCCTGCTGGTGCTGCTGCTGCTGGTGGTGTGGAGGAGCAGCCCCTACTACCTGGGAGCCCCTCTGATGAGGGCCCATCTGGTCCTGCCAAAGGGAGGAAGAAGCGTATGCGACAACGGGAGAGGAGGCAATACTCCATTGCGGAGACGCACGAGGATGAGGTGCTGGAGTGGCTGAGAGAGAACGACTATCTGTGGCGGAAGGGACACCGGCTGTACAGGGACACCAAGCGGAAGCAGGCTGCTTGGAGAGAGAGGGCAGAGAGTATGGGTTACACTTCGGAGGTGCTCCTCGGCTGGTGGAAACATATGCACACCTGGTACGGGAAGCTGCACCTCAAGAAATCTGGCCAGGCCGCGGTCAAGCTGACAGACAGAGAGACCTATGTGATGGCGAAGTGCAGCTTCCTGGAGGGTGAGATCCACCACCGAGGAGCAGCCCCTCTCACAACCCTCTCTCTCAGGCAGCCTGCTGAGAGCCAGTCCTCTTCCGGCAGAGAGTCAGCTCCTGTCTCCAGGCAGATTTCTGTGGAGTGTGCCACGGCGGAGAACCCGCGGACAGGTGTGGTAAGCGTGGTGGAGTGCGTAGAGGACTCCCTGGTGCGGTGGGAGAAAGGAGACATTGAGTCCACCACAGTCCTAGCCGCATCCACCCCCCCCCCAGCTCCGCCTCCGCAGAAAGGCAGAGAGCCGGACAGCTGGAGGGGCAGAGCCACAATGTCCTGCTGGAGATCAGGGTCACCATCCGCACCAGCATAGATCTCCTCTCTCAGCTGGTCCACACTGACTCCTCATCCTCCAACCGCAAACCCTTCCTCACCTATGTCAACCAGACCCTCAAGGAAATGGCGGATCCACAGTACCAGCAGGTGAAGGACCGGATCACCAAGCTGCTTCACAACCCTCCAGACCCAGAGGAACCTGCTCCCACCCAGTCCAGGCCTGCTCCTCCACCCCAGGTGATGTCCCTCCCATTCCAAGGTTTCCCACAGGCCCTCACCTACCAGGGCTACGGCTACCAGGAGGTTCAGCAGCACAGGCAGCAGCCCTTCCCAGTCCAGGCACAGAGTCATCGGGTGACACCGTTGCTACCTGTTTCACTGATGCCACTGATGCCACCCACACCAATAATGCCACCGATGACAGCAATGCCACCCATGCCAATGATGCCACCCATGACAGCGATGCCACCCACGCCAGTCCTCACCCAGCTGCAGAGCAGACAGCCCCACTACACTACTCCTTCCTCCACCCCACAGCCAAGCCCGGCCTCAGTACATCTGTCATCAGTACTGGGGCTGACACCCCATGGCATGGAGGAAGGACCTCTCAGCATCACGGGGCTGAGCCAGCTGTCCGAGACCTTTCTAAACACACCGTCCCCTGTTGTACTCTCGAGGCCAGGCACTCCAGCACCACCCACCACCACAGCACCTGGACCCTTCACCCCTAAGACTGGGCACACCTCCGAGTGACCAAGAAGAGTGCCAGAGACTGACTAGCTGGCTACCTGTGGACTTTATTTGGACAGTTGACTTGGGTCATTTTTTTTTACAGCTTGTTGTTCAATAAAGTTTATCTTTGATTCACACACTTGCTTCATTTCTTTTTTTCAATAAAGTCTTGGTGGAAACTTTTAGAATTGGCTTAAGCCTTTGCATGCTTGTGGGATGGGTTAAGATACCCTTCCCGTGAGGCTCTGTTGTGGCCTTGCACATCCTGAGTGTCGATCAGGTTTCGCCCTTGCCTCCATTCCCCAGGCTCCATGTCCCCATTGCCTTGTTGACGGTCCACGAGCCTGTTCTGCAAGACTGGGTAGCGGGTGCGCATGAGATTGTGCAGGATGCAGCAAGCTTCCACGATCCTCCTCACGGTCTCTGGGTGATGCTGCATGGTGGTGAGAAGTACCTGGAACCTGTTGGCCAGGATGCCAAAGGCGTTCTCCACCACCCGCCTTGCCCTGGACAGACTGTAGTTGAAGATCCTCTCTTCACGGGTGAGGAGTCTGGAAGTGTATGGCTTCATGAGGTAGGTTCTGAGGGAGAAGGCATCATCCCCCACGATGAAGTAGGGCACATCTTGCGTGTCGTTGGGCAGGGGGTCTGGATCTGGGAAGCCCACGATGAGGTTGCCTTCTAGCCCCTCCTTGAGGTGACTGGTGTTGTATACCTGGGCATCTGAAGATGAGCCGTTGCCTGAAGCATCGATGTACATGAACTTGTAGTCAGCATCGACCATGGCGAAGAGGATGATGCTGAAGAAGCCCTTGGAGCTGAAATAAGTGGACCCCGACTTGGCTGGAGCTTTGCAGGCCACGTGCTTGCCATCTATGGCTCCAACGGTGTGTGGGAAGTTCCACCTCTGATACCACTGCTCTGCAACTTTCTTCCAGCCTTCTTCAGTGGAGGGGCACTGGAGGAGCTCCTCCTTGTATTCTTCAATGATCGCCTGCACCACTTCTCTGACCACAATGCTGATGGTGTTGTGTGGCACCCTCCAGCCGTACTGCATGCTTTTGTAGGTGGTCCCTGAGGCCAGGTGGCGCAGAGTGAGTGCCACCTTGAGCCCAGGTTCCAGGCTGGGCCGGAAGTTGGTGTTTGCCTGGGTGTCAGGCGCTGCACAACTTCGTCAAACATGGCTGGAGGCATCCTCATGAAGTTCTGGAACACCCGAGTGTCTTCGTTCCTGAGCTCCACCATCAGCTTGTTGTACAGTCCGTACTCTGCTCTTCTCCCAATCCATTTTCGGACCCAGACGCTTCTTGGCTGCCTCTTTTTCTTCCCATAGTAGAGTTCACAGAGCCTGCAGATGGCTTCGTACTGTTGCAGAAGGATGGTGGCTGCCAAAAGGACTGTGGTACGATCCAAGTGGACATGACTGGATGCTGTGGAAGAGGAAGAGTCAGATGAAGGCTGCAGAGGTCTGCACAGGTGGGCTGCTGGTCTGAAAGTGAGATGCAGACGAGTTGCTCCCCCTTTTTATAGGCAGTATAGGTGTCCCTTTGCATCCTCTAGGCATCCTCTAGGCATCCTCTAGACATCCTTAATATCCGAGATCGATCCCCTCTGCGAACGTTTTTTCCGCTTTAAACGCTTTGTTTCCGTGCTGCATCCATTCTGCGTCCGTTCTGCATCTGTTCCGCATCCGTTCCGCTTCCTCCCTGCATCCGGGCGGATGCGAGTTGCGCGGATGTGCAGCGGATGCCAAGCGGATATAGCGGATGCGTAACGGATGCGTAACGGATGCGTAGCGGATGCAGAACGGACGAACTGGATACATTTTCCGTGCAAAGGTTTTAGGCAGCCCAAAACTTTTGTAGCGGATGAAACGTCCATAAACGGATGCTGGACGGATAGAGAGGAAGCAAAACGGAGGCAGTGAGTACAGAACGGATACATCACGTTAACCAATGGATGGCAAGGTTTTTTGTCCGTTTTACATCCTCTTTGCATCTGTTGGTTTCGTGTGACATGGGCTTAACATCCAATGTTGTTCTGATCTAATTTTATGACCATTTACTTTTAGTTTTAGCAGCAGATGCTTCTCCTTTTGGCATAAGTGCTGTTTTAAGTCATAGGCTGCCTAACAGTTCTGAAGCACCCATTGCCTTTTTCTCCAGAACTTTTTCCCCAGCTGAGTGCAACTACAGCCAAATTGACAAGGAGGCTTTGGCTGCAGTTGCTTCTGTCAAAAAATTCCATTAGTTTCTATATGGACACTATTTCGAGTTGGTTACGGATCACAAGCCTCTGTTAGGCCTTCTGTCAGGTGACAGACAAACTCCTCAGATTTTGTCTCCAAGGATGATGAGATGGACTTTATTTCTGGCTGCCTAGTCCTATACACTGGTTCATCGAGTCTATGCCATGCTGATGCTCTTAGTCGCTGCCCCCTGCCTGTTCCTGTGGAGGATCCTGCACCAACTAATGCTGTTTTCCAGATTAACGATCTCAAACTACCCATCACTGCCCTTGATATCACTGCCCACTCTGCCAGGGACAAGGTAATCGCCCAAGTTCTTGACTGGGTGGGAAGGGGATAGCCTGCAATTCCTTATGCCCCCGAATTTGTGCCTTTCAAAACTCGCCAGCAAGAACTGTCTTCTTTGCAAGGCTGTTTACTTTGGGGAACTAGGGTAGTGGTCCCTTCCAAGTTGCAAGCCTCAGTTTTAAAGGTCCTGCATGAGGGACATCCTGGCATTGTCAGAAAGAAAGCCCTAGCTCATAGTTATGTATGGTGGCCGGGCATGGATGCTCAGATTACAAGCTGGGTGAATGCTTGTCAACCATGCCAAGTTACCAGACCTGCTCCACCCACATCCACTCCAGGCAGGTGGGAAGATTCTGGGATCCCTTGGTCTCGGGTGCATATAGAACTGGCAAACATTCCTGGTTCATGGGCAAACATTCCTGGTGATAGTTGATTCTTTTTCTAAGTGGGTAGAGCTGACTTTGATGACCACCACAACTTCAAAAGACGTCACTAAGGCTCTATCAAGGATATTCGCTACCCATGGCCTCCCTGACACCATCGTGTCTGATAATGGCCCCCAATTTACTTCCTGTGAGTTTGAGGTCTTGCTAGCTAATTTGGGAGTCAGGCATGCACTTACAGCTCCTTTCCATCCTACCAGTAATGGCCTGGCTGAAAGAGCAATTAGATCTGCTAAGGAGGTCCTGGGAAGGCTAGGGCCCATAGATTGGCACTGTAGGCTTGCTAAGTATCTCCTAACCTAGCACATGACTCCCTGTGCCACCACTAATAGGTCCCGGGCTGAACTTCTCATGGGTAGATGTCTAAGGACTACTTTAGACAGACTCCATCCCTATTATGCCCCAGTCACGCCCCTAGGATCAAATAGCCAGGTAAGGGAGTTCACTGAAAATGACCAGTTCTATGCCCGGAATTATGCAGGACAACCTTTGTGGATGCCTGGGCAGATTGTGGTGGTAACTGGTCCTAAGTCTTACAGGGTCCAACTGCAAGACAGGCGCATTTGGCACCGCCATATCGATCAACTTAGAAGGCGTTGGAGTTCATCTGCAGATGGTCCTCAAGATGTTCCCGTGACAGAGAAACTGCCGGCGCCCAAAGAAACATCCCATGAATCTGACAGGAATGCAAGCCTACCTGAGCAGTCATCTGTCTCTCACCCAGAGACGCCTGAAGCCGAGATGCCAGCTTCATCGACACCAGAAGTTGCCCAACAAGCAAAAAAGTTCCTTCCAGCTGCAGCTCCGTCAGAACCTAGAAGATCTGGCTGCCTGCGCTAGTGCCCGAGTTATGTGCAGGACTATGCATGCTCCATTCTGGGGCAAAGGAGTGTGGCGTTCGGGAAAGACTGAGCTAAAGTCTTCACTCCAGTCCGTGTTTCTGGTCCGTGTTTCTGGTCCGTGTTTCCAGTGGGAACATGGACCGTTCCTATTGGCTGATGCCGTTTGACAGCCGGCTATAAAAGGGAGCTGTCAAACGGCATCAACTGTTGTCCGCCAGCTGGCTGCCTGGTTTGCGCGGCAGCCGCGGCAACCCTTTATTGTTTACAATAAAGTAAAAGCTGAAGTTTGGTCTGTGTTCACCTCAGGTTATTCCACCGCTCTACAACAACTAGAATCATTGCCAAGCCTCACATGGGTGTAGCTATTCTCAATAACTGAATTCTGCTATTGTACAAAGTCATAGCAGTTTGTTTGCTTTTGACTCAGTATATTTTGTGAAGCAAATCAAGTGGGATGGCACCGGACATATTTCTACCCTCACAAGGTATCTTTATACCTCCCTGTATTTGTTTACAGCTTCATTTTTAACTATCGGCCGATACATACTGGACCTGCTTGCCTTACATACCTGCTTAAAGCACTGTCAGGAGGTAGGTGTTCTATCAAGAATAATAGCTGGGTAGCTTGGCAACAGCTCCTCCACAAGCTTCATGCCACAGAAATATCTGCACATAAGTTTGAACTCATTTCTTCTTCTTCAAATGAAATACTGAAAACAAGTATGAGGTTGAACAATCAGATATGGAAATATGTAGTTCTTCAGTGATCTCTAAAGGTATCATTTCTGGAAGATTAGCAAATGTTGGGTAAATATAAAAATGTGACACAAGTCTCAATCCAGTGGTGGGATTCAAAAAATTTTACCACCTGTTCTATGGGTGTGGCTTGGTGGGCATGGCAAGGGAAGGTTACTGCAAAATCCCATTCCCTCCCCACCCCACTAACCTGCTTTCCAGATCCATTCTCCTGTGCAGAGCAACAAAAGAAGACCCAGCCGATCTGCTGGGACTCAGGAGGCAGAGAACAGATGGGATGGGGCCAGTCAGAGGTGATATTTGCCGGTTCTCCGAACTTCTCAAAATTTCCATTACCGGTTCTCCAGAACTGGTCAGAACCTGCTGAATATCACCTCTGTCCCAAGCACTTAATATCGTGCAGGGGACCCTTAAGTAGCACTAACCATATTTACATTAGCCCCATACCATAGGACTGTCAACTTTTTGCATGCACAGAGACCCTCCGTTTTTTAAACAGCAAAGTTTACATTGTAAAAGGGGTCATGCTATCAACTTCTCCCATGCAATCTGTTTGCAATGGGAGAATAGCTAACAGGGTAACATCTTTTTTTTTTTTTCTGGGCAGTCAGCAACCATGCTTTCAGGTATGGGTGTTAGATCCAACTTTTCTGTGCTGATAATAGAAGGAATTCCTTTTTTTTTGGAAACAACAAGATCCATTGCAAACTCCCTAGTTCAGTGTTTCTCAACCTTGGCAACTTTTAAGTTATGTGGACTTCAACTCCCAGTGGAATTCCCCCAGTCAGCATGACTGACAGTGGTTCTGTGATCTCCGCCTTCATAGAAGAGATATGTTGTATACTGGAACATTTCCTTTCCTTTCTTCTAGAAGACTTTTCAGGATCCAGATATCTCCTTCTCTGCAGTGGAGACTTTCAAGAAGTTTGATCAGTAGCAGAACTGAATGAAGGAGATAAGCCAAGAGCCAGGGAAACAACACACAACACACAGGTACACACTTGAATCAGGAAGACGGTTGGCTGCTTATGTAAACTTTCATCCCGTGTGAAAAACTTCTTTTTCTCACTTCCTCGCTTTCAGAAAGACCTAGTGGTTGGCCTAACTAAATGTATCAGGTGAATTGATACCATTGATTTGAGGTGGCAGCTACACAGGTAGAAACCCTGCAGAAGCAGGCAGGTGTGCAGATTATTTCAAACCTAAACTGGATGGATTACAGCACGGGTGTCAAACTCATTGCGTCAGATTGCCATCACGTGACATATTGCAATGTTTTTCCCCTTCGCAGAGCTGGGGCGGGCGTGGCCTGTGCGTGATGCATCTGGCTTGTACACCGCCAGTTTGACACCCCTGGTTCAGGGACCCTCTAGGCAATGTTGTATGTTTTGTGGAAATGAGAACATCTTATTGCTCAGGAGACAGAAATGGAAAAAATAGAGCAATAAAACTATCCATAGTTAGTACAGAAACTTATCATAATGTGGACCTTCTACACTCCTATTTTATATTTCCTTTAATCAACTGCTGAGGCATATTATTGTGGCAACAAAGAACTATAATAGATAAATTAATAAAGAAAAGTACATAAATACCCATTCACCTCTTCCCAGATTAAAAAAAGTTATTTCCTGTATGATCAGGTTTACAGTAACCCCAGTTGGTGGCAGCTGATTTTGGATGACATCAGGAGGCAAAAATTTTGAGCCAAGAATAACAAGGAGTGAATTGGCAGGATGGCTTGTTAGCTTGATTTTGTTCCTCCTTTTTCCTCCCCCACTTTTTTATCCCCCTTTTGTTATTGTCTGTTGTGCAAATACTAGTGTTATAATCAGTTAGCCCTTCAAAACAGCTTCTGAACAGGAGCATTTTAGTATTTCCTTTATTGCTATGGTTTGTTTAGTAAATGTGCTATTTTGTGTGGCCTCATACTTTAATTTGACATTCCAAATTATTAAAGTATTTTCTCTGGAAAAAAAAAACCCAGCTATATATTTTTTCTCCAACAACCATTTTCTACCATGTGAAGCTGAATTTTTGGAAAACTTTTTTTTTTCTGTATGAAATTCCCTTTATATTTTATCTCACCCTCTACAAGTAGTCCTCAACTCACAACAGTTCACATAGTAGTTGTTTGAAGCTGCAACGGAACTGGAAATAAATGACTTACAACCATTTTTCATACTTATGACCATTGCAGCATTCCCATGGTCACTTGATCAAAATTAAGACCCGTGGCAACTGATGGTTGCAGAGTCCCAGAGTCGTGTAATCCCCTTTTGTGACATTCTGGCAAGCAAAATCCACGTGGAAGCCAGATTCACATAACAATCATGTAACATACTTAACAACTGCGGTGATCCACTTAACAATGCTGGCAAGAGAGGTCGCAAAATGGAGCAAAACTCTCTTAACACCTGTCTCGTTTAGCAACAGAAATTTTGGGCTCAATTGTGGTCATAATTCAAGGACTACCTGTACTTGGAATCAGTCACTACTATACTGCATTGTTGCTCACTGCTGAAAGCACAGATTGTAAGAACCAGAGAGATGTTTAAGCAAAGGTGGGATTCAATTTTTTTTACTACTGGTTCTGTGGGCGTGGCTTGGTAGGCACGGCATGGCTTGGTTGGCGTGATTTGGTGGGTATGGCAGGGGAAGGATACTGCAAAAATCCCCGTTCCCTCCCCACCCCACTAACCTGCTTTCCAGATCTGTTCTCCTGGGCAGGGCAACCAAAGAAGACCCATCCAATCAGCTGGGACTCAATGGGAGGCAGAGAATAGATGGGGACGGGGCCAGTCAGAGGTGGTATTTGTTGATTTTCTGAACTACTCAAAATGTCCGCTACCAGTTCTCCAGAACTGGTCAGAACCTGCTGAATACCCACCTCTGTGTTTAAGCCTGTCTCTGGTTGTTGCCCAGCACTTTATCTGAGCCCGAGTTGATGATTCAGGGACTTCATCAGCCAATCCAGAGAAACGTTTCAGATCTGACAGTTCTGCTGCTGGCTTATAAGAAATGTAAGGAATGTATTTCAAATCTAATGTAAACATCTAAGTCCTTGACTATTGGTAGCATACAATGGCTATAATAATGCGGAGATTTCATATGGCTTCAAAGAGTGATGAGGAATGGAGAGCCACTTCAGTCATGTTTACATTTGCCAAAAACAAATCTCCAGTTCCAGAGAAAATTTAGAAATCCATAGCTGTTTACGGCATCCCGTAACATGATACCTGACTTCGGACAAGTTATTCAAAGATACAGTTCTCATGAAAAGGCTCTGATGCTGGGAAAGATGGAAGGAAGCGGAAGAATAGGATGGCCAGTAGAAGAGTGGATGAACAGCAGGTAGTGCTGGACTTATGACCACAGTTGAGCCCAAAATGTTTGTTGCTAAAGCCCATGTCACACTGCACCAATGGATGGAAAGAGGATGTAAAACGGAGAGAAACACTTGCCATCCGTTGGTTAACGCGATTCATCCGTTCTGTACTCACTGCGTCCGTTTTTCTTCCTCTCTATCCGTCCAGCATCCGTCGACTGAGCTTCCATCCGCTCAAAAAGTTTTGAGCTGCTCAAAACTTTTTGAGCGGAAAATGTATCCAACGCGTCCGTTCTGCATCCGCAACACATACGGGGAACATCCGTTCTGCATTCGTCGTCATCCGTTACACGTCCGCTACATCCACTAGGCATCCACTAGGCATCCGCTGCGCATCCGCGCAACTCAAATCCACTCCAGCGGAAAGTGGACACAGGGAGGAAGTGAAATGGACGCGGAACGGACGCGCAGCATTAGTAGCACGGACGGAGAAAGGATGAAAGCGGATGCAGCTCGCATACAAAGCATTTAAAACAGAAAAAAACATTCGCAGAGGGGACCTATCTCGGATATTAAGGATGTCTAGAGGATGCCTAGAGGATGCAAAAGGACACATAGTGTAAAACCTATATTGCCTATAAAAAGGGAGAGCAACTCACCTGGATCTCACTTTCAGTCCAGCAGCCCTGCTGTGCAGACCTCTGCAGCCTTCATCTGGCTCTTGCTCTTCCACAGCATCCAGTCATCTCCACCATGGATCGTAACACTCTCCTTTTGGTAGCCACCATCATTCTACAACAGTGTGAAGCCATCTACAAGCTCTTTCAACTGTTCTACAGGAAGAAAAAGAGGCGGCCAAGAAGCGTCTGGGTCCGAAGATGGATCAGGAAAAGAGCAGAGTACGGACTGTACAACAAGCTGATGGTGGAGCTGAGGAACAAAGACACTCGTGCATTCCAGAACTTCATGAGGATGCCTCCAGCCATGTTTGACGAAGTTGTAGAGCGGCTGACACCCAGGTTGAACAAGCAGAGAACCAACTTCCGGCCCAGCCTGGACCCTGGGCTCAAGGTGGCACTGACTCTGCGCCACCTGGCCTCAGGGACCACCTACAGGAGCATGCAGTATGGCTGGAGGGTGCCACACAACACCATCAGCATTGTTGTCAGAAAAGTAGTGCAGGCCATCATCGAAGAATACCTGGAGGAGCTCCTCCAGTGCCCCTCCACTGAAGAAGGATGGAAGAAAGTTGCAGAGCAGTGGTATCAGAGGTGGAACTTCCCCCACACCGTTGGAACCACAGATGGCAAGCACGTGGCCTGCAAAGCTCCAGCCAAGTCGGAGTCCACTTATTTCAACTCCAAGGGCTTCTTCAGCATCATCCTCTTTGCCAGGGTCGATGCTGACTACAAGTTCATGTACATCGATGCTTCAGGCAACGGGTCAGCTTCAGATGCCCAGGTATACAACGCCAGTCACCTCAAGGAGAGGCTGGAACGCAACCTCATCATGGGCTTCCCAGATCCAGACCCCCTGCCCAACGACATGCAAGATGTGCCCTACTTCATCGTGGGGGATGACACCTTCTCCCTCAGAACCTACCTCATGAAGCCCTACACCTCCAGATGCCTCACCCGTGAAGAGAGGATCTTCAACTACAGTCTGTCCAGGGCAAGGCGGGTGGTGGAGAACGCCTTTGGCATCCTGGCCAACAGGTTCCACGTACTTCTCACCACCATGCAGCATCGCCCAGAGACCATGAGGAGGATCGTGGAAGCTTGCTGCATCCTGCACAATCTCATGCGCACCTGCTACCCAGTCTTGCAGAACAGGCTCGTGGCAATGGGGACATGGAGCCTGGGGAATGGAGGCAAGGGCAAAACCTGATAGACACTGAGGATGTGCAAGGCCCCAACAGAGCCTCACGTGAAGGGAAGAAGCAGCGCAACCTCCTGAAACACTGGTGCAACTCCCCAGCTGGAGCAGTGGAGTGGCAAGACAGGATGGTAGATGATTAATGGATGTTTCCTTCAGCCTGTCTCATCACACTGATGAGATTGGGCCATGTATGTTGGGGGGCCTACAATGAACAGAACATTTAATAAAGAGTTGTGTTTATGTTCAAATGTGTGGATCAATGCTTACATTGTTATTGATAATAAAGGGCCATAGGTGTGGCACCTGGGAGGGTGGACCATAGAGTCCCACTATGCTTGCACTGGAGGTTTATCTATCCCACAGCTATTACCCATACCAAAGGTATCCCTGCCCATCCCACTGCTATCTTAACCCATCCCACAAGCATGCAAAGGCTTAAACCTTTTATAAAAGTTTCCACCAAGACTTTATTTAATAAAATAAATGAAGCAAGTGTGTGAAGCAAAGATAATCTTTATTAATAACAAGCTGTAAAAGAAAAATGACCCAAGTCAAGTGTCCAAAGCAAAAATAAAGTCAACAGGTAGCCACCCAGTCTCTGGCACTCTTCTTGGTCACTCGGAGGTGTGCCCAGTCTCAGGGGTGTAGGGTCCAGGTGCTGTGGAGGTGGCTGCTGCTGGAGTGCTGGTCTGAAGCATCACTGGAGTGTTTGGCCCCGAGAGGGCAACAGGGGACGGTGTGTTGAGGAAGCTCTCAGACAGCTGGCTCAGCCCCGTGATGTTGAGAGCCCCTTCCTCCATGCCATGGGGTGTCAGCCCCAGTACCGATGACAGATGTACCGAGGCCGGGCTTGGTTGTGGGGTGGAGGAAGGAGCAGTGTAGTGGGGCTGTCTGGTCTGCAGCTGGGTGAGGACTGGCATCGGTGGCATCAGTGGCACCGGTGGCGTCCAATGTACATGTGCCTGGACTGGGAAGAGCTGCTGCCTGTGCTGCTGGACCTCCTGGTAGCCGTAGCCTTGGTAGGGGAGGGCCTGTGGAAAGCCTTGGAAGGGGAGTGACATCACCTGGGGTGGAGGAGCAGACCTGGACTGGGTGGGAGCAGGTTCAGCTTGGTCTGGAGGGTTGTGAAGGAGATCGGTGATCCTGTCCTTCACCACCTGGTACTGGGGTTCCGCCATGTCCATGAGGGTCTGGTTCACATAGGTGAGGAAGGGCTTGCGGTTGGAGGATGAGGAGTCGGTGTGTACCAGCTGAGAGAGGAGATCTACGCTGCTCCTGATGGTGTCTCTTATCTCCAGCAGGACAGTGTGGCTCTGCCCCTCCGGTTTGCCTCTCTACCTTTCTGTGGAGGTGGAGCTGGGGGTGGATGCGGGTTGGGCTGTGGTGGAAGTGCCGTCTCCTTTTTCCCACTGCATCAGGGGGTCCTCCACACGCTCCGCCACGGGTAGTACAGCTGTCGGGGGGGTCTCCATCATGGCATGCTCCACAAATACCTGCCTGGAGACAGAGCTGACTCTCTGCCGGAAGAGGACTGGCTCTCAGCAGGCTGCCTGAGAGAGAGGGTTGTGAGAGGGGCTGCTCCTCGGTGGCGGATCTCACCCTCCAGGAAGCTGTACTTCGCCATCACATAGGTCTCTCTGTCTGTCAGCTTGACCACGGCCTGGCCAGATTTCTTGAGGTGCAGCTTCCCGTACCAGGTGTGCATGTGCTTCCACCAGCTGAGGAGCACCTCCGAAGTGTAGCCCAGGCTCTCCGCCTTCTCTCTCCAAGCAGCCTGCTTCCTTTTGGTGTCCCTATAGAGCCTTTGTCCCTTCCGCCATAGGTACTCGTTGTCTCTCAGCCACTCCAGTACCTCATCCTCATGTTCCTCTTCTATGTTGTATTGCCTCCTCTCCCGTTCTCGCGTCTGCCTCTTCCTCCCTTTGGCAGGACCATATGGGCCCTCATCAGAGGGTCTTCCAGGTTTTCGGGGCTGCTCCTCCACACCACCACCACCACCAGCAGCAGCAACAGTAGCAGCAAAAGCAGGACCACCACCAGTAGCAGCAGAAGCAGCAGCAGCAGGACCAGCAGGACCAGGATCAGCAGCAGCAGAGTAAGCACCAGCAGCGCCAGCAGCGCCAGCAGCACCAGCAGGACCAGCAGGACCAGGAGCACCAGCAGGACCAGCAGGACGAGGAGCAGCGCCAGCAGAGTAAGCACCAGCAGAAGCACCAGCACCAGGAGCAGCGCCAGCAGAGTAAGCACCAGCAGGAGCACCAGCACCAGGAGCAGCTTCAGCAGAGTAAGCACCAGCAGAAGCACCACCGCCAGAAGCAGCATCAGCAGAGTAAGCACCAGCAGAAGCACCACCACCATAAGCAGCATCAGCAGCTCCTCCAGAAGCAGCATCAGCAGAAGCCCCAGCCCCAGAAGAGTGAGCCCGGGCTGCAGAAGCCCCAGCAGAAGCAGAGTGATGGCCAGGGGGTGGGAGGGTGGCCCTGTCCCTCTTGCCGGGGCTGGCAGCAGATGGCTGAGGCTTTCTCTTCTTCCCCATGGTTGTGGGGTTGCTGGCTGGCTGGCTGGCTGGCTGGCTGGCAAGCTGTGTCTGGAAGCAGGTCTTTCCTCTGAATGGTGACCTGCTTGGGAACTGCTTCCCTTTATATCCGCGGGGCTGATGCAATGCATCCTCCCCACATGCGCAGTGAACGCTAGGCATCCGCTAGGCTTCTACTAGGCTTCTGCTCTGCATCCACTTCATCCGCTCGGCATCCACTGTGCATACGCTTCATCCGTTCTGCATCCGCTCTGCATCCGCTCTTTCCGTTCCACGTCCGCTTTGCTGCCCTCCCCCGGAAGCCTTGCGGATGTGCCATCCGCTCCCATCCTCTTCCATCCGCTAGGCTTCCGTGGAACATCCGCTTTCCATCCGTCCTACGTCCTCCCCCTGTCTGTTCCTTTCTGTGTTGTCCGCTCTGGTTATGCAAATTTTTGCCCCTTTTGAGAGTGGATAACAATGGATGGAACATTTTTCTCGTCTGCTGTGTCCTTTTTACAAACGTTTTGCATCCGTCAGCCAGTGTGACAGGGCCTTAAGCAAGGCAGTTGTTAAGTGAGTTTTGATCCATTTTACAACCTTTTTTTTTTTCAAATGTTAAGCAAATCACTGCAGTTGTTAAAGTGAATGATGCAGTCATGAAACGTACCTGGCTTCTCACCACTAACTTGGGCTCATCAGAAGCCAGCTGTGAAGGTCGCAAATGGTGAACCCACATGACATGACCCTGGGATATTTGAACTGTCCTAAGTACATGCTAGTGGCCAAATCCTCAAATTTTAATCATGTGGCCATGGGGATGCTTCAATGAAAGTGTGAAAACCAGTCGTCGGTCACTTTTGTTCCAGTGCCACTGCAACTCTGAACCATCACAAAATGAATGATTGTAAGTCGAGGATTAACCATACAGCCAGTGGCAGTATGTGCACCATCGGGGACCTCAAAGACCAGGTTAGAGGTAGATCATCACGGAGAAAAATCTATCTGTGGAGTTGCTAGGAATAAATAAAAAAATGGCTACTATGGGGCACATAAGCAACCCCATGTCCTTTGGGGGATCAGTATCAGTTAGGCCTGATTGTTTCCATAGTGCAATGATTCACACCATGGAAAGAATTTCACTTGGTGACAAACAGCATCATGCAACTAAGCAGGGGGGAGGGTGTCTCAGGAATGAAGCTACTGTTTCAACTCAAGTGAACTGTGAAAAGCTTTCTGGCAACTGGGTGACCAGTACACCAGTCAGACCCACGGCATGGGGCCTCCAAATCTACCTCAAACATGTGGAAAATTGCAAATAAAACATCAGCAAAGACCTACAGGGAGCAATTTTAAAGGCACAACTGAGGCGCCCGCTGGAAAATGTCAGAATCCCGACTTGGCAAATAAGAGTGAAAGGGATATCTATTCCACCTTTTCGTTAAAATACTCAGAGTTGTGTACAGGTAGTCCTGGTATTCAGCAGGTCCTGACCAGTTCTGGAGAACCTATAGTGAAAATTTTGAGTAGTTAAGAGGACCGGCAAATACCATCTCTGACTGGAAATTTTACAGTATCTTTCTCTTGCCACGCCCACCAAGCCACGCCCACAGAACCAGTAGTAAAAAAAATGAATCCCACACTGCTTACAACAGTTCATTTAGCAACTGTTCAAAGTGACATCATCACTGAAAAAAGTGATTAATGGCCATTTTTCACACTCGTCACCATTGCAGCATTTCCATGGTTGTGAGATCAAAATTCAGACAGTTGGCAATTGACCCACATTTATGATGGTTGCAGTGTCCTGGGGTCCTGCAGTCACCTTTTGTGATCTGACAAGCAAAGTTAATGGGTAAACCAGATTAACTTAACAAACATGTAACTAACTTAACAACTGCCGTGATTCATAGAACTGTTCTGTATAACTTGGAAGAGTCCAGGTTGAACATTCTGATTGGCCAGAAAGGCCAAAAGCGGATTGGTTCGCTAGGAACCAATCCAGGGAGCCACTTAAAGGCGGCAAAGTTAAAGAAACGTCATTGGCTATAAGCCGGCAGGCAAGCCTGTATAAAAAGGGCTGCCGTGGCTTTAGCCAGCCGTTCCGTTACTGTTGCTTGTTTGAAATAAATAAAGCACGTTTTTCTGGACGGAACACTGGCGACGAAGATGGGATCGTCCTGAAGCAGAGACCGAGCACGCGGCAAGAAAACCACGCTAGAAGTGATGGCTGGTAATAACGTGCTGCCCTCACCTTTCAACCCCAATGAAGATTGGGGATCGTACATCGATCGTTTCCTGATGTTTTTAGACAGCAACGAAATGTAGGAAATTTCGGATCAGCAGAAGAGGGCTGTCTTCCTAACTCATTGTGGGCCAACTGTGTTCAAAATGGCCAAGGCATTAGTGAAGCCCAGAGACGTGAAACAGATGACCTGGTCTGAGCTTAACCGAATGCTAAAGGCTCACTACGCGCCTGAGGTGTCAAATCTCATTAAAAGACACGAGTTCTACAAAAGAGACCAAAGGGAAGACGAGACCATCGCTGATTTTGTAGCGGCCCTCCGACATCTGGGTGGAGTTTGCGAATTCCAGAATATGGATGAAGCCATGCGAGATCGTGTCGTCTTAGGCCTAAAAGACTCTAACTTACAAAGTAAATTATTGAATAAGCCTAATATAACTGTGGCTGAAGCGATCGCGGAAGCCACCGCTGCAGAAGCTGCGAAAAAATCAGCGGCGACAATGAAGCTGATGAATGCCAATACTGACGCGACGATCATACCCAGGGGAAAGAACCAAGCTCCCTCTACCACACACCACAAAGACCTCGGCACATCATCAGAAACAGAAGAAGATGATGATGAGGTCCACCGCCTATACGTGAACAAAAAAAGGCATGAAAAAAGAAATTGGTGAGAATGCGCTGTCTGCGGAGGGAACCACCCCCGAGCCGAGTGCAGGTTCCTTGATGCCATCTGTTGGGCTTGCAAGAAAAGGGGACACAACGAGAGAGTCTGCAGAAATCGTAAAAATAACAGTCCTAGCAGGCACAGTAATTCCCCACTAAGAACTGAATCGAGGCAAGCTGACAGAAAATGGGAGCGCAGCAAAGGAACCAGCAACCGAGAAAAAAACCCACCAGACTGTCACTATCGGAAGCGCCCAGACGGAAAGCAGGAGTAAGGTCAAAATTATCGTGAAAATTGAAGGAAGCCCTTGCGAGATGGAGGTCGATTCAGGATCCTTCCTGTCAATGGTGTCTTGGAACACAATCAGACGGCTAGTTCCAAACATAAGACGAAAAGAACTTCAGAAACAAGAATTAATTCTAAAGGACTACCAAGGAAACAGGATCCCTGTGGTAGGTCTAGGACACTTCAAAGTCACTTACAAACAACACGCCGAAGTCCTGCCGCTAACCATAGTCAACTGAGACCGTCCCGGTCTCCTGGGCATCGAATGGTTTGCACTATTGGGCATCGGAATGACCGGAGTGAGCCGAATAGCCGCAACCGAGTGGGAAGAGAACCTGATACACGAGTTCCAGGATGTCTTCGACAGCACTCTAGGCAGGTACCGGGGGACCCCAATTTCCTTTAACTTAGATCTCCAGATAGCACCAAGAAGGTTAAAAGCCAGACGAGTCCCCTTTGCGTTAAAGCCCAAAATAGATGAGCAATTAAACAAATTGATTGCACAAGGGGTCATAGAACCAATTGACCACGCTAGGTGGGAGACACCAATAGTAATACCTGTAAAACCTGACGGGTCTGTGCACATCTGCAGAGACTACAAGGCTACCCTGAACCATGCGCTGCAGCAAAGTGCATACCTGGTACCAGTCGTGCAGCACTTACTGCACTCACTTGGGGGAGGAAAAATTTTTGCAAAACTCGATTTGGCTCAGGCATATCAACAACTTCCAGTATACCCAATAATGGCTGAGGCACAAACAATAGTAACTCATAGAGGGGCATTCAAATGTAACAGACTTCAATTCAGAGTAAGCGTTGCCCCAGGCATTTTCCAAAGCCTCATGGAACGCCTATTAAATGGAATTAAAGGGGTTGTTCCATACTTTGATGACGTCCTAATTTCAGCGAAAAACACGACCCAGTTAGAAGCAAGACTAAGAGAAGTGCTAACAAAATTTAGAGAATCCGGCCTGAAAGTTAAAAAGGAAAAATGCTGTCTAGTTATTGATTGCGTCGAATTTTTAGGGTATTTAATTGACGGAGACGGTATACACCCTTCAGAAAAAAAAGTCAAAGAAATTAAAGATGCACCCAGACCTAGAAACAAAACAGACTTACAAGCATTTTTGGGTCTAATAAACTTTTATAACGTATTCCTCCCCCACAAAGCAACGATAGCAGAACCATTGTATCGTTTACTGGATAAAAAAACTAATTGGACTTGGGGTCACAAGGAACAAAAAGCTTTCCAAAGCATAAAAGACTTATTAACCTCAGACACCGTTCTTATTCAGTTTAGTAACACACTCCCATTGACGGTCACCTGTGACGCCTCACCGTTCGGAGTCGGTGCCATCCTGAGCCACCAATTGCCCGACGGGAGAGAGGCACCCATCGCCTTTTACTCGAAAACGCTCTCCAAAGCAGAACGCAACTATAGCCAACTGGACAGAGAGGCTCTGGCAATCGTCGCTGGAGTTAAACGTTTTCACGAATACCTCTATGGGAGGACATTTTCCATTGTAACTGACCATAAATCATTACTAGGAATTTTGGCGGGAAACAAACCCACACCGAACATTTTATCCCCCCGAATGACTAGATGGTCAGAATTCCTAGCTGCATACTCATATACATTGCTGCATCGACCCGGAAAACAAATCACCCATGCAGACGCATTAAGTCGAGCACCATTGCCAACAACAGAAGACGACCCAGCTCCGACTACCACCGCATTACAAATAGAGGCCTGCCCTGAACTGCCATTGTCTGCCAATGATGTCGCCAGAGCTACCGCAAAAGACCCAGTGACTGCCTGCATTTTGAATTGGGTAGGTAAAGGCTGGCCGGAAAACCAAAAAACTGAAAATTTTAAACCTTTTCGGACCAGACAGACTGAACTGTCAATTCAAAAGGGATGTTTGTTATGGGGTGATCAGGTGGTAATTCTTTCCAAACTGCAGAAAGAAGTGTTGGGTATGCTCCATGAAGGCCACCCAGGCATAGTAAAAATGAAAAGCCTGGCTAGCAGCTATGTCTGGTGGCCTGGTTTAGACAAGATATTAAATACTGGGTAGCTACATGTAATAAGTGCCAGAGAACTAGACCCTCTCCACCACAAGCACCCATGCGAGACTGGGAGACCCCACGAGGCCCCTGGTCTCGAATCCATATTGATTTTGCAGGACCTACTGGGGGCATATGTTTTTGATTGTTGTAGATGCATACTCAAATTGGTTGGAAGTTATAGTTATGTCATCCACGACAACCGACGCTGTTATCAAGCAGTTAAACAAATTATTTGCAACTCATGGTTTGCCTGAAGTACTAGTGTCCGACAATGGGCCACAACTAACCGCTATACAATTTGAACAGTATTTAGCTTCCTTAGGTATATGCCAAGCACTAACTGTGCCGGCCCACCTGGCGGCAAATGGTAGGGCCGAGAGAATGGTCAGATTTACGAAAGAAGGCCTAGAAAAAATGGACCATGGGGATGTCCAAGACAAGCTAAACCGTTTACTCACACTACAACATATCACCCCCAGTAGTATAACGAACAAGAGCCCGGCAGAATTATTAATGGGGAAGAAACTCAGATCTCATTTAGATAGATTGCACCCAAATTACACCTGTGAAAAAAACCCCGACTCATCCAGTCGATACCGCACATTTGAAATCGGCGACCTAGTCTATGCAAAAAATTTCACCAGGGACCCTCTCTGGCTTCCAGCCACAATCACACAAATAACAGGTGCCCGGTCCTACCGTCTAACCGTGGATGATGGAAGAGAGTGGAAGCGGCACATAGACCAGCTTCGTTCCCGAAACATCGAGCAAAATACAACCGCGCAACCTCAAACAATAAAAATCAACAAAAACACAACTAAGGAGGGGGGGGAATACAAAGAAATAAAAAAGAGGGTGAAAATGAACTATTAAAAATAAATCCAGAACATCTAACCAAGCAAAAAGAGCAAAAAGAACACTTACGGTTAGATGAGACCAGCAGAAATAATCCAAGTGAAGAGGAATCCGTCCTGGAAGGGGCCAGCCAAGCCAGCTTGACCTGCCCTGGAAACCCCAGGAGGGAGCGGCAAAACCACCGGCCTGAGAAACTCAAGCGGTAGCAACAATGCTGACTCACCCTTCCAGGCGGTTCTATGGAGAAGAGCCGAAGAGACAGCGATCCCGACCGAACCGCTTGAAGTCTCCAGAAAAATGAACCGCGCAAGTCAAATAGAACTTGAAGAAGCCCCACCTACTTGCGCGGCTATGTCACTCACGTAAGACTAAAGGGGGAGGAGTGTTCTGTATAACTTGGAAGAGTCCAAGTTGAACATTCTGATTGGCCAGAAAGGCCGAAAGCGGATTGGTTCACTAGGAACCAATCCAGGGAGCCACTTAAAGGCGGCAAAGTTAAAGAAACATCATTGGCTATAAGCCGGCAGGCAAGCCTGTATAAAAAGGGCTGCCGCGGCTTTAGCCAGCCGTTCCGTTACTGTTGCTTGTTTGAAATAAAGACTTGTTTACTGGAACCCGGTCTACTGCGCATTTTTCCGGATGGAACAAGAACAACTGGGGCAAGAAAGGTCATGAAATGAGGCAAAAGTCACTTAGCAAATGTCTCACTTGGCAACATGAATTTGGGGCTCGATTGTGGTCTTAAGTTGAGGACTACCTGTATATGCTTCACCTTCTCCTACCTTAGAAGGGTTGTAGCTGGGCTGAGGTCACACAGTTTTGGACAAAGGGGATCAAAATGAGCTCTGCAACAGTTTGTACAACAAAGTGGTTTTTTTTACTACCAGTTCTGTGGGTGTGGTTTGGTGGGCGTGGCAGGGGAAGGATACTGCAAAATCTCCATTCCCTCCCCACTAACCTGCTTTCCAGTTCTGTCCTCCTGTGCAGGGCAACAAAAGCAGACCCAGCCGATCAGCTGGGACTTGGGAGGCAGAGAATAGATGGGGCCGAGGCCAGTCAGAGATGGTACTTGCTTGAACTACTTTTGAACTACTCAAAATTTCCGACCAGTTCTCCAGAACTGGTCAGAACCTGCTGAACACCACCTCTGGCTGTAAGCTATCCCTTTATGATCCATTCTGGTATGTAACGTGTAAATGCACAAATCCGCTTGCAAACAGGCGGCTGCACCCACACATCCAAACACTGAGAAATGCACACTGTTTTTGAAACAAAGAATTAGTAATATAACCAGCGTATTCAGCATCTCTCCCATGTATAATTTTGGATAGGGTATGTAATGAGTATGTAGAATCATAGTAAAGCAAACCATATTCATCAGCTGAATTCTGCCGAGGAGTTGCAGGGGGAAAGACAGGAGACTTACCACCCAGTGGCTCCTGAGTGTGGACAAACTGAGCAGCAAAGACCAGCATTTCCAGAGCACCGGTCTTCAATTCCACAACTGTTTTGTCTGGTGCCAGAATAATTCATCCTGGTTCTGGCCTGCCCTAGATTTCAAGATTTATCCAGGAATAAAACTCAGAGGGAAACAGGTGTGCAGCTCTACCCTTCACTAAGTGTGATTAGGATTTGGTTGCCCATTCAGTCAATATGTAGATTGGAGGTAGTTAGGGTTCCTGATCAGAAGAGCATTACACACTGCTACCCTTCTCCTCTGAACAATCCCCACGTAACCTGCCCAGCCTGACTGTAAATTTGAGCAAAGCCTTGGTCAGAGCCAGCCTCAAGGATCAGCACTGCTGTGTACTTGCTGAGGTTGCTACCCCCTTCCGCCAGTCCATTGCTGCTTCGGCAGTCTCCCTCTCTTGTTGCCTGACCTAACACTGTTTGGCCTTCTACTTGTTCTCAACTGATTTTTAGAACAGGAAAGCAATGTATTAAATGTGTGCAGGGAAGTAACGAAAATTGAGATGCTGGACTCCTTCACGTTTCCCTCAAACTCTTGCTCTGCTCTTGATGTTCTCGGTTTGCTCCCTGCCACAGGGGTTCCCAGGTTTGCTGCAGCAGTGGGGATATTTTCCAAGATTGCTTTTGCCACCAACAGAGTGTGCCTGCTAAAGACTTACGACTCCTATTTCTATAGTTCTCCTTCCTTCATCCATTTGGATGTTGAGCATGTTATGTTCATATGTGTATATGTCTGAGGCATACACATGCGTACTGTACACCTACTTAAGGCGCCATGTACTATCTTCTTTTCACACCTTCATTCTACAGGAATGCTGTCTGAAAGGTGACTCTGACTCAGCCCTCCATAACCTTCAGATTTCCTTTTTTGACAAAAAGATAAATGAGAAGTAGAAGTCCTGCCAGCTATCTGCTGTTTTAGAAGCAGCAACTATGAATTCAGTGGAAATCTTTAAAAAATGGAAGTCAGCAGAGGTGAATATAGCAGAATCCATTTGCAGGACCACTTTTGACTTTCAGCAGTTTGGAAACAATATGCAGTGAAACTCCTCAATGGCAGATTGCTGCAGTGTGTTCTGCACTTGTATCCGGTGTGTGTGTGTGTGTGTTAATATGAGGAGGAGGTTTTTTCTCCAGTAATGACTCCAGGTATATAGAAAATGTAAATGAGGAAACAGGAGCATGAGGGGATTTTAAATTACTGCATAGAAGTGATGTCACAGGAGACTGGAACATGTGCTAGGATACATTTATATTCACAAGAGACAAACGAAGCTCAACATATAAGGTCAGATGCTTTCCTAGGAGGCATTCAGGAATGTCTTGGCCATAAAGGGTACCTGGGAAAGAATATTTGAGGGTAGATTTGTAAAAAATTACCCTTTTAAAAAAAACAGCATTTGTTGAAATCTTCCCCGGTTGTAGCAGACCCAATGAATCTGGGTTGTGCCACATTGGTGAAGGGCTGCTGGGACAGAGTAAGCAGGGTAATAACAAAAACATCAGTTAAAATCTTATACAGGTATTTTTCAACTGACAATTGGTGACTTAATGGCCATTTGAAGTTATGACAGGTTACCCCAAAAGCTACTTATGACCTGGTCCCAAAGTTATAACTGCTGCAGTGCCTCCACATTTATTTGTCCTTATGATGCTGCAGAACCCTCCATCTCCCCACTGACCTCTCACCCGGTCCCTGCAAGCATTTCCCGCCCCAAACAGCTCCCCACTGGTGTTTGGCCTGATTCTCATCACCTTTACTGGTAAAATAACCCTCCTCCTCACATTTTGAAGCACTCCAAAGCCAGATGACACAATTCTGGAATTGTGCTGTGCAGGCAAGGCACAAACCACTCTATTTTTCTGACTGTCTCAATGCAGTGTGCACAGCTATCAGAAGCTCTCCGTAGTGCTGTGTAACCTAAGGCAGGAAAATGGAGCAATTTGTCCTTTGCCCACATAGCACGATTCTGGAATCACATGAAGTATCAGAGTGAAGGCTTTGGAGTTCTTCAAAAGGTAAGTGAGGAGGAGGGTATCTTGCCTGGTGGGATGGGAATCAGGCCTAAGACATGAGGGGATTCAGTGAGACTGGGGAAAGGCCTGTGGGCAACCAAAGGGAAGAAAGCAAAGCATGGGTTATCTCAGAAGGTGTGGGAGGCCTTGGGAGAACCAGGGTAGGTAGCCCTGAGTCTATGCTAGGCCCCTAAGTGTCTCCCCTATCCCTGCACCTTCATTAGGAAGAGCAGAGATGGGGTGTCATTAGTGAGCCACCACTTCCTTTAACTGCTGTCAACAATGCAACCATAATGGGCAGGCTCCCTTATAGTCATATCTCTATGCTGGCTGAGATCAATGGGAATTTTGATCCAAAATATACTACTATTATCACCATCACCTTGAAAACAAAGGGCCACAGGAAAGGCCTCGGCAAAAGAAGTTTCCCGGCTTTGATCTCTTCTTCTTTACAATCCCTCCAGAATTAGGGATTAGAACTGGATCCACAGACCAGGTATAATAACTCACAGGATGGCATTGTCTTGGACCTCCCCTCTCAACAGAACCTACCTCCACAGGATTGCTGTGAAGAAAAAATAGTGGCTGTTTGTGAATAATTTTGCATGCTGTCTTTTGCTTCTTGAAAAAAAAGATGGGATATCGGTATAAAACAGAACAGAATAATTTTATTGTCATTTCAAATGTACACTAGTCGGAACACATTTAAATGACATTTCATTGCCTATAGCTCTCAAAAGGTCACCACCTCCAATATACACTACATAAATATGACAAATACAAAATGTGTCATATGTGTGGGTATATGCATACACAGAGAAACAACACAGTCTAATCTGGATGTATACATATACATATTACTAAATATGTAAAAAACTGGGCACTTCCTATTGACATTTTTGTTCTGGGCTCCCAGGAATATTTATTCCAAAAAGGAATGAATGTAAATCAAATGAAAGTGTTGTGAGAGGAATTTGCAGCCTTAGCAGAGCTGAAGTACCTCCATGGATTCCCACCAAATTTCACAAGGACTGCGTCGCCATCTTTTTCTCTCTCTCCCCACCTGGGAGACTTCCTGTCCTCTCTCTCCTCCACGCCCACTGTCTTGTCCACTAATTCGTATCTTCCGTCCATTGGTTGCCACGGCAACTTGGTTTACCGATGTCATTTGATCAACGGAACCTTAGGCCGAGGAGGGAGGAAGCGGCTGGTTGCTAGGCAAAGAGAAGCCTGGAACCTTGCAAGTCACACACACACACACACACTCTCTCTCTCTCTCTCTCTCCCTCCCTCCCTCCCTCCCTCCCGTCAAAGGAGTCGCGGTGGGACTAAATCGAGTGACTCCCTCGGGCGGAGTAGAGGTTGCAGCCGGAGTCCGCCTCGGAGCCACATCTTCCCTGGGGAGAAGTTCCGCGTCTATTTTGGTTCCTACTTTCCCAGAAAAAAAGCAGCGTGGGAAACGCCGTTTCGTGGGGAACGGCACGTGACTCCGGCTTATTTCTTGCCCATAGGGGGCGCTGTGGGAGAGGCGAGCCTGCCTGGCCGAAACGAAAGCGGGCCGCTCTCTCTCTCAAGGGCCCCTTTTAAAATTGAACATGTTCCGAAAAAGGGGACCCACGTGTCACTTCTCATCGAGCGGGTCTGGGGACCCTGCGTTGATGTGCCGACTTTCTCCCAACAAAGGAAGGAACTGCAACCAAATGCTGCGGCACATCTCCCTCTCTTCTGAACAGGCAGGCCTCTGTTCAGGCAGCACAAGCAACCATTTCATAAGCAACGGGAGACATTCGGCTGAATACTCCTCCCCCTCCGATAAGCCTGCTTTTCTCTTCCCTTTTTCCTACCATTGTAACATTGCAGGCGTATTAAAAGCAGGATCCAATCCTTCTCAGACCTGTTTGGGCACTGGGTTCTCAATGATTATTCTTTCTGACCGACACCCCCCCCCTCCCCCACATTTGAACCAGCCTGTGTCTTCCCCTTTTTCTTTTTTTTTAGTGGCTCTTTCTTTGCTTGCTCAGAGCTTGATTTCCACAGAACTGACCTTAAAGCTCCAGTCAGGGAGGTAGGCAAATAGAGTGTCAGTTTTTTCCACCTGAGCTGCGGGCCCCACACACACACACACACACACATGGAAAAGAGGTTCTCAAGGCAAAAAAAAAGAGGAGCCAGCCTGGTCGCCTTGAGGTTTTCTTTCTCTTGGTCTCTTTCCCCCTCCCATTCCCTCTGGATTCACCCAGGGGCCTGGGATGTTTGGGGTGGCACGGTCTCCGACTGAAACCTTTGTAAATGGGCCTTTGTTCTAGGGAGCCGTTTCCTGCTGCCACTTTTATTTGGAAGACAGCAGAGTGGACTGGAAAAGTAGTCACTCTGGTTCAAGGGGGGGGGGGCAACGTCATTTCCTGAGTCAGAGCTTACTTTTACTACTGGCCTTGAAACAATCCTTTTACTGCTCTTGGCTGGAAAGAAGAGCCAAAAATTTGCTTTTTCAGCTCATGAAAGCTGAGCAGAGAGATCAGCAAGGGCTGACACTTTTATTCCTTTTAAAAGTTATTTTGTTTCATTAAACACTTTTTTTTTTCCTGCTGCTTCTTCCCAGGACTTTGGAAATAAGCCTTGCAGCTGCAGCAAGTATCTTGATATACTGTAGGAAATTAGCAGCCACCCCTCTCCTAGAAAATTGATATATCCTAGGAAATATTAAAAAGGCAGAATATTTCCCCTAAAAAGAATAGAAACTCAGAAGCAGAAACTCACCTCAGAAGTAGAAGCTCATCCCCACCTTTGTTAATGGGTGGGCCATTAAGGCCTGGGCCTGAATACTTTACATAACAAAGAGCTCCAGGTAAATCTATAGCAATTGCTCAAAAGACTTGTCAGGGCATCATCACCCAGCAAGGCTCAACCAAGCCTGGAACTCAGGACAGTCTACAGAGTTGCCCCTGCATGGCCCCAGGGGAGTCTGACAACCAATCAGAATACAAGCTCCAATTCAAACCCCAACAAAGGTTATAAAACCCAGACACTCTCAGCACCTCAGCTTTTTTTCCTTGATCTCTTCCTTTACCTTGAAACGTGATCATCCTTCCTTTTCGTTCTGGAGCTCCAGGCCATGTGGTCCTCCTGTCTACCATTAAACCTTCCGAACAGCCTCCATGTTTCCAATGTCTTTTCCCCCCCACTTGGAACTGAACCCAGAAATATATTTCTTCCAACAATATATTGGCATCCTAATGTACACAACTAGATAGCAGGAATCCTCAGATAAAGATGGGAAAGTTTCCTAGGACAGCCATTCTGCCTCTCACTTCTCCATTTTCTTTTTCTTTCTCTTCAATCGTGTCAGAATTTGGGAGATTGCCTGGACAAGTCCCTGCAGTTTTCCTGGCAAGATTTTTCAGAAGTGGTTTGCCCTTGCATGGTTGTTCCTTGGCCAGAGAGTAACTGACTAACCCAATATCACCCAGCTGAGTTCGTGCCCAAGATGGGATTAGAACTCAGTGTTTCCCAGTTTTTAGCCTGATACCTACACCTCATTGGTTCTCATTTCTCTACTCATTTAGAGGCCAAATCCATTCTGAAAGAGCAATAGGTGAGGCGAGTACTCCCTGGGAAGCAGCAGCTCAGATAGGGAACTTTAAAACTTACATTTGTTGTTAATCTTAGAAGTAACTGCTAGGATAAAATCTGCATTATAAAAATAAATCTGGATTAGTGATACAGAAGTTGGGGAAGATGAAAACAGTTGGAGCCATTCTTTACAACTCTTCAAGCAACAGGCTTTACAATTTAATGACATAAAAATTCCTTGCTGGATCAGACTAAAGGGCCATCTGGTTCAATTTTTGTGTTTTCTTCTTACAGCTATGAGCCAATTTGCCCCTGGGACTTTTACAAGGCCAGCAGCTTTCCTCATGTTTTGCCTGCACATTTCACTTTTTGTTCCTTTTGTGAGGGGCACAGCCTATCTTCTCTGGTGCCAGCCCTTCCTGAACCATTTTCCTTTGAGAGAGGAAGCCTTTATTTTTCAAAAAGTCATGAGGGTTTCATTCCATAAAGTCACTAAGGTTTAATTCACCAAAAATAGTTCAAAAGCACCAGGTGCTTTTCAGCTATTTTTCCCCTGACTATTCTGGGAGTTGCAGTTCTGACATTTCTAGGGAGCACTAGATGGGGAGAAGTTTCTTTCACTTTGCCTTCTAGAGAAAACGCTCAGTTGTTTTGCCTTTCATCTGAACTTTCTTTGAATCCATGGACAGCATCAGAATCTGTTGCCCTCTTCCCCACCTCCTGGGCTGAGCTGTCATTTTAATATTCCAGAATTCTCTGAAGCAACATTAAGCAGGACCGCTTGAAAAGTTCCACATCAAAGCAACCGGTGGAGCAGTAGTAGGGCATATTTAAGAATGATTCAGCCTCAGTTTGAGTTAGTCCTGAGCTCTGTAGCAAGCTCCTCTGTTGAGGAATTGTGGATCTCTACAAATATTGCAGAATGACTTTGCTGGCCATGCTGGCTTTTAGGGTAGGGGAGCATCACAAGTTAACTTTTCTTCTGTAATGCGATTTCTGAGGTAAAGCAGCCAGTTTGCATGCATATAAAACATTACATTGATCACAGATTATGGAACCTGTGGGTCAAGTCTTGTTTTTTTGAAGATTTTCACTTTCCTAAAATGTTAAAAACTATATTATAAGGACTTTAACACTCTTTATTTCATTCAGAAGGAAGAAGAAAGTTTAGGATTGCCTTCTCTTGGTCTTGGTCCAACCCTTCTTGTACATACATACAATCTTCCTGGGCACACTCTGATAATATTTGTCAAGTGTGTCAGAATGGCTAACTTCTATTTTCTATGGATAGTTTTTGTTCTGTCAGATCTTTATCTATATTTGAAATGAACTATATTGTTCCCCATCTCAGAACTATAGTTTCTAAGTTTCCACAGAAAGGATGAAGGGCTGCTAAACTCCTAGTTTACGTCGCTGTGGCGCAGATATGAGCCTCTAAGACTGCATCAGCTCACGCTTGTTTTCTTATTCTGTAGCTCCGCTGCATTGTAGAGCTGCAAGCAGAAGGGAGGAATGACTCCACAGCTATGCTGCCTGGCTTATGTGACACAATTCATTTAACTCCAGATAAAAGGGCTCCATCTCAGCATGGAGAATTCCATATTGGAAGACTCTAAACTACTAAGAAGCACAAATAGTAGGAAGCCAAAAATTATGGGCTACTGTGAGGCTAGGTGAAAGGGGGAGACCAATTAAAACATACTTATGGTGTCAGCTCAGGCATTGTGACATTCATAAATGTTCCACTAAATGTGATGTTCTAGTGGTAAAAAGGTACAATCTTTGAAAATATGCTACTTCTGGCACTCATTCCATTCCTGTCTTGCCTGATAAATCACTCAGACATTGGATAAGTCTCCCACCCTATTTTCCCACCCTTGGTCTCCCTACAACACAATAGAGTTGGTTCAGCTTGTTTCATGGCCAATGGTGGCACTCAGTTAATAAACATTAAGTCCCCAAAGATCTTTTGGCAGCTTCTTCTTATCGCTGTTCTGGAATCTTGCAGCAAAAAAAAAAAAAAAGCCATTGTAATAATTAACCCTGCAGAGATCTGAATTCTGAACTGGCAAGCTATGCAGGGCTTTGATTTCCTTGCTTAATGGTGAGAAGCAGTTCTCTGTAGGGAGGATCTGCTGCTATAGCAGCTCTGTAATGGGGTACAATGGGGCTGGACAACTATTCTAAACAGAAGCTGTGGAACATGTCCCAAATAAGCAGAGGAAATTGTATAGAAAGTAGATCCTGATTGCTTGAAGAGTGAAGTTCCCGTGAAAAAGGCAAATTCTCCTTTGAATGTTGCTGAACTGGTAAATTCATGGACATATTCATATAGTTTTCTTAGCAACGTTTTCCTGCTATAACTCTCTTCCAATATTTTTGTTTTGTATTTCCCATTTCCTGAGGTTTTTATCCCATTTTTTCTTCTACAAATGATGATGGAGGATTGTAGTGGAATCTCCATAGTAAATATGCTCAGAATCAGCAGAAGATAGGACCCAACTTTCACTTTTCTGTTGCAAATCTTCCATTCTCCCACCCCAATATTTGCTAGTACACAATAAGGGCAAGGTATTTATTTATTATTCACCCAGGCATACATGCTGTTTCAAACTGTACTGAGACTTAGCAGTGAAAACTCCACTTAAGAGATTAAACTAATACAATAACCAAATGTAACGACAGCAAAATTCAAATCATACTACATTGGGAAATAACATAACAAGTAATCATGCAAACCATCAAGTACATCAAGTTCATTTCATATCAGTCCCTCAAGGTTTCCTGGAATGGCTAGGTCTTGATGGCTTTCAACCAAGCTTGGTGGACATCAAATCCTGGAGGCCACCAAAAAGGCCTGTTTAATGGCTATTAATTCTTTTTTAAAATATCTCTTTCAGATCTTATTGGATGGACAGAGACACTGCTGGCAATGGGAAATCCTGAAGTCACCCAGAACATGAGCCATAGAGGCTTTTCAAAAAGACAACGAGCACCTTGAATTTCATCCAGAAACCAGTGGAGTTCCAGTAGCAATTTGATTCTCCAGGCAAAATAAGATGCATCCCTCCCTAACAACTCAGGCTGCTGCATTCTGGACTAACTAAAGCTTAAGCCCATGTCACACTGAACCAACGGATGCAAAGAGGATATAAAACGGACAAAAAACCTTGCCATCCATTCGAAAACGCGATGTACTCACTGCCTCCGTTTGGCTTCCTCTCTATCCGTCCAGCATCCATTTATGGACGTTTCATCCGCGCCAAAAGTTTTGGGCTGCCCAAAACTTTTGCGCGGAAAATGTATCCAGTTCATCCGTTCTGCATCCGCTACGCATCCGCTAGGCATCCGTTACGCATCCGCTATATCTGCTAGGCATCTGCTACGCATCTGCGCAACTCGCATCCACCCGGACGCAGGGAGGAAGCGGAATGGATACAGAACGGATGCAGAATGGAAACAAAGCGTTTAAAATGGAAAAAACGTTCGCAGAGGGGACCTATCTCGGATATTAAGGATGTCTAGAGGATGCCTAGAGGATGCCTAGAGGATGCCTAGCGGAAAACCTATACTGCCTATAAAAAGGGGGAGCAACTCGCCTGCATCACACTTTCAGAACAGCAGCCCAGCGGTGCAGACCTCTGCAGCCTTCATCTGGCTCTTCCTCTTCCACAGCATCCAGTCATGTCCACCGTGGATTGTAACAAAGTCCTTTCGGCAGCCACCATCATTCTGCAACAGTGCGAAGACATCTGCAGGCTCTGTGAACTCTACTGTGAGAAGAAAAGGAGTCACCCAAAAAGAGTCTGGATCCGAAGATGGTTCGCCAGAAGAGCAGAGGACGGACTGTACAACAAGCTGATGGTGGAGCTCAGGAACGAGGACATTCGGGCATTCCAGAACTTCATGAGGATGCCTCCAGCCATGTTTGACGAAGTTGTGGAGTGGCTGAGACCCAGGTTAACCAAGGCAAACACCAACCTCCGGCCCAGCCTGGACCCTGGGCTCAAGGTGGCACTGACTCTGCGCCACCTGGTCTCAGGGACCACCTACAGGAGCATGCAGTACGGCTGGAAGGTGCCACACAACACCATCAGCATTGTGGTCAGAGAAGTGGTGCAGGCCATCATCGAAGAATACAAGGAGGAGCTCCTCCAGTACCCCTCCACTGAAGAAGGATGGAAGAAAGTTGCAGAGCAGTGGTATCAGAGGTGGAACTTTCCCCACACCGTTGGAGCCATAGATGGCAAGCACGTGGCCTGCAAATCTCCACCCAACTCGGGGTCCACTTATTTCAACTCCAAGGGCTTCTTCAGCATCATCCTCTTCGCCATGGTCGATGATGACTACAAATTCATGTACATCGATGCTTCAGGCAACGGCTCATCTTCAGATGCCCAGGTATACAACGCCAGTCACCTCAAGGAGGAGCTGGAAGGCAACCTCATCGTGGACTTCCCAGATCCAGAACCCCTGCCCAACGACACACAGGATGTGCCCTACTTCATCATGGGGGATGACGCCTTCTCCCTCACAACCTACCTCATGAAGCCCTACATTTCCAGATTCCTTACCTGTGAAGAGAGGATCTTCAACTACAGGCTGTCCAGGGCAAGGCGGGTGGTGGAGAACACCTTTGGCATCCTGGCCAACAGGTTCCAGGTACTTCTCACCACCATGCAGCATTGCCCAGAGACCGTGAGGAGGATCATGGAAGCTTGCTGCATCCTGCACAATCTCATGCGCACCCGCTACCCAGTCTTGCAGAACAGGCTTGTGGACCTCCAGCAAGGCAATGGGGACATGGAGCCTGGGGAATGGAGGCAAGGGCGAAACCTGATCGACACTGAGGATGTGCAAGGCCCCAACAGAGCCTCACATGAAGCGAAGAAGCAGCGCAACCTCCTGAGACAATGGTGCAACTCCCCAGCTGGAGCAGTGGAGTGGCAAGACAGGATGGTAGATGCTTAATGGATGTTTCCTTCAGCCTGTCTCATCACACAGATGAGATTGGGCCATGTATGTTTGGTTGGCCTACAATGAACAGGGCGTTTAATAAAGAGTTGTGTTTGTGTTGACATGTGTGGATAATTATTACATTATTATTTATAATAAAGGGCCGTAGGTGTGGCACCTGGGAGGGTGGACCATACAGTCCCACTATGCTTGCACTGGACGTTTATCTATCCCATAGCTATTACCCATTCCACAGGTATCCCTGCCCATCCCACTGCTATCTTAACCCAAGATAACACAAGCATGCAAAGGCTTAAACCATTTCTAAAAGTTTCCAGCAAGACTTTATTAAAAAAAAGAAATGAAGCAAGTGTGTGAATCAAAAATAGACTTTATTAACAACAAGCTATAAGACAAAAATGAGTCTCTGGCACTCCTCATGGTCGCTCAGTCTCAGGGGTGAAGGGTCCAGGTGCTGTGGAGGTGGCTGGTGCTGGAGTGCTTGTCATCAGCTCATCCAGAAGCAGAAGCAGCAGAAGCCCCAGCCCCAGAAGAGCGAGCCCGTGCTGCAGAAGCCCCAGCAGAACCAGAGTGAGGGCCAGGGGGCAGGATGGTAGCCCTGTCCCTCTTGCAAGGGCTGTCAGCAGATGGCTGAGGCTTGCTGTGCTTCCACATGGTTGTGGGGTTGCTGGCTGGCAGGGTGGCTGGCAGGAACCAAGGCTGGCAGGAAGGCTGGCAGGGAGGCTGGCACCAAGGCAGGCAGGAAGGCTGGCAGGCAGGCAAGCACCAAGGCTGGCAGGAAGGCTGGCAGGCAGGCAGGCAACAAGGCTGGCAGGCAGACATGAACCAAGGCTGGCAACAAGGCTGGCAGCAAGGCTGGCAGGGAGGCTGGCAGCAAGGCTTGCAGGCAGACATGCAGGCAGGGCAGGCAAGGCAGCCAATCCGTCCGGCAGCAGGTCTTTCCTCTGAATGGCGATCTGCTTCCAAGCTGCTTCCGTTTTATCCGCGGGGCTGACGCAATGCATCCTCCCCGCATGCGCAATTAATGCCAGGCATCCATTAGGCTTCCGCTGTGCACCCGCTGTGCATCCGCTTCATCCATTCGGCGTCCGCTGTGCATCTGCTGTATCCGTTCCGCATCCGCTTTGCTGAGATCCCCCGGAAGCCTAGCGGACATGCCATCCGCTCCCATCCGCTTCCATCCGCTGGGCTTCCGTTCCGCATCCGCTTTGCATCTGCCCTGCGTCCTCCCCGCGTCCGTGTTATCCGCTCCAGTTGTGCAAATTTTTGCCCCTTTTGAGAGCGGATAACAACGGATGGAACATTTTGCTTGTCCGCTGTGTCCTTTTTGCATCCGTTGGGCAGTGTGACATGGGCTTACTTGTAATCCCCAAGATCTGATCCATACAGGATATTTTACAATAACCCTAAGGCAGGGGTGTCAAACACATGTTGTCACGGCAGTGTCACTTGATGTATCGGGACTTTTTTTCCACTTTGCTAAACTGGGCATGAATGTGGCTAGCGCATGATGCATTTGGTCCATGGGCCAGGAGTTTTACAGCCCTGCCCTAAGGATAGATGATGAATGCAGGAATGATTGTGAGCAGGGCCTCTAGATCTTAATTGACACACTTGGTGGTGCTTTCTGGATCAGAACTGCTGGACTTGAGCAAGAGCTGTGAATTCAGAGTAAAAAAGGAGTGAGAAGTGAGCATATTATTTGAAAAAACTTCTTTCTTAAGGAAGGAAGGAAGGAAGGAAGGAAGGAAGGAAGGAAGGAAGGAAGGAAGGAAGGAAGGAAGGAAGGAAGGAAGGAAGGAAGGAA
>BLBF01000021.1:8279874-8326347 GCA_015471245.1 Laticauda colubrina | reverse complement strand
ATTTGTGATTTGGCCCCATGGAAAAGAAAACCTAAACAATTTCCTAACACACCTAAACAGCACACACCCCAAAATCAAGTTCACCATGGAAACGGAAATAAACAAACAACTACCATTCCTAGATGTACTAATCTACAAAAGAACAGATGGCACACTGGGACACACCGTATACCAGGAGAAAACACACACCAACCACTACCTCAACGCCCAATCCCACCACCACCCAGCACAGATAAATTCCGTGGCTAAAACACTAATTACCAGAACCAAACGCCTGGCAGACAAGACACATATAAAGACTGAACTATGCACCCTGACTAAAGTATTGACAGCCAACGCCTTCCACAAAAACAAAATCACCAGCTTGATCCACAAAAACACACCAAGACATAACAGAGACCTAGAAGATCAACAGATCTATGGAACAGCTGTCCTGCCCTACAAAAAAGGTACTACAGACAAAATCAGTAAGATACTACACAGGCATCACATCAAGACTGCCTTCAAAACAGACAAAAAAATAGCAGCCATCCTTAAAAACCCCAAAGACAAAATTGACCTGGAAAACCAAGGCATATACGAAGTTCCCTGTGCATCATGCCCGGCCACATACATTGGACAGACCAATAGAAGAATAAGTACCCGCCTGGATGAACACAAAAATACAGTAAAAAAGCTGGAACACACCTCCTCACAAGTCCAACACATGAAAGCCACAGGTCACAACATCAACTTCAATGGCACCAAAACCCTAGCCACTATAGAAAACCCCAACCACAGAATCATCAGAGAAGCCATTGAGATTGAAAAAAGACTTGAAAGCATGAATAGAAGAGATGATTCCACCAGACTGTCAATCATTTGGAAGCCTGCATTCTCAAATAGAAAGATCTCCACACCACAAGCCAGGCAAACACCTGTGCACAAACAGACTCCCTCTGATACCTCCAGCTAAAACACCCCCCACCAGGCACCCAGATGAAACCTGGCTTCCTAATAGATAACAGCTGCCCTTTCACATGAAGCCAAGCTGCACTGAAAGCCTCCAGTGCAGGAGCAGAGTGTTGCCAGCCAATTAAAGCCACAAAACAGACAGAAGAAACCAGAAACACCAATCAAACAAACTCCAAGTCCAATAAACACAGACCAAGACTCCCAACCAATCAGGATAAAGAAAAAAAACCATCCTGGCACAACATAGGCTAGCCTCAAATTTAAAACCAAAGACTGTGAGACTCTGACCCACATACAAACTCAATACAGAAGCCTGATGATGGCAGATGAGATTCTGCTGAAACGTTCCTACAACTTTAAAAGCACTACAATGACGTGGGATAATACCTGAAGGAAGCTGAACAGCACACACACACACACACACACACACACACACACATATATATATACACACACACACACATACATACATATATGAATGAAAAATAATAATCTAGCTAAAGCAGTGCTTGCATATGGGAATGCTAACACAGCTAACATATTCAAAGAAAAAATAACATGATAAAAATACTGTAATAAAATTAAGTCAGTTCTATATATCCTAACAAGTTAAAAACTTTATGCAATGTATCTTTGCTACATATAAACAAAAATATATGAATGAAATATATTATTCTTTAAAGTGATGTGAACCAATGTTGTGGTGATTTATCTATTAAAATACATAAATCTTAAATGTAGATCAATTTTATGATTTTAAGTTTATTTATTTAGATTTAAAATATGCAGGCTTACAAAGAAAAAAAAGGAAAAAGAAAAAGGACGAGGGGGAGAAAATACATAACAGAAAACTGCTGTTTGTAATCTTGTTTGTAATGAAGGACATAGAGACACACTGTAACAACCACTTGAGAGCCAGAGATAATGAACTTTAGCAGCCTGGATCCAAGTTAAGTATCATATCAAAACATGAGGAATGTTTTTATCCTCCTCCTTCACCAGGAATTTATCAGGAGACACTGTTTTCCATAATCCACATCATCATGATGCTTTCTGACTGGAAGAGTTGCAGATAGGGGCTATCTCGATGTCTCTGGATGCTCTGAAACACCTTTCTGGAAGTGTATTCCAAGGACGGCACAGCCATAATACTGAACATTTTTCTGTGCTGTTGAATGTAATTGGAGTAATTGGAGGAAAGTATAATATGAGATTTTAACTTTCTTCATTAAATTCCTCTAACTGCTCAAGCCTTCTGTAAAAATTCATTCCTATTGGCAAATCTAAGGAATTTCAGAATGAATAACCAATATTTTATCAGCTTTACCAAAAGAAAAAAAAATCAGGACAAGATGAGCCGTGTGTAAATTTAGCTTTGGCAAAGCCAGTTGTTTCCCATAAGAGGGTTTCTAGAAAAACAACTGCTGAATCTTTCTTTAGTATTACAACATTAACAGAATCTTTAATAGTTTTTGTGTACCACTTTCCTGAGCAGAACGGTTATCACATGGTTGTAGTAGCTGCTGACACTGTAGCATGAGAAAGATGATGGTAGAATGTCTTTGGATGCCAACCAAGTAAGCTACTCCAGTACAGTAATTATTTTTTTTAAAAAGGAACCTCTGGTTTTTTTGGCTCTTACAGTAATGAAATAGCTCTTAAACAGTTACCAGGATGAAAATATTGGTAGGGAATGCAATATCTCACTATATTACCATATCTTGACTGGAAGTCACCCCAATTTAAGCTTTGTGAAAAGCTCTATTTAAGCACAACTTCTGCGCATGGCTCAAATAATATTGTCCAGATTGATTTTAAAATGCACAAAATAATAACATAAATGCCTTTAAGGATATCTAATTCAGCTAGGATTAAGAAGAAACATATTCAAGTCAGAGAGCAGACTATCATCTATTTGAGTAGGAATTAACTGCTGACATAGTAACATATCCAAGAACCTTCTTGTGCCCAAAAGTGAGAAAATGGCCCAGATAAGGCAAATTATGTTGTTTCCCACACTATTAGTAATTGCTCTGCATTTTTATAAATCATCTGCCACCCTGCTTATTCCAATGTGGCGTGAAACAGCACAGTTAGCAGCATACAGCAAAATGAACTACTGTAGTATTAACACTGCAATTGCCACCATGCAGATACTGGGACAGCAAACACATTGGCATCTAGGGCAGATATTGTGTCTCAGTAATGGTGCATCAATGCATTGCCATTAGATAAAACATGCAGGATGGTACATGTTCCATAAATTCGTTTCACCCAAGAGCTACATAAGCTGGGTATAAATCTGCTGTGTTGTACCTTCAAACCTATATACTTATGTCTTAAAAAACTTCTTATGCTAAGAACTATTACTCCCCATTACTTTTTTCATTAGTATTGGAAAAAGTTTTTTTTTAAATTCAGATTAAGCTAAAGAACTAAGCTTCCCAGTTCACTGACAGAAGATTGTCTTGATTGTTTTTCCATGAGTCAACAGAACCAGTGAGCGAAATCTAGCCTCTAAGGAAACAAACTTGGAGCTCTGCCTAGGAATAAGCCTCTCTTGATATTTAAGATTCTCACTTCCATGAGGAGTTTTCCTTTAAGGTGGGTTGCAGTTCCTCAGATAATTACAGTATGTTCCCCTTAAACCTATAATGTACTTTCATATCATAGCATTCAGTTCCCCAATTACTCAGAAGCCCATTTGAAGCTTGCACCAAGTTCTCATAATTGTTGCAAACTCAAATTACCGAAACAACTAAAGGCTCTGTCACACTGGCCGACGGATGCAAAACATTTGTAAAAAGGACACAGCGGACGAGAAAAATGTTCCATCTGTTGTTATCTGCTCTCAAAAGTGCCCCGAATTTGCATAACCAGAGCGGACAACACGGAAAGAAACGGACGGGGGAAGGACGTAGGGCGGATGGAAAGCGGATGCTCCACGGAAGCGTAGCGGATGGAAGCGGATGAGAGCGGATGGCACATCCGCAAGGCTTCCGGGGGACCTCAGCAAAGCGGACACGGAACGGAAAGAGCAGATGCAGCAAAGCAGATGCCGAGCGGATGAAGCGGATGCACAGCGGATGCTGAGCGGATGAAGCAGATGCAGAGTGGAAGCCTAGCGGAAGCCTAGCGGATGCCTAGCGTTCACTGTGCATGCGGGGAGGATGCATTGCGTCAGCCCCGCGGATATAAAGGGAAGCAGCTCCCAAGCAGGTCACCATTCAGAGGAAAGACCTGCTTCCAGACACAGCTTGCCAGCCAGCCAGACAACCAGCTAGACAGCCAGACAGCCAGCAACCCAACAACCATGGGGAAGAAACGGAAGCCTCTGCCATCTGCTGCCAGCCCTGGCAAGAGGGACAGGGCCACCCTCCCACGCCCTGGCCCTGGCCCTGACTCTGCTTCTGCTGGGGCTTCTGCTGCCCGGGCTCGATCTTCTGGTGCTGGAGCTTCTGCTGGCGCTGCTCTTGGTGCTTATTCTGCTGGTGCTGCTTCTGCTGGTGCTGCTTCTGGTGGTGCTTATTCTGCTGATGCTGCTTCTGGAGGTGGTGCTTCTGCTGATGCTGCTTCTGGTGGTGGTGCTTCTGGTGGTGCTTACTCTGCTGATGCTGCTTCTGGTGCTGGTGCTTCTGCTGGTGCTTACTCTGTTGGCGCTGCTCCTGGTGCTGGTGCTTCTGCTGGTGCTTACTCTGCTGGCACTGCTCCTGGTGCTGGTGCTTCTGCTGGTGCTTACTGTGCTGGCGCTGATCCTCGTCCTGCTAGTCCTGCTGGTGCTTACTCTGCTGGCACTGCTCCTGGTCCTGCTGGTGCTCCTGGTCCTGCTCCTGGTCCTGCTGGTGCTGCTGGTGCTGGTCCTGCTTTTGCTGCTACTATTGCTGCTGCTGGTGGTGGTGGTGGTGTGGAGGAGCAGCCCCTACAACCTCGAAGCCCCTCTGATGAGGGCCCATATGGTCCTGCCAAAGGGAGGAAGAGGCAGACGTGTGAACGGGAGAGGAGGCAATACAACATAGAAGAGGAACATGAGGAGGAGGTGCTGGGGTGGCTGAGGGAGAACGAGTATCTATGGCGGAAGGGACACAGGCTCTATCGTGACACCAAAAGGAAGCAGGCTGCTTGGAGAGAGAAGGCGGAGAGCCTGGGCTACACTTCGGAGGTGCTCCTTGGCTGGTGGAAGCACATGCACACCTGGTACGGGAAGCTGCACCTCAAGAAATCTGGCCAGGCCGCGGTCAAGCTGACAGACAGAGAAACCTATGTGATGGCGAAGTGCAGCTTCCTGGAGGGTGAGATCCGCCACCGAGGAGCAGCCCCTCTCACAACCCTCTCTCTCAGGCAGCCTGCTGAGAGCCAGTCCTCTTCTGGCAAAGAGTCAGCTCCTGTGTCCAGGCAGGTATCTGTGGAGCGTGCCACGACGGAGACCCCCCTGACAGTTGCACTACCCGTGGCGGAGCGCGTGGAGGACCCCCTGATGCAGTGGGAGAAAGGAGACGGCACTTCCACCACAGCCCAACCCGCATCCACCCCCAGCTCCACCTCTACAGAAAGGCAGAGAGGCAAACCGGAGGGGCAGAGCCACACTGTCCTGCTGGAGATAAGAGACACCATCAGGAGCAGCGTAGATCTCCTCTCTCAGCTGGTACACACCGACGCCCCATTCTCCAATCGCAAGCCCTTCCTCACCTATGTCAACCAGACCCTCATGAACATGTCGGAACCCCAGTACCAGGTGGTGAAGGACAGGATCACCGATCTTCTTCACAACCCTCCAGACCAAGATGAACCTGCTCCCACCCAGTCCAGGCCTGCTCCTCCACCCCAGGTGATGTCACTGCCCTTCCAAGGCTTTCTACAGGCCATACCCTACCAAGGCTACGGCTACCAGGAGGTCCAGCAGCACAGGCAGCCCTTCCCAGTCCAGGCACAGGTACATTGGATGCCACCGGTGCCACTGATGCCACCAATGCCACCCACGCGACCAATGCCACCGACGCCAGTCCTCACCCAGCTGCAGACCAGACAGCCCCACTACACTGTTCCTTCCTCCACCCCACAGCCAAGCCCGGCCTCAGAACATCTGTCATCGGTATTGGGGCTGACACCCCATGTCATGGAGGAAGGGGCTCTCAACATCACGGGGCTGAGCCAGCTGTCTGAGAGCTTCCTCAACACACCGTCCCGTTGTCCTCTCGGGGCCAGGCACCCCAGTGGCACTTCAGACCAGCACTCCAGCAGCAGCCACCTCCACAGCACCTGGACCCTTCACCCCAAAGACTGGGCATGCCTCCGAGTGACCAAGAAGAGTGCCAGAGACTGGGTGGCTACCTGTTGACTTTATTTTTGCTTTGGACACTTGACTTGTGTCATTCTTCTTTTACAGCTTGTTATTAACAAAGATTATCTTTGCTTCACACACTTGCTTCATTTATTTTATTAAATAAAGTCTTGGTGGAAACTTTAGAAATGGTTTACGCCTTTGCATACTTGTGGGATGGGTTAAGATAGCTGTGGGATGGGCAGGGATACCTTTGGAATGGGTAATAGCTGTGGGATGGGCAGGGATACCTGTGGGATGGGCAGGGATACCTTTGGGATGGGTAATAGCTGTGGGATAGATAAACCTCCAGTGCAAGCATAGTGCGACTCTATGGTCCACCCTCCCAGGTGCCACACCTATGGCCCTTTATTATCAATAACAATGTAATCATTCATCCACACATGTCAACATAAACACAACTCTTTATTAAATGTCCTGTTCATTGTAGGCCCAATCTCATCAGTGTGATGAGACAGGCTCAAGGAAGAATCCATTAATCATCTATCATCCTGTCTTGCCACTCCACTGCTCCAGCTGGGGAGTTGCACCAGTGTCTCAGGAGGTTGCGCTGCTTCCTCCCTTCACATGAAGCTCTGTTGGGACCTTGCACATCCAGAGTGTCTATCAGGTTTCACCCTTGCCTCCATTCCCCAGGCTCCATGTCCCCATTACCTTGTTGGAGGTCCATGAGCCTGTTCTGCAACACTGAGTAGCGGGTGCGCGTGAGATTGTGCAGGATGCAGCAAGCTTCCACGATCCTCCTCACGGTCTCTGGGCGATGCTGCATGGTGGTGAGAAGTACCTGGAACCTGTTGGCCAGGAGGCCAAAGGCGTTCTCCACCACCCACCTTGCACTGGACAGCCTGTAGTTGAAGATCCTCTCTTCACGGATGAGGAGTCTGGAAGTGTAGGGCTTCATGAGGTAGGTTGTGAGGGAGAAGGCATCATCCCCCATGATGAAGTAGGGCACATCTTCTGTGCAGGGTTTCTGGATCTGGGAAGCCCATGATGAGGTTGCGTTCCAACCCCTCCTTGAGGTGACTGGCGTTGTATACCTGGGCATCTGAAGCTGACCCGTTGCCTGAAGCATCGATGTACATGAACTTGTAGTCAGCATCGACCATGGCGAAGAGGATGATGCTGAAGAAGCCCTTGTAGTTGAAATAAGTGGACCCTGACTTGGCTGGAGCTTTGCAGGGCATGTGCTTGCCATTTATGGCTCCAACGGTGTGGGGGAAGTTCCACCTCTGACACCACTGCTCTGCAACTTTCTTCCAGCCTTCTTCAGTGGAGGGGCACTGGAGGAGCTTCTCCAGGTATTCTTCAATGATGGCCTGCACCACTTCTCTGACCACAATGCTGATGGTGTTGTGTGGCACCCTCCAGCCGTACTGCATGCTCCTGTAGGTGGTCCCTGAGGCCAGGTGGCGCAGAGTCAGTGCCACCTTGAGCCCAGGGTCCAGGCTGGGCCGGAAGTTGGTGCTCTGCTTGGTCAACCTGGGTCTCAGCCACTCCACAACTTCATCAAACATGGCTGGAGGCATTCTCATGAAGTTCTGGAATGCACGAGTGTCTTCGTTCCTCAGCTCCACCATCAGCTTGTCATACAGTCCGTACTCGGCTCTTCTTCCGATCCATCTTCGGACCCAGACACATCTTGGACGCCTCCTTTTCTTCCCGTAGAACAGTTGAAAGAGCCCGTAGATGGCTTCGCACTGTTGCAGAAAGATGGTGGCTACCAAAAGGACTGTGTTATGATCCATGGTGGAGATCAATGGATGCTGTGGAAGAGCAAGAGCCAGATGAAGGCTGTAGAGGTCTGCACAGCAGGGCTGCTGGACTGAAAGTGAGATCCAGGTGAGTTGCTCCCCCTTTTTATAGGCAATACAGGTTTTCCACTATGTGTCCTTTTGCATCCTCTAGGCATCCTCTAGACATCCTAAATATCCGAGATAGGTCCCCTCTGCGAACGTTTTTTCCGTTTTAAATGCTTTCTTTGCGAGCTGCACCTGCTTTCATCCTTTCTCCGTCCATGCTACTAACGCTGCACGTCCGTTCCGCGTCCATTTCGCTTCCTCTCTGTGTCCATTTTCCGCTGGAGTGGATTTGAGTTGCGCGGATGTGAAGCCGATGCCTAGTGGATATAGCGGACGTGTAATGGATGACGACGGATGTAGAACGGATGTTCCCCGTATGTGTTGCGGATGCAGAACGGACGCGTTGGATGCATTTTCCGCTCAAAAAATTTTGAGCAGCTCAAAACCTTTTGAGCGGATGGAACCTCAGTCAACGGATGCTGGACGGATAGAGAGGATGAAAAATGGAGGCAGTGAGTACAGAACGGATGAATCGCGTTAACCAACGGGTGGCAAGTGTTTCTCTCCGTTTTACATCCTCTTTCCATCTGTTGGTGCACTGTGACATGGGCTTAAGTCAATTCATGCTCCCGAGCTAACCAATCAGTGAATTCAAACATGGTTTTCATTTAGTGCCCTACTCCTGCCCATGCTTGAAGTACACACTGTTGGCATTTCTTTGGCAATTTCTCCATTTCTCAACTGAATGTTGCTACAAAGCAGGATACCATTCCTTAGAACCACTAATTAGTATCACAGCATTTTAAATATGGGGCTAACATCTGTTGGGGAGGAGGACAATGTAGTTTGCTCTGCTACATTGATTTGGGGACTGGAGTGACAAAAGGCCCATTGACATATCCCATAGCTGAGCCAGATATAAATTGGATCAGAGATGGAATCTCAATATCTTCAATATCATTTCATAAATGGGGCAAAGATCATTAGTGACTGTACCACTGCAAGGCAATGCAATGTTCTGTCTAATTTGTATGTTTTATCCATACGAGCCCAACTCTGTTAAAGATTCCCTTGAGTCAAGCTTGATTACAGATGTCTCAGTAGACAAATCCATGCAATCTTATGACAGTCTTAGTGAAGTGGCTCTACTTTTGAGGATGTTTTTTCAACTTACTACTGTGGTCAAGTTTATAGCTCTGAGATGTCTTGATGACCTCTTATCAAAGTACTAACTAAATACAGGGGTCTCCAAATTTGGCAACTTTAAGGCTTATGGACTTTAACTCCCAGAATTCCTCAACCAATAGTTGGAATTCTGGGAGTTGAAGTCCACAATCTTAAAGTTGCCAAGTTTAGAGATCTCTGAACTAATCTAACTCCAGTTTCTTTGAGATGATTTAAAAAAAAACATGGGGTGGGGGGGAGGGACCAGCAATATTAAATAGCAGATGTGACTGGCATGCAACATAAAATAAAAAGTCTTGGTGCTTTGATTACCTAGCTGCATTCACCATTTGATATCACAACATCTCTACCACAGGCACTACTACATCCATAGCTGGCTAGATGCTGCTGGCTGTTTTTTTTTTTTTAAAGCAATTTCTTCCCATCAAAAAGAATGAGAACACTTGCCTTCACAGAAATGACTGAATTAAGCTGGGATGAAAGAGAACATCCTAGGGTAGAAGAGCAGGCAGTGGCAAGTCACTTTAGCAATCTGTCTCTGATATAAACATCTTTTTAAAGAAAAAGTCAAATTAAAATCAATGGAATAATTCTGGGTAGCATCTCTATTGCTGTAGTTCATTCCATACATGTTGTATCCTTATAGCAGTTACAATGCTTCTGAACTAAGTTTTTTTAAAGTTATTTATTTTGGTGCCCTTTTGGAAAAGAGTTTAAATATGAAATAAAATGTGCATATTGCTACTAAGTTATCTCTACCTTTATCTCCTTTTCTCCTCCAGATAGTTTCTCCTTTGTTTAAATTGTTTAATTGTTAAACTCACTGAGACAGGGACATGTCATTTTATAAAGCACCATGTGTCATGCTAGTATTATATTTTCAATGGCTGTGCCTAGGTGCTGAATTGTACACAGTCTTTTCCTCAAGCCTTTCTTGATTATTAGAAAACCTTGCTTCTGAGGATGGTTTTTGGCTTGGTCTTTCCTTATTTTGATAACTAAGGATAGCTAGCTCTAATAAGACCCTTCCAGGTATCTTTGGACTATAGCACCCATAATTCCCTGCCAGCCTTGTCCATACTTTGGAGGAATTCTGTTAATACCAAAACATCTAGATTGCACAAGGCTGAGTGTTCTGGGCTATTTTTAATTTCCTTTTGGTTTGCTTGTTATATAATCTCCTTATATCCCGTATGAATTTGTATATAATTATTAGTTATTTAAACTACAATTCTTTGTGTCCCCTCCCCCTTTGTTCTGGTCTGTTGCTTTTTTTCTAATGATTTTATTTAATGGCTTTCATTATATTTTATTCTAAGGTGTCTTGAATTCTTAGAAAAGAGGATATGCATCTTGAAAATGAACATAATATTTGGTACATTCTTTTTCTGTTTAATATTTTGTTTAGTTTAAGAGTCCTTATACATAGTGATGAGATCTGATTTTGGGCAGTGGTGAAGGTTCCAGGCTAGAAACCCAGCTGTGAGTTCTAATTCTACCTTAGGCAGTAAGCCAGATGGACAAGTTGGACAGTCTCTCCTCTCAGTCCTGGGAAGGCAGCAATGACAAACCTTCAAACAATCTTGCCAAGATAACTGCAGGGAATTGTTCAGGTAGTTGCCAGGAGTCAACACTGCCCCCCCCCCCCCAAAAAAAAAACACCAAAAATCAGGCAAAGCAGATAAAAATACCTGGCAATGGTTAAGAAAGAGATGGAGGGGCTAACTCTGGCCAAGTGTTAAGAACAACTGCATACAAAGCCAAGATTGGGAAGATAGCAACAGAAAGCAAATGCCACCTTTGCAAAGAATCTGAAGAAATGGTGGGCCACCTAGTTAGCTGCTGCAAGAAGATCGCATAGACAACAGCATATGACAAAGTATCAAGAAGGGTGCATTGGAATATTTGTAAGAAATACCACTTGCCAGCAAGCAAGAACTGGAGAGACCACAAAAGACAATATGATAGAAAATAAAGAAGCTAACAGGACTTTAGAATTCAAACATAATTATTTATCACATAACACCCCAGATTATTGATAAGAAAGACAAAAATCTGGATAGGGTTAGGGTAGCAGTAAAATGGTAAAATAAATCTACCAATAACAATAGGCTCAATTGCAAAAGTGCAATTTGAAAACCTCTGGAGCATCACTTGAATGCCATCAACACTGACAAAATTATTATGATCAATTTCAAAAGGCTGCTTTCCTTGAAAACCTACGTCTTGTGAGGATACCTTTAACATCATCAGACAATATCTGCCTATCCAGGTCCTTGAGAAGGATTCGATAGGTAGATGATAAATGCGAAATCCAATCTAATCATATAGCTACCAATGGCCACCAATCATAATATAGAAACCACACTATCTCCACACATAAAAACAAATTAACTTGCAGCAGAATCATACTCTTATTCCAGAGAGACTTCTCTTTTACTCCAGTAGTTTCTCCCCCCCAAGTTAGAATAACATTATGTACTTCGTTTAGTCATTACAATATTTAAATAAAAATGGATTGCCAACATTCAATCCCAAGGGATTCAGAATATCAAAATATAAGTTTTAACCTGTCTGTTAACAACAGCCACGAGATGAAGAAAGGAAGAGGAAAGAAGTGGGCAAAAGTACAATTTTGTATACTCTCTGAGAAGAGGTTTATGAAGTCCCAAAGTTCTAGAAAGACTAAAATATTCTACCCTTTTCTCCTCAAATCCAGAATAAGTAGGAATTTGCCTTTCACAAATACAGTACCAAGCCAAATTGATAATTTGTAGCATTATTTTTCAGCAACCATTAGAAAGGAATGTGACAGGGAAAAGAACACTTTGGCTTTCTTGCTGGGAGGAACCTTCTCAAAGAAAGGAGAAAAGAAACCTGCTCTTTGAGGATTTGGTAATGTTCTGGCTTCCAGTTCAGAAAGGGTTAAAACAGTCACCTGATACTCACCTCAAATTCCCATGACACCAAATATGATGCAATGGAACACAAGGACAAAGACACTGGAATCAATTAATTCATTAGCACCCCCTTTCCCTTGTTTCTTGCCTGGGGAAAAGCAAATCAAGAAGGCCCAGGGGAAGGACGGGATCTTTTGCGTCTGGGATAATCACTCCCAAAGAGTGCTTTGGTAAGTTGCTCTGTTAAGGAGATTTGTTGGTATTATTCCATAGCCAGCCAGTCAGGAAGCCAGAAAGGCATAAGTCTATCTTCTATGGGCTATGCCTAGCCACTCTAGTAATGCATGTTTACAGCAGCAGAAGGCTCTGTCAGACATGCCTTCAAAAGACTACACAGCCTCTGCGGCCTCTTCCCAAATCCCCATTGGGGCTTCCTTCTAGTTAATAATCTAGCTCCCTTCTTGGGAAGCCGAGAGGATTTGCCTTCTCAGTTTTCCTTATAAGTACAAATTGAGAGGGGTTAAACAGTAAGAGGGTTCACACACACACACACACCACACACACACACACACACACAAAAAAACAAGGCTCTCCCTGGGACAGCTGAGGACAAACAGCTAACTAGCTGTTCCTTTTCCTCCAGGAGGAGCACAAATTATCAATAAACCTAACTTGGGTCTCCTCAGCCAATACCAATGTTTGCCAGCAGGGCATTTCTTAACCCATTGGCCTACTTCCCAAGGTCAAATGTCCCTCAATACCTGGATATTGTCAGAGATTAGAACTTGGGCTCCCTGATGTTTTGGCAGAGCAGCCTCCTAGCCAATTTACGCCCATAGGGAGAAAAAGAGCAAGCTTCTTCAGAGTTTGGGAGAAAACAAAACAAAAAACAAAAAAAAATCAACAGGTGGCCACAGAGCTAAAAGACAAAGCCGAACTCCTCCCCGTGTTGACCCTGTTTTGGGGGAATCGCTCAGTTTGGGGTGCATACCTCCTTTATACTGGGGAAAAAAAGGCAACCGCAGCAAAGAGGCCCCATTGTGGAAGCTCTTGATCTGCAATTAAAACACACTGGCTCAGGACGTAAGAACGATTGCAACAGAACCGAGGTTAGGTTTCATCCAGGTGGCATATGTTTTGACATCCCCGGAGAATCAGGTTGAATGAGGGCAGGCTTCTCAGGCGACGAGTATCAATCACCCACCGCGGGGAGCGAGGTAAAAGCCACCAGGGCAACGGGTGCCCGCTTCCCTTTCGTCCTTCAGCCCGTTTGCAGCAGGTGCCCCCTGCCTGCCTTGGACAGGCTCTCCTGACTCCGTTGCCAAGCGCATTCGCCGCCAAGAATCGCGGCTCTTCTCTGCACCTTGGCGTCTCCCGCCCCCCCCCCTTCCCCCACAACTGCCCCCGCATCCCGACGCGACGGGGGTGGGGGTGGGGGGGAAAGGGAAGCAGACAAAAGGGATCTTGTGCCTTTAAGGCCTCCCGCTTGGCGATCCCCGGTCGGGAGCGCACACAGAGTGGGGCGAGCCTTGTGGATCCGGGCTAGAGGGCGTTTACCCTGGACAACGCGGGAGGGGAGGGGAGGGGACGGGCCCAGAGCGAGCAGGCAGGAATGGAGAAGAAGAGGCGGCGGCGGCGGCGGCGAGCGGGGGACACGCCGTAAAAAACACAGAACGAGGGGCTGGGAGACGAGGACTGCTGGGCACAAAGCGGGGGGGACGCTGCCCGCTTCCCCGCGCTGGCCCGAGAGGAGGGCGGCCCAGCCTTTCCACCGAAACCGCTCGGGCGTTGCGAGGTGAATTGAGGGAACGAACGGCGGGAGGTGGAACGGGGGCGCAAGTGCGGCTCCCGAGCGCGCAAGGAGGAGCCGAACGGTCTGACCGAGAGGCGCCCGCCTTGCGCCTCTTGGAGCCCAAACGGCGCGGGGCGGGGGCGGGGGCGAGACAGGGGACGGGGGACAGGCGGCTCTGGAGAGGCCAGGCCTTTGGGGGGGGAATGCTTCATCTTGAGAGGGATGAGAGAAAGGACGGGAAGAGGAGCGAGGAGCCCTTCGGCCGTCTCGACCTCGGCTCCGGGGACGGCGGTCTACGAACGAGGAGGAGAGTCTTCGCTTAGATAGAAAGGAGCGCCTCCGTGGGGGCGCACGACAGGCCGGGCGGTGCGGAGACTGCAAGGAAAAGGGGCGTGAGGACGCACCTGCCCGGTACACGGACTCCAGGCCCTTCTGTAGGCACCGGAGTCGCTCAGCGCCGGGAAAGTTCCCTTGCTGCAAGCCCCACACCCACCCGACTGAATGGGCTTGTCGGGGTTGCATCAAGTACACCGACGGGTGATAAGTCTCCGTTCGCTTTTGCTTCGGATGTTTACAGGCGAAAAAGGCCTAAGATTTCCAATTCCGATTCGTTGCATTAAAGGGGGGGGGGGGGACGACGCAGAGGAGGGGGGTGGGGGTCTTGCACGTGTCTGAAATGTATGGCCTGGGCTGTCAGGCCGTCGGTCGTCGCTTTTTTTTTTGTCCTCCCCCCGCCCCCCAATTGTTTTTTCTGGGATGCCTGAGAAAAGGGAGGGCTGGAGCCAAAAAATGAGCCTAAGCTAAGCAAGGCTTCAGCTTCTCAGGTCTGGAGAGGTGACTTAGCTAGAGGAGGAACAGGTGGGCTTTCCTTAATCTTTTCCCCCCTACTTCTGTGGTATTCTCTGGCTGTTTTGCACATGGCTCCTACAAAAAGGAGGGGGGGCGCAAATGAGTGAAGGAAAGGATCCTGCAATGTGGAGCTTTCTCCCCTATGCAATATTGCAAGGGGCCAGGCAGGAGGAGGAAGAGGAGGAGGAGAAGAAGGAGGAGGAGGAGGAGGAGGACCGGAGGGGGTGGGAGAGAAAGAATGTTGACCTGTAACCTGCACTCCTGTGCTTTGGGGAACTTGCTCACATGCCTGCCCTGCACTCTGCCACAAAAAAGTTTAGGGTGGTTTACATGTATCCTGACTTTTCTCCTAGTGCTCAAAAGGGTGAACCTATGTGTGTAACCCCACAAGGACAGCCATATGAAGAAGATGGGCCCAAAATTAGCTTCACAGTCCAGGGGAGAATGGGTCTACCCAAGCTCATCCAATACTGTACGGGGAGTTGTCAACTTAACGATCACAACTGAGCCTGAAATTTATATTGCTGAGTGAGAAGTTCAATGAGTTTTGCCCCATTTTATGACTTTCCTTGCCGTGTTTGTTGAATCACTGCAGTTGTTAAATTAGTAATACAGTTGTTAAGTGAATCTGGCTTTCCCCATTGACTTTGCTTGTCTGAAGGTCATAATTGTAAGTCAGTTGTCAAGCATCCGAATGTAAATCATGTGACCATAGGGATGCTGCAATGGTCATAAGTGTAAAAAATGAACATGTCACTTTTCAGTGCCATTGTATCTTCGAACAGTCACTAAGCGAACTGTTGTAAATTGAGGACTACCTGTAATTGCTAAATCTCTCTCTCTCTCTCTCTCTCTCTCTCACACACACACACACACACACACACATACACACACACCACATAACTAACATTACTAGGCCCGTCCAGCAACTGTTGCAATTCAATCACTGCTGGTATTCTTATTGTATCATTTGATATATTTTTCTGCATTTAGGGGAGTGACTTACTCTTGCTGGGAAAATGAATTCTGAGATGTGCTATTTTAGTGTCATTTAGTTGTTTTTTTCTGTCCAAAAGCATGCATCTGTCATTTTATTCTGCAAAGCACCCCCTGGCCTATATTTGTAGCCTGCCACGAAGCTGTACTTGTCTCTCACTCAGGCTGCTGTGTCCCACAGTGAAGATGACTTGGCCAGAGTCCTGATGGATCAGGATGAGGTTATTCTGTCTGGGTTCAGATGGGACAGGAAGAGGGGCTGTATTTTGATGTGTTCCTCAAGTGCCTGTGATAGAAGGGTGCTCTCATCACATTGTCCCCATCACCCAGAATAGATGGAGACAAGAATTCTGTTGAATGGTATTGGAATCGTTCTCTGAAGAAACCCAAGCTAAAACCAGCTCTGGTTTTGGCTGACGGTCAAGACAAATAGAGTTTGAAAGAAGAAAACTATTCCAGTTTGGTTTCATGCTGAATTGCAAGTTAGGCTGCCCAGAGGGACAATGCTGGGAGATGCTTTTCCCTTCACACAAATGAAATTCATTGGGTCACACACTGGGGTAAACTCTCTGGAACCCAGAGAAGAACATGGACACATCATTGGGGGTTATTGGTTTAAGGAGCTAATTCAGGCCTTCTCAAACCTTACCTTATATATCAGGAGTCCCCAAATTTGGCAACTTTAAGACTTGTGGACTTTGACTTTCAGAATTCCTTTGAGAATTATGCCTTATACCTTTGAGAAGGATAAACCAAGGTGTGGGAGCATTCCTTGCAAATAAAACTAACAAAGCAGCTGTGATTTGGGACAATTTGGATGGGTAGCCAACTCTCAAAATATCATTGGGTTATATTCTTGCTTGAGCTTTTTGAGACAAAGCAGGAGTGGGCTTTGACAAGTGTTCCAATTCTACCTTGCAAAAGTTGCTTGTGTGTCCCTGGGCATCCCAATCCATAGCTTGAGAACCCTGCTGGGTGAGCATTTGAATGTTGGTAGAGTTAAGTATAAGGATCCTTTCACCTCTGGTTGCTGCTGTTTGTTGCAAAGATCAGATGAGCTAGCAAGTGAAGTAGGCATGATAGGGAAGAGTCTTGGTATCTTCTGGCTGTTTTTATGTCACAAACAACCTTCCCAACCAGGAAATATTTCAGTTTCATGGATCTTAACTCCCAGAATTCCCAGATAACAGCCCTTGTTGAAAACTTGCGGAAGTGACAGTAACATATCTGAAGGCTAACCAGGTTGAAGAAAGTGCTTATAGGTTTAGTTATCTCTTCTAATACAACATGTTAGGGTAAATGGCTTGCTTTTTTTGAACGGGAGATGTATTCCAGGTATTAATACATTTCTTTCTCTGTGATTACATTCATTGAAGACTAGTCCATCTGTTGTCTGGGCAGGGCTGACAATTGACTGCATGCTCACCCTCCTCTTTTTCAATGGAAATAAATGATAATTAGTTTCTGTGAGAGAAAGTGAAAACATGTAGGGTTTTTTTTTAATGCTTCTTGCCTGTTATGATTTTAGAAGAAAGAAGACCTTAAATTTAAGATAGCATCACCCTAGATATTAAAACTCTATTGATTGTAGTACAGATAGTCCTTGACTTACATCCACAATGTAGCTCAAAGTTTCCATTGCTAAGCAAGGCAGTTGTTAAGTGAACTATGCCCCATTTTACCATTGGGTTTTTTTGCCACAGTTGTTAAACAAATCACCACAGTTTTAAGTGAATTTTGTGTGGTTATTAAGAGAAACTGCTTTCCCACATTAACTTCCCTTGTCGGAAGGTTGAGAAGGTTACAAAATGGTGATCAGGTAACTCCAGGACAACTGCAAATACATGCCAGTTGCCAGGTATCTGAATTTTAATTGCATGGCCATGGGGATGCAGTCAAAAGCTATGCTAGCTGGATAATTCTGGGAGTTGAACTCCACAAGTCTTAAAGTTGCCAAGTTTGGAGACCTCTGCTTTTAAGTCTTTTAAGTTTCCACCTAAAGAATTCTATCTGCTGAAAGACCAGGTAGGGCCTAGAAAGGAGATTAGGTAGGACCTCTGCCCCACATCCTATTCTCTGTCCTCTCCAGACCTTGCAAAAGGAGATTTAGGGGTCAAGGCACAACACAGTTGTTTGATTACTCTGTTAAAGTTGAATGCAGGGACATGGCTTAAATTGGGTTGAAATCTATCTGTCTTTTGGGTTGAAGATAACATTAGCATACTGATAACTGTTTTGTTACTAGAGCAACCTCTGGATATACAGCAGATATGTGGCTGGCTGTGTTAGATTCTACCCAGGATAGTGGAGGTTTATAAACTGAAGGCAGTTACTGCTGGTGGTCTTCTTTGAAGTAAGTCTAGGGAAAAAAAGTAGGACCTCCATTAAAGTTGACTGAATTTATCTGAGAATCATTTTCTTAATGGTACTCATTGCAGTGAGTGTTATCCGCATTATTTTACTTTGTGTACTCTGTGCATCTCCTGCAGTGTGAGCCTGGGTATGTGGGGAGGGTAGGGAAGGACAGAATGCATAAGTAGTAAACAATTCTTTGTAGAAATGTCTGCTTGGATGTGAAGCTATCAGTTCAAAGTGGCCTGAAATGGGAAGGAAATGTGCAAAGAGAGTTGTGGATAGTAAAGAGTTGGGAGGGGGAGAAGAAGGAAAAACTCCTAGCTTTGAGTTCCAGAGAATGAGTACAGCTAGTGCTTCAGCCATGGAATTAAAACTAATGTGTGACCAGCTGACAGTATGTCTTCTTCCTGCAGGTTGCAGCCTTGATGAAGAGGAAATAAAAGACCTGACACTGAGGGTGCTCCTTTGCGGAGACCCATGTCGCCTCATTGTGCCCTATTCCTAGGGGTCTTCCAGGTACTGGGGCTTCCCCAAGGCTGAACAAATGATCTGTCATGCTAACAGGGATATCTGTTGTTGTTTGACAGTTCTTTGCAGAGTCCTATTCTGGGACAGAAACCTTTCCCCCCCCACACACACAGGTGTTAAAACTCTCCTCTGTAGAATCTCCTGATGCTTTTTGCCCAGAATCTGGCATTTGGCAGGGTCTTGTCTTTCCCTGCTATCTGGTGTCAGGTTCCCTCTGGCTGTGTCTCCTGCCCCTCAAGCCTGGGTTTTTTCTCCCAAATGACTTCAGCTGAAAATATTCCTCAGAGAAAAAGCTGCAGATCTTTTGGTTCCCGGGGCTTTGTGTATGCAAAATGCTTGGACTCTGCAGGGAATGGGAATACAAAGGGATCTCCTTCCCATCCAGTTACACTTCCCCAGGGGTGATTCCTGCAGTGGAAGCTGTTCATGGCTGTTGAGCTGTTGGGGGAATAGCGTGCGCCTTGTTCTCTTGGAGAAAAGAGATCTCCTTTCCAAAGCTGCTTCTAACTCTTTTCTCTTTCCCCCACAGTATGTCCTGGTTTAGTGGCATCCTGGTGCCCAAAGTGGACGAACGGAAGACTGCTTGGGGGGAACGCAATGGGCCCAAGCGCCATCGCCCAGCACTTTGTGGCCCACGCTACATGAGCTGCCTACAGGACCAAGAGCTGGAGCGCAGAGATAGTGGGGTGCTGGCGTTGAACTGTTCTTGGCAGGAAGACCACTATGGCAGGAAACAACCACCATCACTTCCACCTGGTTCTGGAACCGGAGATTTGGGACTCAAAGCTGTGGACCTGGGATTTGAGGATGGTGGTGGTGGTGGCAGCATGGGGGTTGAGACCAAGAGGCTGTCGGTCAGCGATTGTGGCTGGCGCCTCCTGCAAGTGTTCCGCTCCAAGCGCTTCCGTTCAGCCAAGTTGGAGCGTCTCTACCAGCGCTACTTCTTCCAGATGAACCAGAGTTCGCTGACGGTTCTGATGGGCGTCTTGGTGCTAGCGTGTGGCATCATGCTGCTCTTCCACTGTGTGCCTGGCACTCCCAATTGGTACTGCACCACTGCCCTTGCCGTGGCTGCTACCCTCTTCTTCTCCCTCATGGTCCTCTGCAACCGAAGTGGCTTCCACCAGAACTGCATGTGGGTGGTGAGCTATCTGGTCATTGTGGCGCTGTGTGGAGTGCAGGCTTTGAGCACTCTCCAGGTCTCGCCGCGGAGTGCCTCCGAGGGAGTCTGGTGGAGCATCTTCTTCATCTACATCATCTACACTCTTCTGCCTGTGCGCATGCGGGTGGCAGTGCTGTCTGGAGCCTTGCTGGCTGTCCTTCACCTGGTGATCTCTTGGTACCAGAATAGTACAGACTCCTTCGTTTGGAAGCAGGTATGGGAGAAAGTTGGGCTGAGGGAAGAGATGGTGGAGCTCCTTGGTGATAAATGTATTGTATAACTGGTGGGTGGGACAGAATAGAAACCCTGTGCAGTACTAATTAAAGATGCTTTGTTGAAGGACAGCTAAGCCTTTGGTATCAAAGAAAGGCTATGAAAGACTAGAGGTGGTAAAGGCTTATTAAGAGGAGCAGGCAGCAGCCAGGCCAGGAAATTGAAGTCTTCCCATCAAGCAAAAGGAATGAATGAAGAATGAACAAGGCCCATTGAATAATATGGGAGGGAGCAAGTTCTGTGACCTTTCCCCATCCCCACAATCACTCCAATTGTGGATGGAGCTAAGTGGAATATGCATGTCCTCAATTCCATGAAACATAGCTTGATCTCTGGATTTTGGTGATGAATACATTTGAGCATGCTTTTCTTTTACTGCTATATGTTGTCTGGTTTCTTGGTTTGATGATAGCAGAAGTTTGCCTAGAAATCCATATAGCTGGAGTTGGCACTACGAAGGTTGCTGTAGCATTTGCAGCATCTCTATCTATTGTTCTGAAAATAGTGTTTTTAAGCTAATGCTGGACGATCAAAGAGCCTGTTTCTGCAAAACCCATCATTTTGCTTCCTTTGCCATGACAATGATTTCTACATATGTACCACTTTCTCCGGTTCCTGTCCATCCCTTTTCTCTCTTCAGCTTCCCCGTTGTTTCTACAGTGCCACTCTCCTGATCTTATCTATATTCAGGATGAATTAAGAAATGTTTTAATATAATGTGGATGAGAAGAGATTGTTCCGAGGGAGGGGAAAAAGTCCATGTTATTGAATTTTGTTGCAGGCTAGACAGAAAATGCTTCCTGAACTGTTTTATTTATTGGTGGGTGGTCTGCCAACCCCTCCCTAAGCATTTGTACTTGATACATCATTGTGTTATCATCATCAGTGGAGAACCAATGCTGTGTAACCTGATTTAGGAGAAACCCATTGGCTCTGGAGAGCATCAAATTATGGAAAGGTGTTTTCGGACTGGTTCCGTCTTACAGGTAATCCTCAACTTAATAATCCATAATTGAGCCCAACTTTTCTGTTGTTAAGCAAGAGAGTCATTAAGTGAGTTTTGCTCTATTTTGCATCTCTTCTTGCCATAGTTGTTAGTCACTACAATAGTTAAGAATAGTTGCTCAGTGAATCTGGCTTCCCCATTGAATTTGCTTCTCAGAGATGATAATGTGACCTTGGGATACTGCAACCGCCATAAAGACGAGTCAGTTACCAAGCATCCAAATATGGATCATGTGACCATGGGGATGCTGCAACGCTTGTAAGTGTGAAAAACGGGACATAAGTCATTTTTTTCAGTGTCGTAATTTCAGTCAGTAAACAATTGGTTGTAAGTTGAGGTAGCGAGTATTACTCTACTCAGTTGAATTAAAGGCAGAATATATTTTTCACTATGCATATCTGGACAGAAAATGTAAACGTTTAGCAAGATCTATGTTAATATGTAGTTGATCGCCCATTTGTGCTTTTTTTCCCTCTCCTAAAAAGCAAAACAGAATCTTCCCCTTTCTTTAGAGAATTTATCCTTTTGAAATCTGTCAAATATAGTGAATGATAGTTGCACAGGTACACTGCAATTAAGATGTTCTAAAGCCACCTAACATTCTCCTTCAACACGAATCACCACTTGTGGTGGCAAAGGCTGGGATAGAAATAATGCAATACTCAGGCACATAATGTATGCATAAAGAGGGAGAAGATGGCAGAAATGGAATGAGCCACAAGTGCATGTGTGGGAGGCTGCATAGAACAATGATCTGATGCTCTTCTAGTGACATACCTGTGTTACTGTACTGAGATGAGTTCTCAAAGACTTAAAAAACCCCTGCAGCGTCTTCCCTCAGCTCCCCCCAAACAAGGAGCTCTGCAGATTTTTTTTTCACTAGTTGCAGATGGAGGCTGCAGGGTGTTTTTTTTTTTAACATTCTTAGGATAGATAGTAAAATGCTTATTTATCAATATAAATATTGTAACAGGGAAGGAGAGAAATTTTCATCTTCTTACCCAAGCCCCCCTTTATCACTCTGTCTCCTTGTAAGCAAACTAGTAAGATGTAAGATTTCAGTATTCTTCCTTTTCTTCTGATCCTAGGGCAGGAATGCTTCCTTACTGGAAGCAAAGGCCAATCCAACCGGCTCCCAGTGACCCTCCCTTAGGCACAGCTGGTAAATAAAGTAGATGTTGTGGAAGACTAAAGGTATTTGGGAAGGGTCAACTCAACATCATCAAAGCATTCCTACATCTTCCAGGGCCTTAAGTGTAAGAAAGTATTTACTGAAATATGCTGTGGAACGGAGAAAGAACCTAACTCTTTCAAAGGCCAACCCACAGGACTGATTCTTTCCCTCTGGGGTTATTGACACAATTACTCCAGTGTTGCACATTGTTATCTGGTTAGATGCAATAAAGTATTTTGGCTTATGATTGTGAGCTAAGCAATAAATGAACAGGGGTAAAAAAAAACAACAGCATGGCATTAATTGGAATAATAACATGTATGAAAAGTGTATGGCAGATAGGTGGAGAACTTTTCTTCAATTCTCCAGTAGGAGTAGGGAAAACTCAATTTCTCATCCTTTAGAAGTTAGGAACTAAAATATCAAAAGCTCACATTCTTATTAACTGTCCACTGTGCTGTTTCTGAAGACATGTATTCATCATTCAGAGAGATGGCTGACTATTGCCATGACTAAGGAAGTCTGAAGTGAAGATGGACGAATGTAGCAGTGTCACAATCAGGGCAATCGTGAAGTTATCAGCTCGCTGAAAATTTGAAGTATTTTATACTTCAAATGTATAATGTCTTTATGTAGGGCCTGTTGGTGCTACACTGCTACCATCTCTGTGTTTCTTGTTTCCTTCCAAAAGAAATTTAAGGATGTAGCTAATTTGCTAGGATGTAGTTAATTGTATCATTAATAATAATCATTATTTTTCTTCACAGAATAGTTACTTGTAGCTTGGGTCTTGCACAACACACTAAAAAAGATTACTTAAAAATATAGCAACTGTAGTTGTACAATTTTTATTCTCAGTTGTGGTTTTAAGGGTAGTTTGTTTTGCTGTTACGTTTTCTTTTTGTGGGGTGGGGTCGGGGAAGGTTTAGTAATTCCATCTTATATTGTGTTGCCTGTTTGGTTAGTTTATTGTTTAGTGTACTGGTAAACCGGAAACAGGCTTAGTTTGGCAGCCCAATTAAGTTTGGGTTCCATGCTTTCAGCCCCCATGTCTTGAATTTTCTGCACAAGATACATCCAGTTTCTTCTTTGGTGCTTTGAATTATTTCAAATAGATCTAGTCTAAAATAGACTAAGTATATCCAGATACTCCTGAACCAGAAATCCCAGCAGTTGAATTTTGCATGGCCAGCAGTGAGTTATTGATATATCAACACCTTCTGAGCCCAGATTGTTTTCTTCTCTTCCAATTCTTAATGGTAATCTAAATATCATTGAACAGTCTTGAGATTAGCAGATTTTGGAATCTGAACGAACATTCAAGATTCAGTTTCCACCTATGAGAAATTCACTATGAAAAGAAGCATTTACCTACCCTGTTATTTGCAAGAGAGAGGTTCATTTTAGCCTCCTTTGAGAACTACAGACAAGATTAGTTTGCTTCAGAAAAACTAAAGGCACTGTAAGATTTAATCTGTATTTTGTATCAGGTTTCCCCAAAGTGATCCCCAAACAGTTGTTATTGCTATTATTGTTCATAGTACTATTAATATGGTATTTGTTAAATTATTTTCATATAATGTTTTGGGGGGAGAGGGGTTGATGAGCAGTTTGAAACTTCATGAAGGGGTTGATAAGTTGAAGAGTTTAGGGATCCCTAATTTACACACACACACACACACACACACACACACACACACACACACACACACACACACAGGCTCCATGGTACTAAAAGCAGTTCTGGAAGATTCTTTCAGTCCCTGGTTCCCTTTAAAGTAAGATTGCTGGGGTTGGAGAACCCTTCACCTTCCCTAAGCCTAGATGATGTTAGATTCTAATTCCTACCAGCTTTAGTTTAGTTTAGTTTAGTTTATTGTCACTGCACTTCGTACAACTAAATCAAACATCCTCTTCAGTGCACATCATGACCATGACCATGAAAATAAACACACACATCCTACACCCTTCACACGTTGAACCGGAAACCCCCGACACCACACCAACACTGCACTATACAGCAGAATTCAATATAGCTACTTCTCTGGGATTTAATGCTGTTTTTCAGCCTATTTGTCTTTGTTTTTATTATTCTGTATCGTCCGCCAGGTGGTAATAGTTCAAAAAAAGGGTTCCCAGGATGAGATGGATCTTTGAGAATGTTTTGAACTTTCTTAAGGCAGTGGGAGCTATAAAGCTCTTCCAAAGAGGGGAGAGGGCAACCAGTGATCTTCTGGGCAACGACATTAACCCTCTGGAGTGGTTTCCTATATGCCACTGTGCAATTGGCAAACCATACAGAGGTGCAGTATGTTAAAATGCTCTCTATGATGCAGCGGTAGAAGATCACCAGCAGTTTTTCATTCAGTTGTTTCCTGAGAAGTCTCAGGTAGTATAATCTCTGCTGGGCCCTTTCGACCAGGGCTGCAATGTGGACACCCCAGGTCAGGTCCTCTTTTAGGGTAACACCCAGAAACTTAAAACTGGCCACTTGCTCCACTCGGTCTCCATTGATAAGCAAAGGCTGCATGTCTGATCTGTTCCTTCTATAATCCACTAGTCAGCATGAATATAGGAATGGATGGATGGCAAGAGTAATCCAGCAATATTTAAGGAAACAGACATTTCACCACCTTGATTTATGATGTAAAATGTCATCTCTCTCGTGGGTGCTCAAGTACTGTACTAGATACAGTACTATAAATTCTAGTTTTGTGTTATGGCACCATGAAGCTGTAGCAAATAATGGCTTTTTCATTGTGTATTTATTTTTTTATATAGAACCTTTCCTGGTTTGGGGAAGATTACAGGGTTTTCTCCACTACTCTCTGTGAATTAATGCCAGACTCAGAATTGGTCCATGCTGTTGGGTGACATTTCACAAATATTGAGTATCCATCACTGTTACAGGCTATTTCAGGGAAGGAGTTGGGAGTAAGCTACACCAGAGGTACAGTGTCAAGTAATAAGAACCAGTAAGTAGTTTCCAGATAAACAAACAGGTCTGTGATGTTTGGTTACCTTAACTGGCTGAAAAATATTTATTCAGCTAGAAATGTAATCCAGCACCAGAGTTTTATACACATGGACATACATGCCTATATATCATGAAAGTTTGTTCAGAAGCAGCAGATGGCAAGCATTATCTGAAAAGAAAGTGGAAGTTTCAAAGTTCAGTGGTATAGCTGTGCATATGTTTCCATGCATGCCATCCAAGGTTCAATCCATGACTTCTCCATTTTCTTTTTTTAAAAAAGAAGCAAGTAATAGGGGATGAGAAAGCTTTCTGAGATTCTGGGAAACTGCTCACCAGTCAGTAGACAATGATGAGTTTCATCAGGGTAGGCAACCTGACTGTTACTTTGGACTACAGCTCCCATAATCTTCTTGTCACTGACCATGCTAGTAGAACTGGCTGAATTGAAATTAAGAATACCTGAAAGCTCCCTTATCACCTACCATTACGCTCATATGGACAAACAGTCTGAAGTGGTACAGATCAAGGCATAGTTGTACACAAGGCATGGGGGGGGGGGGGAGAAATGCTTCTAAAATATATTGAACCTCATGCAGATGTAAGCGACTAATCCGGTAAAATGCTCACCATAATTGCGACCTTTGGATCATATCTCTTATGATACAGGTCTGCCGTTTTTCCTCTCCTTCTGATCACTACCACTTCTAGGCAAACCATTGTCTATACAAGTCTGTCTCAGGCTTTCAAGGGCCTCAAAGTGAAACTTTCCTTAGCTTGAGACTGGACTGGGGGTTCTTATGACCCAAGTCCATCTCTTCTGAGATGAGTTGACTTGGGTATGAAAGTTCATAGCCTGAAAAACAAAGTACTTGCCTTTGTTGGATGGCTGGAGGAGGGGCAAAAATTTCTCAGGTTTGCCAGTATGGGCACAGAGAAAGGTCAGGGTGCTTCATTTCCCAGCATGAAATGCCTGATCATCTTTGGCTATCATATTACAAACTAAGTTTCAAGATTTTAATTAATTGGAGTGTCAAGATAAGAGTTTTGTAAAACCAAAGAGGTTTGCTGCTATAGACCAGAGATTTAGCCCAAAGACCATAGTTGCTATAGCTGAATATAGCCATCTTGGGATGGTTTATCCCTTGATGCTCAGTCCTATAAGTGTGTGCAATAACCTATCGATGAGATTCATGCATTGTTCAAAGCCAGGTTTGCTTAGCCATAACTGATTGGATTTACATATTATGCTAATTGTGGTTTGCAAACTTCACAGACTGAGTTCATTCAATACGCCAAGCCAAAACCAGGCAAACTGTATCATTATAGTATCATAGAATGGAAAAGTTGAATGTACCATCTAGTCCAACCCAATGCCCAGAGCAGGAATCTATTATTATAGCATCTTCAACCCAGGGTGGGTAAAACGGATGATGCCATTTTTTGTTGTGTAAACTCAATTAACAACTTCAAACAGTAATGGTGTATGTTGGTCTTCTTACACTGTTCGGTCATCCTTTGGTGAATCAAACTGAGATTCCGGATTGTAGCTGATGAAATTAGAATTAGCTAAATCTTGTGTTTCTGTAGCAGTGATTTGAGCAAGCACTTAGCTGGTAATGCTGGACCAATCATTACGTTCTGTAACTGAATATGTGTTAATTACTGTGGAGAGATGTTTTCATTTTGGAATATAAATGGAGCTGTTCCTGTTAAGAGAACTGAATATTTTTTGTAGGCCCGTGGAGTCTGTTTTCTTTAGTTTAACCAAGTGCAAGTACCCTTTTAACTATATTTTTTAACTTGCTTTGGAAATGTTTTATGGAACTTTGTGAATGTTTTGTGCTGGAAGAAGCAGTGTGATTTCTGGACCGCAGCCCCTCTGCCTACATGGTGGCTCTGTGTGAAAGGATTGTAAACAGGCACGGAATAGGCTGTTGTGCTCTCGCTTCTGATATTTTTGCTCTATCTTGGTGACTGCAAAACATCAAGGCAAGAAACAGTGGCGCCATTCTGGTGCCCAGTAGGAATTAATGCCAGAGGAAACTGTTAAAACACGCAAAGCATTTCAAGACAGCATTGAGTGCCAGTAATTTTGGCCTCCATTCAGCCCCATCAGTTTTCTTCCCAGGCATGCACCCTCGACAGCTCCAGCTGCATGCAGCTGGTTATTGTATGGGGAAACCTTAAGCTGACCTCTGTTGAAAAATGGACTTTTGACTTCTTTGGATTCTCTGCCTACCTAGTAACTTACTGCTTGTCAAATATTCAAAACTCATTGTTGTTTTTGCTTTCCAGAGCTTACAATAAACTGGCAGGGTAGGGCACAATTATTATAATATTTTAGTAAGGTGAGGCAGACACATCACAGAATTATAATGGTATGACTTGTGCCTGGTTGGTTTGAACAGACCCCTGCTGTTGCTTGGTTGGTTTTCTGCCTCCCTTATCCTCCTTATTAATAGCTGCCTTACCTGGTCACAGAACTTGTTAGTAATATGCCTTTCTTCTATCATGGGGCTTGCATGCATCATTCATGAGTAGACTCCCATTTGCTCAGTGCAGGCTTAGCCTGGGGATCTGTGCCCTGGCCTGAGAATATATGTTGCTTTGGGACAATAAGCCCATTGCCTAAATTGGCTTATTCCCTTCAAGTCTCTTATTCTTGTCATGTAGCATGTTATGTGTGCAAGGAAAATTTTTCATTGTGGTGTGTAGAAAATGGTAGACGGTTGAATTAATTGAACTGTCATTTAAGGCAAGGGTCTTTGAAACTTGGCAAGTTTAAGACTTGTGGACTTCAACTCCCAGAATTCCTGAGCTAACATAACTGAAGGAGTTGCAGTCCACAAGTCTTAAAGCTATCAAGTTTGAAGACCCCTGGTTTAAGGGATGAGCAAGTGACCCCTTGGATATTACACAGATGCGCACATAGAGTGTGTGCCTACATCACTGTGGCCTGGCAGATGAGCCTCGAAGGCAGGGAGCAGATGCCTTTCGAGTGTGTGTGAATGTGTAAACACATAGGTAGCTATTCTAAATGATTACCACATCTAGTCCAGCATTGCTTATTCTTGTTGGCACTAGTCTTCTTGGGTTTTGAGGAAGAACGAGTCTTCCACATTATTAGCTGGGCCTGAAGGTAGGGACTTCTACAAATAAAGGACATGCCTTACATGGAACTGGGGATCCTTTCCCACAGAAAACATACTCATCTCCCTAGGAAGGCCATTGTAGATGAAGGATTGTTTGAAAAACAAACACACATAATTATAGATTTGGTCTTCCAGCTTCACCTCCTGGCGTAGACTGCAGTGGGTTGGTGTTTTCCAGTTTCACTTCCCATCCTCTCTCCCTAAAAGCATTGGGATCTTCCTGACATCCATTCTTCCGAGCAGAATCCTTGGTATCTTGGGCATCAACAGAGGGGCAGGGAGAGAAGTACAAAACCTTGATTGTGTTCTGGGAAGCCTTCCTCACGCAAAGCTTTGAATTCATTCTTTATGCTGCAGTGTGAGGGAGGATGGCTCTTTCCGAAGACAGTGGAAAACGTGAAAGCCAAGCTAGAAACTTAATTTTATTTTGTTGTCATAAAATACTTGGTTTTTCCTCTTGTGCCCAGTTTGTATGGGTCTTTCCCTTGCTTGCAGCTTGTTGCAAATGCTTTGATCTTCCTCTGTACCAACATCATTGGTATCTGCACCCACTATCCAGCTGAAGTGTCACAGCGCCAGGCCTTCCGAGAAACACGTGGCTACATCCAGGCTCGACTGCACTTACAACGTGAAAACCGACAGCAGGTGGGGGAGCTAATGAGAGTTGGGAGTGGGCAGGATGGGACTGTGGTGGGGAATGGGGAGTTAGAGTTGGGAAAGCAGAGCATGCACTGTGTTCTTGAGTTTCCTGTATGTTAATATTGAGATGATTTTGTTGCTTGAGAATGGGATGCCCCAACTCTGAGACTCTTTAATGCAGCTTAAATATCCTTTATAACACTGGGCCATGGGCTGCTTGAAACTGGGCTGCATGAGTGAACGGCAAGCGTGCATGGACGTGAAGCTCCACTTGTGCAAGTGGTAGGCCCTTGCACTCGCGTGCGAAGCTCCACCTACATAAATGGAGGATGCTTGTGTGCAAAGCTCCATTGTACTTACACACGTGTGCGCCCACTGCTTGCACAAGTGGAGCTTCGCACACAAGCACAAACACCCTCCACTCGAGTGCCCTCCACTCATGTGTGAAGCTCCGTTAGCATGAGTGAATGGCGTGCACATGCACACTGCTGTCACCAATGGAGCTGTGTGCACCTGCACCTGCCATTCACATGCTTCCTCTGTGTCCTGTCTCTGCCCCCCACCACCACCACGCTGGACTGGGCTGCCAAGGTGGAAAAGATGGGGACCACTGTTTTACAGAATTCAGTAGAAATTACAATTAGAGTCTTTCTCACATTTATACTGCATCCATTCTATGAATTCAAGATCAAGAACAGTTTCTGGTGGTTGTTTTTTTTTTTTGTAAAATATACAAAGTACACTCTCCTCAGATTTCCTCCATTAATTTTGTTCAAATTAAATTAGGAAGGGTCCTGCTAAGCTTTTGATCATATAACTTTTGCTTGCTCTTTATAAAGTCGTCAATGTATTATTCAGCATTGCAGGTTTTTTTAACCAAGAGAATCCTGTTTCTAGAAACATGTATAGGTAGATCAGTTCTGTTGTGTATGGAAATTGGAAGACTCCAAATAGCTACAACTGATTGGCCGAAAAGGCCGTTCTCGGATTGGGCAATTACACATCAATCTGATTGGCCCGCCGAATGGTGGGAATTCTAAAGAACTGTCATTGGCCACAAGCCGCGAGCAGCCGCTATAAGAAGGGTTGCCGCGGCTTCGGCAAACGTTCCGCTACAAGTCACTATACTGTTTAATAAAGAATTGTTGAGATACCGGTCTTGCATACCTTATTGTCCAAACGGAACAAGTTCACTTTAATGTTTTTCTTGACCCTTAAAGGTTGAAAACTATTTATTATATCCTCAGAGTCTTTCTGCTGTAAGTTCACATTGCTAGATTGAAATTAGGTAACATTTACATCTTGTACTATAGTTTAAACTCCTTGCACTTGTCTGCTTTGTATTTAAAGTCAGACATGTTGCATATGTGCTGAACATCTTCCTAGATTGCAGGCTTGTAAATTAATTGCATTGGCTTCCTGAGATCAATGACACTAATTATTTTGGAGTTTATTTCATCATTCAGTTATGCATAAATTTCAGGATCTTTAATTCTTGAAAGAATGCATAAAAAATGGAATTTGTTCTTTTCTCTATGATCCACAGATCCAGTTTAACTGTGCCAGCACATTTTCTTCTATAGAGGTTCTGTGGAGGTGAATAAATACGTCATTGCTGTTATTTAGCACTAACACTGGTCTCTTCCAGTGAACCTCATGATTTTATTAACTAGGCAGAAGGATATAATATTTTATACACATAACTGAGCATTATCTTTAACACAAATTCCCTTTTCCCCTGCATGGTAATAAATTTTGCCATCGTGGGCCTTCTTCCTTTCTGCTATGTTTCAGCCTGTCTGCCATTCAAATGAGGTGGGAACAGGTAGCATGGCAACTCAACTCTGCAGGCCAGAAAAGTATGAAGTAAAACAGCATTGGTACTGGGGTGGGTTAGTATGTTCTGATCTTGGTCTTTGGTTCATTCCAGCAAAATTATTGCTGTAATGAAGACCATAATGGATTTTTCTTTCTGGACCCCTGACAGGAACGACTTCTGCTCTCAGTGCTACCCCAACATGTTGCCATGGAAATGAAGGAGGACATCAACACCAAGAAGGAAGACATGATGTTTCACAAGATCTATATCCAAAAACATGACAACGTCAGGTAATATACATGTCTGTGACTTTGATGACAGTGAAATCAGTTAATTAACATCATTCTGTTAGAAATTTGGAGATCATAGCATAATTTCTTGGCAGACGAGGGTCAATGGGGTTGAAGATGTTGGCTGAATTACCTCATGAATATATGTAAAAAAGGAGCCAAATGGCTTTTGGCTGTTTGTGGGTTTCTGTTCTAATATCTGATTCTGCTTTTTTCCCCCTACAGCATTCTCTTTGCTGACATTGAGGGCTTCACTAGCTTGGCGTCCCAGTGCACAGCACAAGAACTGGTCATGACATTGAATGAACTGTTCGCACGATTTGATAAGTTGGCTGCGGTAAGGGAGGAGCAGGCTAGGTTTACGGAAGAGATGATTTTCTGAACTTAGTGCTTTTTGATATGTTGGGCAATAATCCTTATAAAACTCAGTGAGGAAGCACAATGTTCAGTGAGCAAGGACACCATGATGCCTGTCCTCTGAGAAAAGGGGCATTGTGTTTGATGGCTAGTAGAAGTCAATACGACTTGTATATTTTCTTTTATGACCATCACTGTCACAAAGTCCCCTTGGATTTTCTTGCCTTGCCAAGTACAGGTAGCCCTCAATTTATGACCATAGTTGATCCAAAATCTCCAATCCTAAGCAAGGCAGTTGTTAAGTGAGTTGTGGCCCATTTTACAACCCTTTTCAACGCCCTTTTCAAGTGAATCACTGCACTTGTTAATCAAATCTGTCTGGCCTCATTGACTTTGCTTGTCGGAAGCCGGCTGGGAAGGTTGCAAAAGAGATCATAAGACCCTGGGGCAGTTCAACTATCATAAATATTTGCCAGTTTCCAAGTGCCCAAATTTTGATCATGTGACCTTGGTAATGCATGTGAAAAATGGTCATAAGTTATTTTTTTCAGTGCCGTTTTGAACAGCCACTAAATGAACGGTTGTAAATTTAGAAGTACTTGTAACTTCTAACTCTTCCTAGGGTTGTTGATCTGTGTGTCTTTTTTTGGTGCTACATTCTGCTGCCTTTGCTGTAGTATATATCTCTTCCAAGCTTCCTTTGTACCTACCTTGGAAGCAATACCAGTTCTGGGCCATATTGTTGATGTATAAACTTCATTAGAGTTTGAAGTTTCATCGAAGTAACAGGAATCACTCTCCTCTCCCTTCCCTTTCCCCTTCCCCTCATTATAGGGAAAAAGTACTGGATAAAAACTTCTGTTTTTGCAATAAACTGCAAATTCTCTGATTACTTGTGAAGTAATTATTAACTAGCTAATATGATTGATCAGTGTATGGCAGGGAATATTGAACTCAGGTGGGATGACTGGAGGGTTGCAGTTATCATTGATGCCTTTTCTGAAACTCCCTCCTTTTCCTTTTTCAGGAAAACCATTGCCTTCGCATCAAGATCCTCGGGGATTGCTACTATTGTGTCTCAGGGCTTCCAGAGGCACGGGCTGATCATGCACATTGCTGCGTGGAGATGGGTGTTGACATGATCGAGGCGATTTCGTGAGTGCGCGAGGGATACTTGCTTGTGTTGGGAAGGGTGGATATAGTTATTGGTGAACTTAATGATGTGCAGAGTTAACATTTTCCAGAATGGCAGCTGCATTAGCCTGCTGAAGCAAAATATCAGAGATCTTTGTGACCTTAGAGATTGTTTAGCTTTTGTAAGGTAACGCAGTGGTGGGATTCAATTTTTTTTACTACCGATTCCATGGGCGTGGCTTGGTGGGCATGGCAGGGAAGGATATGTAAAATCTCCAGTCAGAGACAGTATTTGCTGGTTCTCAGAACTACTCAAAATTTCCGCTACTGATTCTCCCAAACTGGTCAGAACCTGCTGAATATCGCCTCTGAGGTAATGGTATGAACATAACCTCTGGTGCCTCAAAAGAAAGATCTAGTCTAGCTCCACAGCCATTCATGGCTGACCAGATGCTTCTGGGAAAGACAGCATTGTACTTAGCACACATTCACTGTATTGTTCCCACGCAGTGGGTATTCGGAGGAATACCTGGAGTTACTGAAGTGGCCATTGACAGCTTCATTCCCCATTTCATCAGATGCCATGGAATATTATTTTCAGTTGCTGGTGGTTCTATACTCACCTGCAGGGCAAATGGAATTAGAAGTGGGATCACATGGCATTGAAGTACAAAATACGTTTTATGTGGTGTTTGGATTACGTTACTAGCTACCAGAGTAGCAAACAATCATACTATTGCAGTATTGTTATTGTCACAGATCACAGTATTTTAAATCTACTTCAGTCAGCTCCTCTATACTGATACACAGGTAGTCCTCATTTAACAGCCACTTTTTCAGCGACTGTTACAAACTACAAGAGTGCTGAACAAAAGATGCAGTCCTTGATGCTCCAGCCACCCTAGAACCTCTGCAGTCATGTAATTATGATCTATTCTAGGCATTTGGCAACCAGTTAACACAATAGTTGCAGCTTCCCATGGTCAAGTGATAGGCATTTACAACTTTCCCTCTGGCTTCCCACAAGCCAAGTCAGTGGGGAAGCCAGCAAGGAAGATTACAAGTCTCTTCAGTACACTGCTTGCACCTTCCTCTGTAGCAGCCACACTGCACCCCATCATGCCACACCTTGAGGGCCACCAGTGCATCCTCTCCACCTGGTAGCAACCAGCGCTGCCATGCTTGTGTTAACACACCTCAGGAACCACTCACATATCCTGCCCCTCCTGACAGCAACCGTCCCTGGCCTCATCACACTCTCACTTTGCTTTGTGCTGTGCCTTACTTGCCTACTGACCTGTTTGCAAACTGCCAGGGGACTTGCCTGACAATCCACTGAATGATGGCAACAGACTGCCGTCACTAAGTGATACAGTCATGAGATATCACACTTTACAGCCACATTGCTTAGTGATGGGAATTCCAGTCCCAATTATCCTTGTTTAACTGAGGACTACCTGTACATCGTATTCAACTTATTCAAAGCGCCCCTGCATCAGATTAATTGATTCTTGTCTTTGGAAGCTTATAATATGACGTGTTCCTTTTTGCTGCAGCCTCTTTATTGTGGCTGCTGCTTGAGATGATGATGCAGTTGGCCCATTTGAGACATGACAGTAAAAACTGGAGGCAGGCCATTTTTCTTGTGCAAAAGGCAGGAGGGCAGGGGGTGGGGCTAGGCCGCAGCCTCTCCTTGATTGCACACATACATGCAAATGCAAACTCGTTATCTTCAGGGACCTATTGGGAGAGGAGGACCTTTGACCTCACTCCTTCTAGTGATTTTAATCATTGTTGCTTCCCAGCTGCTGCTACTAGCAGTTGGGAAGAGCATTCCTGAATCTCCTCCTGCTAACTGATAACTCCTCAATGAGAAAAATGAACTGAAAGCTATCTAGGCACAGGAGCGGGAGTGGGATGAGATCAGAAAAATTCACTTCCTCTTTTTAGAGAATTGCCCCTTGATGTTTTTTCCAGACTTGAACTCTGCTTAATCTTCACCAGTTGTGTTTGAAAGAAACCTGATTAAGTCATGACAGGGGGTAATTAATCTAACATTAAAATGAAAGCCTTTGGTTTCCTCTTTGTTGCAAAAAACAAAGAAAAAAAGGAAGGGATGTGGAAGCCTGAGGCTCTCTTCCTTCGTGGATTATTTCTGTCATCATAAAGCCCAACTTAGCCTACTTTTTAAATCGGCTTACCCTGCATACATGCTAATCATAATTATCTTTCTTGTATCTAAATTTGACCTGCAAGGTACAGTATGTGATTCAAAGGACAAAATCATCCAGGCTTCTTTCTCACAAGACCAGAAAATATCTTTCGTAATGCAGAAAAATCACCTAATCACCTTTCGTAATGCAGAAAAAGCATCCTTTTGTTTTGCATCATTTCTACACATTTCTCAAAATTTACTCCCAAAACATCTTTCCATATGGATGCATTTTCAGTAACCTGCAAAGAGCCCCTGGACTCTTCTCTTATATTTATTTTGAACTGGATTTGGTAGTTTTGGATATTCAACTCTGGGAAGATCTAACATTTGTCCAAAGAAATCCAAAACATTAAGTGACATCTCATTAAATCAAATGAATTGCTTAACCATGATTAGCCATGGTGGCACAGTGGTTAGAGTGGAGACTTGCAGGCTACTTCTGCTGCCTGCCGGCTCCCTGCAATTTGGCAGTTCAAATCTCATCAGGCTCAAGGTTGACTCAGCCTTCCATCCATCCGAAGTGGGTAAAATGAGGACCCAAATTGTTGGGGGCAATATGCTTACTCTCTAAACCTCTTAGAGAGGAGCTGTAAAGCACTATAAAGCAGTGCTTTATAAGTGCTATTGCTATTACCTGGACAAATCACAAAAGGTTGCATTGATACAACATAAGCAGCCGAAACCAAACACAGCATCATGCTATGGCTTAGGAAGGTAACTGATCCAGCTGCTAAGTACTATACCTTAGAGAAATTTATGCTTTCTCTCCATAATTTTTATTGTTGCTTTAACTCAGGGGTCTTCAAACTTGACAGCTTTAAGACTTGTGGACTTTCAACTCCCAGAATTCATCCTCCAGTCATGTTAGCTCAGGAATTCTGGGAGTTGAAGTCCACAAGTTTTAAGCTTGCCAAGTTTGAAGACCCTTGCTTTAGCTGATGGTACAATAGGAAAAGATGCTGTTTCCCTTGGATCACAAAAGCCCTCTTGAGAATGTCTCTGTTCCCTATCCATTATCCCTCCTCCAGTGGTTGAAGTTTTACTGGGCAATGTTGATGCTTTTTCAAAATTATCTTTATAAGCCACATGGCCCTACAAGCTTCCTCTCAATAAAAATATGAAAACCAAGGTCTTTTCAGGATACGTTTTGTTTTTGTTTTTTTGTTTCCCCAGCAAATTCCTTATCAAGACTGACTTTCATTTTGCATGGTAAAACTTCGAGAAGCACAACGCTTCTGCTTTTGATGGGTTAAGCTGTTATATTCACCTGATGGATGGGCATAACAGTGGGGAGGGGGACAAGACCCAAAAGGATGTTGGTAGACAGCAGTAAGACTGGAACTCCCTTAAGCAACCAAGATTGGGTCCATAGGCTTTTGGCAAACAAATGCATTCTGTTCAATGCTTCTAGCGTTGACTGGCAGTACTTTGCCCTAACATCTCGATTCACAATTGGCTGTGTTCGTACATAAACGTTTCACTTGAACTCAGCCCTTGAAATTTATGAACCAAAATTTACAACTTAGCATGACATGTGAACTTTGTCAGTTGTGTATATTCAGCAAACAGTGATAAAACCCAATACAGATCTAAGGGAATGAGTGAGCATGGCCAGTGTATTTGTGTGCTATGCAGGTAGTTCCCGACTTACGATAGTTCACTTAGTGACTGTTCAAAGGCACTGAAAAAAGTGACTTATGACCCTTTTTCATACTTAACCATTGCAGCAGTCCCACGTGATCAAAATTCAGATGCTTGGTAACTGACACATATTTATGACAGTTGCAATATCCCAGGGTCATATGATCATCTTTTGTGAGCTTCTGACAAGCGAATCAATGGGGAAGAAGCCAGTTTTACTTAACAACCGTGTTACAAATTTAACAATTGCAGTGATTCACTTAAAAAGTATGTTAACAAGTCTGGAATCAGCACTGCATATCAGACATTAATACAACTGAGCGAGTCCAAAAGTATTTCATGAGAAGAGTACTACACTCCTCTGCTCGCAACAGTATACCCTATATCACAAGGCTTGAGATTTTGGGCTTGGACAATCTTGAACTATGCCGCCTAAGATTAGACTTAAGCATAGCACACAAAATTATCTGCTACAATGTCCTACCAGTCAATGACTGCTTTAGCTTCAACCACAACAATACAAGAGCACACAACAAATACAAACTCAATGTTAACCGCTCCAAACTTGTTTGCAGAAAGTATGACTTTAGCAACAGAGTGGTCAATGCCTGGAATACACTACCTTACTCTGTTGTTACATCCTCTAATCTCCACTTCTTTAACCTCAAACTATCCACTATTGACCTCACCCCATTCCTAAGAGGTCTGTAAGGGGCGTGCATAAGTGTACCATCATGCCTACCGTCCCTGTCATACTGTCCCCATTTATTTGTACCTATTTCCTGTATTCTTACTCATGTTTATATTTATATCTATTATCTTGTAAGCGATTGACAAATCAAATAACAATTAAAAAAAATATTCAAGAAAGCTTATAAAATATGGTCATTAGTCAAGGACTACCTGTATTGCATGTTTCAGATTTATAAAAGCAAAATTTGAAACTGCATTCTAATTACTATGGCTTTGTGGAAAACAAGAAATAATAAAAACACATACAAAATATTTACTTAAAATTCAGAAATTAATCAAAGGAAATCAACAAAATTAATAAAAACCTTGTTTTGTAGATCCCTTGTGAACTGTAGTTATCAATCTGTTTTTTCCTATTCCTGTAGTTTTTTTCTCCCCAGTTGTGAATCCTCTTTTCTTTCTTACTATCTACTAATCCTGTCTTTCCTAAAATAATTCCATGGTTTTAAAATCAGGTTATCTGTTATACTATGCATGATTTCCTCCATTTCGGAACAAACTTGGAAGTTGTTTGAAGCAGGGTCTACTTACCTAAGCTTGTATTAAGCAGTAATTCCTTATAGTGTATCTGCTGAAAAGAGAGACTTTTTCAAGCTCTGTGAAATGCATTCCTCCATTAGATACAGGCAGCCCAACCATTCTTCTCACTATAGCCTGAGTTTTGATCTCTTAATGTCCTGTATGGTTTCCCAGATTCTCTGCTGTGTCTGAATCTTGTCTCTAAGACCGCAACATTTTCCTAGCCAAGCAGTTAATTTCATTTCCAGTCCCTTCACATTTTATTTCTTTTTCCAAGAAGTTGAGTCACGAAGCATAGTCAACAGCTTTGTGAATAATCATCAAGGTAATAGAAGCAATAGTTGTTGTTGTTTTTTTAATGGGCTGGCAAATTCATGTCCAGAGGTCTTGCAGATTTCCAAACGTTTTCCTCTGAAAATACTTCCTTTAGCTTTTGTATAGCCAATTGCACAATAGATTATCTTTAAAATTAAGATTAACAACAGTAGCATAGAAATGAGCAAACTCTTCCCTTCAGAACCAACCCCATTTTGTCCAAACATTCATCTGTAAGACTGTGTGGTGACTTGGAAAAATAATAGTTCCACTTTTGTGGCAAGCTATTATGCACATGATCATAGCAGTACATAGTGCATCTCTCTCTCTCTCTCTCTCTCTCTCTCTCTCTCTCTCTCTCTCTCTCTCTCTCTCTCTCTCTCTCTCTCTCTCTCTCACACACACACACACACACACACACACACACACACACGGAAAGAGGGAGGGAGAAAACACACATCAAACCAGACAGTCATACCTCAGGATATTGGGATATTGGTTTGCGTCATATCGATCTATATATTTTGAACTTCCTTTCTTGGCCCACTATTCTAGATTGATATGGCTATCTTGTCCAATCTTTGGCATTTTTTTCACAACAACCTTTTTCTTAATCCAGCTGAATTATGTTTCTGGGTTTAGTCTTTTGTGTTCCAACAGCCATTTCAAACTGGTTGTTCAGTTCCGGCAGCTGTTTTAGGGTGGGAATCTGTTATTTTGTCCTTGCTTAAAGTAATGTAGACATACTACCTCACTTCTCCCTACTGAGAAGAGAGATAATTTCTCCTTTTTTTGAGTGATTCTTGTCTAAGATATCTTGGTGCCAGAAGTTGTGTGCAAATAGAGAGACCTGCTCTGACATTCATTCCATCCTCTTTCTCCTAGGCTGGTGCGGGAAGTGACAGGTGTCAATGTCAACATGCGTGTTGGGATCCACAGTGGCCGTGTGCACTGTGGAGTGCTAGGGCTGCGCAAGTGGCAATTTGATGTCTGGTCTAATGATGTCACCTTGGCCAATCACATGGAAGCTGGTGGCAAAGCAGGGTGAGTTGAGCCCTTCAGCGTTTGAGTGAAACAACGGGGAATACTAATAGAAAGTAGTTCCATTGAAACAGGAGATGGAGATTTTTTTTCCTTCTAATGGCCCGTGTTCCTTCGAAGAAAATTTGTTTGGAAATGGGTAAGTCATGTTCGTATTGGGTGTGACCCCATTTTTCCTATTATTCTCTTTTTACCTTATCTCTTATTTTTCTGTCTCTTACATCTATAGCTTTAAAATTACTCTGTTCCATTCCTTGTCTATTACCTAAACATGTGGAGTTAATCTGTATGTCTGTTGGAGAAGAGTAAGGGGAAAAAAAACTACAGAGCTTTACCAAGCTCCAGCTCCACATTGCCCTGAGGCTTCTGGGACAACACCAGGTCTTCACAGCTTTTCAGAAAGCCTGGAGGCTAGAGGCTTGCTGGATCTCAGGGGGAAGATGCTTCCCTAGGGCAGAGACCACTACCAAGACAGTTCACTATTTCAATCCCACAAGGTGGCAACATTAAAGGAAGGACCTGGAGTGTGCCCACCCAGTCAGACCTTGTGGAATGAGCATGTTGGAGACACATTCTTATCAGTGGAAAATTGGCCCAGCACACATACTGTTTGCAAAAGAGATGGCACTTGGTGGGACAGTTAAGCTAGACAGGCAACTGGCTTGGCTGCTCAACAGGGATGCTAACGTGGAAATATAAAAGCACAATGCTGTTATGTGAGTGGGATCAAAATTCTCATGTGGAAATGCTTTACATTTCTCTATGTGACTTACTGATCCAAATGAAGTAATATATTATCTCCACATTGGTTCTGCTTAAGGTTCCTTATGAGCATTACACCATATTTTCATACAGGTTTATTGGACTTTCCTCCAAATCTTCTTCAGCAAGATTTCTGACAGTATTTTATCTGCATTCCTGCAGCTAACTGCCTCTTATATTACTTATTGTTATCTTTATTGATCAATCCTGCTCTTTTACTCAGAGCTCTTGAGGAAGGACCATATTTGCTTCCTCGTGGAGAGAGCAGCTTCTTCCATTCTTAAGCGAGATTATACATAGTCTAAGGAGGGGGTATCTCTGAGAGTGGGAGCAGTGGGTTCCAGCACTTGTCTTGGTTGAATGACAACATTTCTGTGATAGGAGGATCCACATTACCCAGGCTACTCTGCAGTACCTGAATGAGGACTATGAAGTGGAGCCAGGGCATGGGGGTGAGCGCAATGCTTACCTGAAGGAGCATAACATTGAGACCTTCTTCATTGTGGGCTGCAGCCAGAAACGGGTAAGTCTTGGGAGTGGGGCAGAGGGACATAACTAAAATTTGCTTGAGGACAGGAAGAGAGAACAGATCACTGTAATCCAGGAGACAAATGTTCTGGTCCCTGGAGCTGAAATAACAAAAGCTATGGAAGAAGACATCCCTGCTCTAGGAAGTAATGTCTTAAAACACCTGCTTCCATTTGTTGTTCTTTCTGTTTTGTATCTTCCCCCTTCCTCACTTTCTGCCAATAGAAAGAAGAGAAAGCAATATTAGCTAAGCTGCAGCGAGCCCAGGCAAATTCCACAGAAGGGCTGGTGCCCCGTTGGGTCCCCGAGCGCTCATTTCCACGGAACAAGGACTCTAAGGCATTACGACAGATGGTAAGTCTTGGGTTTACTTGAGACTGTATCTGGGAAAAAAGGTAGGATGGCATACCATATTATTGGATTCTGCTTTGTTTTTTCATTCCTGCTTAAAAATGCTGTAGAGCATATCTTTCCTGGCATTGAGCTGAAAGGGGATAACCCCAAATTTGAGAGAAGCTGAAGGAATAGATGAAAAAAAGCAGCCCCCCCAAAAAAAATCTAGGCAGTGCCCTATGCCTGAAAACAGCTCCCGGAGATGTTTCCCCCACAACACCCCCAGTTCATTAAACTTCTTTTGGTGATATACATATACGTTAGTGCACACATATGATTGTATTCACGGTACGTGGTGACTCAGTGGCTGAGATGCTGAGTTTGTCGATCAGAAAAGTTGACAGTTTGGTGGTTCGAATCCCTAGCACTGAGTAATGGAGTGAGCTCCTGTTACTTGTTCTAGCTTCTGCCAACCTAGTAGTTCAAAAGCACGTAAAAAATGCAAGTAGAAAAATAGGGACCACTTTGGTGGGAAGGTAACAGCCTTCCATGCTCCTTTGGTGTTTAGTCATGTTGGCCACATGACCACAGAGACGTCTTCTGACAGTGCTGGTTCTTCGGCTTTGTAACGGAGATGAGCACCACCCCCTAGAGCCGGAAACAACTAACACATATGTGCGAGGGGAACCTTTATTTACCTTTATGATAGTATTAATATGTGTTAGAAGTCATGTTCGAAAAAATAGAAGGGTCAAGATAAAAATACATTTATATTTCTATTAACTTCCTTAAATACTATTAACTAAAATTAATTGCCTGGAAAATAGGTATCTTTTGGAGATACCTCTCTGGGAGTGAAGAAGCTTCTTGGTTGAGGAGCAAAATGTCTTCAAAGAAAAACCAGAAAGTCTAGTTGGAGAAGGAAATAATTTAGAGATAAGTCCTCTTTAGGCATAAAAAGCGGTTAAAAAGGCAAACAGCCCTTCTCCCAAACAAGCTAATAATTACCAGATTAATATTAAAAGAGACCAATGTGTCTACTCTTCTTAGAAAAAAGAAGAGAAGAGCCTTCCCTACACACCAATTCATAGATAATTTTTTGAAGAAATACTTGGTTGTCCTGTTGATAAATACAGTAGAGATATGCAATTTTGAGGGGCAAAGGACAGGGATAGTTTGGATCTGTGGACAAGGATGTTTCAAATCTAGTATGGGGACCTTCACCAAAAGGTACAGCAAGATAATGCTGTACCTTTGGGTGAAGGTCCCCATACTAGATTTGAAACACCCTTGTCCACTGCAGATGTGAAAACTGCAGATCTTTAAATACAGTATCCTTCAACCCAGGATAGAAGTTCTGCAAAGCCTTTTCTCCATAAGTTCTGAACCCCAAAGCCTATGGTAGTTCACATATGATACTAAGCAAACTTGTATTACGGTTTGTTCAAATCTCCAGCAAGAGCTGTTTTTCTTTTTCCTGCAAACTGGCAAAGGAGAATGAAATATCAGGAAAGGGGAAAAGGAAGTGTCATTGAAGGAGCGGTTCTCTCCATGTATGGGCTGTTTCAGTCTTATTCATAGATTATCCTTTAGGAAATAAAGTCCTCCTCCTAAAGCCCATGTCACACTGCACCAACGGATGGAAAGAGGATGTAAAATGGAGAGAAACACTTGCCATCCGTTGGTTAACGCGATTCATCTGTTCTGTACTCACTGCCTCCGTTTTTCATCCTCTCTATCCGTCCAGCATCCGTCGACTGAGGTTCCATCCGCTCAAAAAGTTTTGAGCTGCTCAAAACCTTTTGAGCGGAAAATGTATCCAACGCATCTATTCTGCATCCGCAACGCATACGGGGAACATCCGTTCTACATCCATCGTCATCCGTTACGCGTCCGCTATATCCGCTAGGCATCCGCTGCGCATCCATGCAACTCAAATCCGCTCCAGCGGAAAACAGACACAGGGAGGAAGCGAAACGGACGCGGAATGGACGCGCAGCGTTTGTAGCACGGACGGAGAAAGGATGAAAGCAGATGCAGCTCGCAAAGAAAGCATTTAAAACGGAAAAAACGTTCGCAGAGGGGACCTATCTCGGATATTTAGGATGTCTAGAGGATGCCTAGAGGATGCAATAGGACACCTAGTGGAAAACCTATATTGCCTATAAAAAGGGGGAGCAACTCACCTGGATCTCACTTTCAGTCCAGCAGCCCTGCTGTGCAGACCTCTGCAGCCTTCATCTGGCTCTTGCTCTTCCACAGCATCCATTGATCTCCACCATGGATCATAACACAGTCCTTTTGGTAGCCACCATCATTCTGCAACAGTGTGAAGCCATCTACAAGCTCTTTCAACTCTTCTACGGGAAGAAAAGGAGGCATCCAAGAAGTGTCTGGGTCCGAAGATGGATCGGGAGAAGAGCAGAGTACGGACTGTACAACAAGCTGATGGTGGAGCTGAGGAACGAAGACCCTTGTGCATTCCAGAACTTCATGAGGATACCTCCAGCCATGTTTGATGAAGTTGTGGAGTGGCTGAGACCCAGGTTGATCAAGTCAAACACCAACCTCCGGCCCAGCCTGGACCCTGGGCTCAAGGTGGCACTGACTCTGCGCCACCTGGCCTCAGGGATCACCTACAGGAGCATGCAGTACGGCTGGAGGGTGCCACACAATACCATCAGCATTGTGGTCAGAGAAGTGGTGCAGGCCATCATCGAAGAATACCTGGAGGAGCTGAAGAAACTGAAGAAGGCTGGAAGAAAGTCGCAGAGCATTGGTATCAGAGGTGGAACTTCCCCCACACCGTTGGAGCCATAGATGGGAAGCACGTGGCCTGCAAAGCTCCAGCCAAGTCGGGGTCCACTTATTTCAACTATAAGGGCTTCTTCAGCATCATCCTCTTCGCCATGGTCGATGCTGACAACAAGTTCATGTACATCGATGCTTCAGGCAACGGGTCAGCTTCAGATGCCCAGATATACAACACCAGTCACCTCAAGGAGTGGCTGGAACGCAACCTCATCATGGGCTTCCCAGATCCAGACCCCCTGCCCAACGACACGCAAGATGTGCCCTACTTCATCATGGGGGATGACGCCTTCTCCCTCAGAACCTACCTCATGAAGCCCTACACCTCCAGATGCCTCACCCGTGAAGAGAGGATCTTCAACTACAGGCTGTCCAGGGCATGGTGGGTGGTGGAGAACGCTTTTGGCATCCTGGCCAACAGGTTCCAGGTACTTCTCACCACCATGCAGCATCGCCCATTGACCGTGAGGAGGATCGTGGAAGCTTGCTGCATCCTGCTCAATCTCATGCGTACCCGCTACCCAGTCTTGCAGAACAGGCTCGTGGACCTCCAACAAGGCAATGGGGACATGGAGCCAGGGGAATGGAGGCAAGGGCGAAACCTGATAGACACTAAAGATGTGCAAGGCCCCAACAGAGCTTCACGTAAAGGGAATAAGCAGCACTACCTCCTGAGACACCGGTGCAACTCCCCAGCTGGAGCAGTGGAGTGGCAAGACAGGATGATAGATGATTAATGGATGCTTCCTTCAGCCTGTCTCATCACACGGATGAGATTGGGCCATGTATGTTGGGTGGGCCTACAATGAACAGGGCATTTAATAAAGAGTTGTGTTTATGTTGACATGTGTGGATGAATGATTACATTATTATTGATAATAAAGGGCCATAGGTGTGGCACCTGGAAGGGTGGACCATAGAGTCCCACTATGCTTGCACTGGAGGTTTATCTATCCCACAGCTATTACCCATCCCAAAGGTATCCCTGCCCATCCCACAGCTATTACCCATCCCACTGCTATCCTTACCCATCCCACAAGCATACAAAGGCTTAAACCATTTCTAAAAGTTTCCACCAAGACTTTATTGACAAAAATAAATGAAGCAAGTGTGTGAAGCAAAGATAATATTTATTAATAAAAAGCTGTGAAAGAAAAATGACCCAAGTCAAGTGTCCAAAGCAAAAATAAAGTCAACAGGTAGCCACCCAGTCTCTGGCACTCTTCTTAGTCACTCTGAGGCGTGCCCAGTCTCAGTGGTGAAGGGTCCAGGTGCTGTGGAGGTGGATGCTGCTGGAGTGCTGGTCTGAGGCGCCACTGGGGTCCCTGGCCCTGAGAGGACAACGGGATGGTGTGTTGAGGAAGATCTCAGACAGCTGGCTCAGTCCTGTGATATTGAGAGTACCTTCCTCCATGACACGGGGTGTCAGCCCCAATACCGATGACAGATGTTCTGAGACCGGGCTTGGCTGTGGGGTGGAGGAAGGAGCAGTGTAGTGGGGCTGTCTGGTCTTCAGCTGGGTAAGGGCTGGCGTGGGTGGCATCTGTGGCGTGGCTGGCATCGGCGTGGGTGGCATCGATGGCATCATTGGCACCGGTGGCGTCCGATGTACCTATGCCTGGACTGGGAAGGGCTGCCTGTGCTGCTGGACCTCCTGGTAGCCGTAGCCTTGGTAGGGGAGGGCCTGTGGAAAGCCTTGGAAGGGCAGTGACATCACCTGGGGTGGAGGAGCAGACCTGGACTGGGTGGGAGCAGGTTCAGCTTGGTCTGGAGGGTTGTGAAGAAGATCGGTGATCCTGTCCTTCACCACCTGATACTGGGGTTCCAACATGTTCATGTGGGTCTGGTTGACGTAGGTGAGGAAGGGCTTGCGGTTGGAGGATGGGGCATCGGTGTGTACCAGCTGAGAGAGAAGATCTACGCTGCTCCTGATGGTGTCCCTGATCTCCAGCAGGACAGTGTGGCTCTGCCCCTCTGGTCTGCCTCTCTGCCTTTCGGTGGAGGTGGAGCTGGGAGTGGATGTGGGTTGGGCTGTGGTGGAAGTGCCCTCTCCTTGCTCCCACTGCATCAGGGGGTCCTCCACGTGCTCCGCCACGGGTAGTACAGCTCTCGGGGGGTCTCCGTCGTGGCACGCTCCGCAGATACCTGCCTGGACACAGGAGCTGACTCTTTGCCAGAAGAGGACTGGCTCTCAGCAGGCTGCCTGAGAGAGAGGGTTGTGAGAGGGGCTGCTCCTCGGTGGCGGATCTCACCCTCCAAGAAGCTGCACTTGGCCATCACGTAGGTCTCCCGGTCCGTCAGCTTGACCGCAGCCTGGCCAGATTTCTTGAGGTGCAGCTTCCCATACCAGGTGTGCATGTGCTTCCACCAGCTGAGGAGCACTTCCTGAAGTGTAGCCCAGGCTCTCCGCCTTCTCTCTCCAAGCAGCCTGCTTCCTCTTGGTGTCTATGTCCCTTCCGCCAAAGATATTCATTCTCCCTCAGCCACTCCAGCACCTCCTCCTCATGTTCCTCTTCGATTGTGTATTGCCTCCTCTCCCGTTCACGCATATGCCTCTTCTTCCCTTTGGCAGGGCCATATGGGCCCTCATCAGAAGGGCTTCAAGGTTGTAGGGGCTGGTCCACCACACCAGCAGCAGCAGCAGCAGCAGCAGCAGCAGTCGCAGCAAAAGCAGGACCCACAGCACCAGCAGGACCAGGAGCACCAGCAGGATCAGGAGCACCAGCAGGACCAGGAGCAGCGACAGCAGAGTAAGCACCAGCAGGACCAGGAGCAGTGGCAGCAGAGTAAGCACCAGCAGAAGCACCAGCACCAGGAGCAGTGCCAGCAGAGTAAGCACCAGCAGAAGCACCACCACCAGAAGCAGCATCAGCAGA
>BLBF01000021.1:8236108-8279864 GCA_015471245.1 Laticauda colubrina | reverse complement strand
GAGTAAGCACCAGCAGAAGCACCACCACCAGAAGCAGCATCAGCAGAGTAAGCACCAGCAGAAGCACCACCACCTGAAGCAGCATCAGCAGAAGCACCACCTCCAGAAGCAGCATCAGCAGAAGCCCCAGCACCAGAAGAGCGAGCCAGGGCAGCAGAAGCCCCAGCAGAAGCAGAGTCAGGGCCAGGGGGTGGGAGGGTGGCCCTGTCCCTCTTGCCAGGGCTGGCAGCAGATGGCAGAGGCTTCCGTTTCTTCCCCATGGTTGTTGGGTTGCTGGCTGGCTGGCTGGCTGGCTGGCTGGCAAGCTGTGTCTGGAAGCAGGTCTTTCCTCTGAATGGTAACCTGCTTGCGAGCTGCTTCCCTTTATATCCGCGGGGCTGATGCAATGCATCCTCCCCGCATGCGCAGTGAACGCTAGGCATCCGCTAGGCTTCCGCTAGGCTTCCACTCTGCATCTGCTTCATCCGCTCTGCATCCGCTCTGCATCCGCTCTTTCCATTCCGCGTCCGCTTTGCTGTGCTCTCCCGGAAGCCTTGTGGATGTGCCATCTGCTCCCATCCACTTCCATCCGCTAGGCTTCCATGGAGCATCCGCTTTCCATCCGCCCTACGTCCTCCCCCCCGTCTGTTCCTTTCCGTGTTGTCCGCTCTGGTTATGCAAATTCAGGGCACTTTTGAGAGTGGATAACAACGGATGGAACATTTTGCTTGTCCGCTGTATCCTTTTTACAAACGTTTTGCATCCGTCAGCCAGTGTGACAGGGCCTTAAAGAAATATTGCTTGCCCTTTCATTTAAATAAAGGATATCTGTCAAGAGGAAAGTTATACTCCTGGAAAAAAGCAATGCTCCAGAAGTTTCTTTTGCTGCATGTGCCAATGGGACAGTTGAAATTATCTATGGTTAGTAAAGTTTGCACCTGTACAGGTAATCCTCAACTTACAGCCACAATGAAGCCCACAATTTCTGTTATTAAAGGAGACATTTGTTAAATTTTGCCCCATTTTATCTTTCTTGCCTCATTAAGGGAATCACTGCAGTTGATAAGTTAGTAACTCGGTTGTTAGGTGAATCTGGCTTCCTCATTGGCTTTTCTTGTTAGAAGGTCGCAAAAGGGATTTAGATGACCTTGGGACACAACAAAGGTTATAAATATGCCAAGCATCTGAATTTCCATCACGTGATTATGGGAACGCTGCAAAGGTTTGTAACTGAAAAACTGCCAAAAGTAATCTTTTTCAGTGATCTTGTAATTTTGCACAATCACTAAATGAGCTGTTGTAAGTCAAGGACTACCTGTACTACCCTGTGCATAGGTAGTGTAGTGAAGTGTTCTTTCTTCATCTTGACACTTATTATGCAGTAAATATAGGCACAAAAACTGAAAGTTGTTTGCAGTCTAGAATGGTGCTTAAAGTACATGAACATTCTCTTGGGTTGAAAAAAATGGCCTTGAACACAGGGCTGAAGGAATGGGATGGGGCGGGGGAAATTGTTTAAGGCCATAACAATAAAACTACAGTAGTATAATATAGTAGATTGTCAATAAAACTGTACCTATAACATGTCGGAGCTAGAGTTTATATCGTCTTTCTGAAAGATAGACTGTTGTTGACCTGAGGAAAAAAGTAATATTATCACCCTTATTGTATGGTTTATTTGTTTGATACTTATCAGTAGAACCTTCACTTCCATGTCCACACCCATAACTCTGTCCCAGTTGGAAGCTCTGGGAAAAATCTGCTTAAAACTTTGCATAAATTGATGGTCTGAAGAGTAGACAATATGGAGTTGTCCTTTTGTCCCGTTTCCCATGAACCAACATGAATTTTTAGGGACTCTGATCCACCTGTCTCCTGAAATATTTGGAGGCTATTCATTCACTCACTGTGTTTCAAGGGAAGCCTTGTCCCCACCTTTTTTTTTCCTTACTGTTGTGCTTATTTTTTTAAAAAATATTTCAATTGATAAGTGCTTGAATATACAGTATTTAAGCTTCTTTAAGATAGATTGGAACTTACAAAGCTTACAATCAGATTTATGATCAGAATATTTATTATAAACATTCAAACACTAGGTTTCTACATTTCACTCAACATAATCTGGGTATTGTATTGGCTTAATGAGATGCTTGAATGAACTGCTTTTTATAAATGATCATTTATGGCTTAGAGGAATAAAGGAACTATTGCAGCTTATTTGACAAACATGGTTAAAATTGAGACAAGATTCTAACTTGTGTTTAAAATAGCATAAAGATTTAAAGCCCATGTCCCACTGCACCAACGGATGTAAAGAGGATGTAAAACGTTAAAAAAAGCTTGCCATCCGTTGGAAAATGCTATGCATCCGTTGTGTACTCACTGCATACGTGTTTCATACGCTCTATGTGTCTATCAAACATCTGTCTACTGCTATTTCATCCGCTCAAAAAGTTTGAGCTGCACAAAACTTTTTGAGCGGATGAACTTTCCGCCGCGTACGATGTACATCCAGACACATACGGGCAACAAACGTTCTACGTCCGTTGTCATCCATTACACGTCTGCTGTATCCTCTCTGCATCCTCTGGGCATCCCCTCAACTCACATCCACTGCATCTGAAAGTGGAAAGAGGGAGAAAGCGAAAGGTACGTGGAACGTCCACACAGCGTGAGTAGCACAGAAATAGAAAGGATGTAAGCGGATGCATCTCATATATAAAGCATTAAAATGGACAAAACTTTCATATATGGGACGTATCTCGGATATTTAGGATGTCTGGAGTATGCCTAGAGTATGTGGAAGGACACCTAGCGGAAAACCGACATTTCCTATAAAAAGGGGGAGGAAATCACCTGGATCTCACTATCAGTCCAGCAGCCGAGTTGTACAGACCTCTTCATCCTTGGTCTTGCTCTTCCACATCACCCATTGATCTCCACCATGGATCATCACACACTCCTTATGGTAGCTGCCATCATTCAACACCAGAACCAATCCCTCTTCAGACTGTTTCACCTTTTCTAAGCAAGGAGAAGAAGGAGACGTCCAAGAGCTGTGTGGGTCCGAAGATGGATCAGGAGAAGAGTGGAGTTTGGACTCTATGACAAGCTGATGGTGGAGCTGAGGAATGAAGACCTCGTGCATTCCATCACTTCATGAGGATGCCACCAGCCATGTTTGATGAAATTGTGGAGTGTCTGAGACCCAGGTTGACCAAGCCGAGCACCAACTTCCATCCCAGCCTGGACCCTGGACTTAAGGTGGCACTGACTCTGCGCCACCTGGCCTCTGGAACCACACAGAAACATGCAGTATGCCTGGAGGGTGCCACACAACACCATCAGCAAAGTGGTCAGAGAAGTGGTGCAGGCCATCATCGAAGAATACCTGGAGGAGCTCCTCAAGTGCCCCACCACTGAAGAAGGCTGGAGGAAAGTTGCAGAAAAGTGGTATCAGAGGTGGAACTTTCCCCACACCGTTGGAGCCATAGATGGGAAGCACGTAGCCTGCAAAGCTGCACCCAACTCAGGGTCCTCTTATCACAACTACAAGGGCTTCTTCAGTATCATCCTCTTCACCATGGTCGATGCTGACTACAAGTTCATGTACATCGATGCTTCAGGCAATGGGTCAGCTTCAGATAGCCAGGTATACAACACCAGTGACCTCAAGGATGGGCTGGAACGCAACCTCATCATGGGTTTTCCAAATCCAGATCCCCTACCCAATGACACACAAGATGTGTCCTACTTCATCGTGGGGGATGACGCCTTCTCCCTCAGAACCTACCTCATGAAGCCCTACTGTTCCAGATGCCTCACCTGTGAAGAGAGGATCTTCAACTACAGGCTGTCCAGGGCAAGGCGGGTGGTGGAGAATGCCCTTGGCATTCTGGCCAACAGGTTACAGGTATTTCTCACCACCATGCAGCATCACCCAGGGACTGTGAGGAGGATCGTGGAAGCTTGCTGCATCCTGCTCAATCTCATGCGCACCCGCTACCCAGTGTTGAAGAACAGGCTTGTGGACTGTCAACAAGGGAATGGGGACATGGAGCCTGATGAATGGAGGCAAGGACGAAACCTGATAGACACTGTGGATGTACAAGGCCCCAACAGAGCTTCACGTGAAGGGAAAAAGCAGCACAAGCTCCTGAAACACTGGTGCAACTCCCCAGCTGGAGCAGTGGAGTGGCAAGACAGGATGGTAGATGATTAATGGATGCTTCCTTGAGCCTGTCTCATAACACTGATGAGATTGTGCCATGTATGTTGAGTGGCCTTACAATGAATAGGGCATTAATAAAGAGCTTTGTTTATTTTAAAATGTGTTGATCAATGAATAAATTGTTATTGATAATAAAGGGCCATATGTGTGGCAGCAGGGATGATGGACCATACAGTCCCACTATGCTTGCACTGGAGGTTTATCTATCCCACAGCTATCCTTACCTATCCCACAACTATCCTTACCCATCCCACAGCTATCCTTACCTATCCCACAACTATCCTTACCTATCCCACAGGTATCCTTACCCATCCCACAGCTATCCTTACCCATCCCACAACTATCCTTACCTATCCCACAAGCATGCAAAGGCTTAACCATTTTTTCAAAGTTTTCACAAACACTTTATGAAGAAAATAAAATGAACCAAGTGTGTGAAGCAAAGATAACCTTTATGAACAACTGTCTTAAGTAAACTGTATGACTTTATTAAAAAAGCAAAATGAACCAAGTAAAGTGTCTTTAAGCAGAGATAAGGTGAACAGGTAACAACTCAGTCCCTGGCACTCTTCTCAGTCACTCTGAGGCATGTCCATGGTCTCAGCTGTCGAGCGGCCAGGAACTTTGGAGGTGGCTGTGGCTGGAGTGCTGGTCTGAGGCGCCATTGGGGTGCCTGGCCCCGAGGGTACAACGGGATGGTGTGTTCAGGAAGCTCTCAGAGTGCTGACTCAGTTCCGTGAGGTTGAGAGGCCCTTCCTCAAGTACCTGGGATGTGAGGCACAGTACTGAAGACAGATTTTCTGTTGAGGGGCTTGGCTGTAGGGTGGAGGAAGGACGAGTGTAGTGGGGCTGTCTGGTCTGCAGCTGGGCGAGGTGAGGCATCTGTGGCGTGCGATGTACCTGGGCCTGGACTGGGAAGGGCTGCCTCTGGTGTGGGAAGTCCTGGTACTCGTAGCCTTGGTAGGTGAGGGGCTGTTGAAAGCCGTGGAAGGGCTGTGACATTGCCTGGGGTGGAGGAGCACACCTGGAGTGGGTTGGAGCAGGTTCAGCTGGGCCTGGAGGGTGGTGCAGCAGTGCTGTGATTTTCTCCTTCATCACCTGGTATTGGTCCTCGGGCAGGTCCATGAGGGTCTGGCTCATGTACGTGATGAAGGCTTGCGGTTAGAGGATGGCATATCACTGTGGACCAGCTGAGAGGGAAGATCTATGCTGGTCTTGATGGTGTCCCTGATCTCCAGCAGGACAGTGTGGCTCTGGCCCTCCAGTCTGCCTCTCTGCCTGCTTTCTGTGGAAGTGGAGCTGGGGGTGGGGGTGGGTTGGTCTCTGGCTGCTGCTTCTTCTTGCTCCATCTGAGACAGGGGATCCTCCACGTCCTCTGGCATGGGGAGTGCAGCTGTCGGGGGGGTCTCTGCCGTGGAGCCCTCCAAAGACACCTGCCTGGACACGGTAGCTGTCTCCTGGCTGGAAGAGGAGTGGCTCTCTGTGGGCTGTCTGAGAGAGAGGGCTGACAGAGGGGCTGCTCCTCGGTGGTGAACCTCACCCTCCAGGAAGCTGCACTTGGCCATGACGTACATCTCCCGGTCAGTGAGCTTGACAGCGGCCTGGCCAGATTTCTTCAGGTGCAGCTTTCCATTCCAGGTGTGCATGTGCTTCCACCATCTCAGGAGTACATCTGAAGTGTAGCCCAGGCTCTCTGCCTTGTCTCTCCACGCTGCCTGCTTCCTCTTGGTGTCGCAATAGAGCCTGTGGCCCTTTCTCCACAGGTACTTGTTCTCCCTCAGCCATTCCAGCATCTCCTCCTCATGGTCCTCGAAAATGGAGTACTGTTTCCTCTCTCCCTTCTCCTTGCCTTGCCTCTTCCTCCCTCTGGCAGGGGCTTCAGGACCTTCAGCAGCAGGGCTTTGAGGGCCTTGGGGCTGGTCCATCACAGGAGCAGCACCAGCAGCAGGAGAAGCACCAGCAGCACCAGCAGGAGAAGCACCACCAGCAGCAACACCAGGAGCACCAGCAGCAGCACCAGAAGCACCAGCAGCTTCAGAGTCAGCACCAGGGGTTGGGATGGTGGTTCTGTCCTTCTTGCCAGGGCTGGCAGGAGTAGGCACAGGCTTTCTCTTCTTCCCTGACTGTCAAACCATGGTGTTCTTTCAAGATGTCTCTGTCAGCAGGTCTTTCCTCTGAATGGTGACTGCTTGCGAGCTGCATCCTTTTATATCCGCAGAGCTGATGCAATTCATCCTCCCCGCATGCGCAGGGACCGCTTTGTATCCGCTATGCATCTGCTACGCATCCGCTATGCATCCTATAGGTGTCCGTGATGCATCTGCGTCATCTGCTACGCATCCGCTCCTTCCGCTCCGCATCCGCTTCGCTATTCTCCCCTGGAAGCCCTTCGGATATGTCATCCGCTTCCATCCGCTAGGCTTCCTACGAACATCCGCTTCCCATCCTCGCTACGTACTACCATCCGTTCCTTTCCGTTGTTTTCCGTTCTGTTTATGCAAATTTGGGGCACTTTTAAGAGCGGATAACAACGGATGGAGCCATCCCCGAAATTTTGCTCGTCCGCTGTGTCTTTTTTGCATACGTTTTGCATCCGTCGGCCAGTGTGACCTAGCCTTAAAGAAGTGTCCTGTTTTAATATTAGAGGATATAATTTACCATTTATTCACAAACCATGCTTGACAATCATAGCTTAATATAATGTATAATCTGAGTTACTATCTAAATACCTATTAATGTTATCTAAATACTAGAGAGGGCAGTCAGTTGAAATAAAATGCTGATTTGTGCATTTTAATTTTTTTAAAAAAGGTAATTTTAGGGGAAGATGATGCATATGTATTAATGTATAGCTAAATCATGTCATTTGCTAGCATAAAGTACAGTGATAGTCACTGAGTTAAATAGATTTAAAGTGGGTGAGATGAATTTATGAAGATAAGTCTATCAGTGGTTAATACTTTGACTGCATTTTACTTCCAATATCAAGAGACAGTATTTTCTGAAATAATGTTATTGCTAGGGGAAGTGAATAGAAGGGTACATTTCTCACCTGTTTTGTCTGCATGTGTATTGGCTTCTAAGAGGTTGTTGGGCAGTTACTGTAAGACCAGAAAATTGGAGTAGCAATTGTCTGTCCTGACTTTTCTTATACTCTTAAATGAATGCTGCATCTTTGTAAGAAATCAGCCAATCAGAGCTTAGCATTGTCAATTGATATACTACTGTTCCTGGTATGTGGAGCTCTTGAGATGTTTGGCAGCTGGGAGTGTTCCAAATCTGATACCTCTCTGAATGGGTTAGCTTTGGCCATGTGGGTAACAGTAATAGCAACAGCATTTAGACTTATACACCGCTTCATAGGACTTTACATCCTTCTCTTAGTGGTTTACAGAGTCAGCATATTTCCCCCAGCAGTCTGGGTCCTCATTTTACCCACCTCAGAAGGATGGAAGGCTGAGGCTGGTGGGATTTGAACTGCCAAATTGGAGGCAGCCTACAGTCAGCAGAAGCAGCCTGCAGTACTGCACTCTAACCACTGAGCCACGATTTAAAAGCAAAGGATTCTCCGAGACACAATTTCAAATGAAATTTTGGTTGTAAGTGGATGTCTCTCTAATAATAAGGAAAGCTTATTAGCAAGGGAAAATACTCTGTGTTTCTTTTTTAAAAAAAAAAACTTTATCGATTATAGAACTAAAATATCAAACGAACACATACACAACACACAGAAAAAAAAGAAAAAGGAAAAAAGAAAATGATTAAAAACTAACAATTCATGAAATACTCTGTGTTTCATGCTTGAATTATTCGGAGCAATTTCGCTTCGGTGAAGGAATGAGGATTGCGGGTTTTACACACACACATACACCACGCCACATCCCCATGAACCTTCCTAGTGGTGCAGAGGAATCCTAATCCAGGTTTTTTCCTGGTTTCTTCTGCACCCTCCACTTCTACTGACACCATTCCACTTGCAGGCCTTGAACAGTTCTTCCTGGGCTGTTTTCATCCTCCTCTGGGAAATAACTTTTTTGCCCTCAAATTTGTGTGTTTTTTTTTTTTCCTTTTTTACTCCCACAAGAGTTGCAATTCTCTTTTGGCCATCTTTTAACTGCAGAACTATATAAGGATTAACAGCATGCAGTGCACTGAGCTTGCTATTAATGTACAAAATTATGCCAAGGAAATAGAATGGTCTGTTCAATTTCAAGCCAAGAACGAAAGTCTCTATCACATGTTGTGCTATATACCTCTTTTATTTGCAGGGAGTTGTCTAACATGAGGAAAGAATTGAGCTCTCACTCTATGCTACACTAGGAAGCAGAACTACAGAGGAATTTGAAACAAGGAACCTTCTTTTACTATTACCATAACAACTCACTGCTTCGCTTTCCCTTCCTTCACTTCCCAGCTGCCTTTGGCCTTTCTTAGGGGGTGTATAATGTAGTTCCCCTGAACATTTCCTTCTTCCTACCTGCCATCACTTCCTTAGGTTTTCTGCTTGTCTCTGTCCTTTGCTTCTTTTTGCTGAAGAAAAATAGAGATTATGGGAAAATACACCCCCCCACACACACACACATACACAGACTGTAAGAGGGAGCAGCATGTGAAAGTGTAAGGCCATATTGGAACTGAGGTGGCAGGAATATTTTGAAATGGTCAGGTTTGTAACAATGCTTTGAAAAATAGAAATTTGCCATTCATGTTAAATGCAGGTAATCCTCGTCTTACGACTACAATTGAGTCCAACATTTCTGTTGCTAAGCGGAACATTTGTTAAGTGAATTTTGCCCTATTTTATAACCTTTCTTGCTCTAGTTGTTAAATGAATCACCGCAGTTGTTAAGTTAGTGGCACAGTTAATCTAACTGCCAATCACAGTTAGTGGCACAGTAAATCTGCCTTCCCCATTGACTTTGCTTGAAGGAAGGTGGTTAGGTGACCCCAGGATTCTGCAACCGTCATAAATATGAATTAGGTGCCAAGTATCTGAATTTTGATCACATAACTTCAACGCTACAAGGGCCATTAAGTGGCCAAAAGTGGCCATAAGTCACTTTTTTCAATGCTGTTGTAATTTTGAATGGTCACTAAGTGAACTGTTGTAAATCGAGGACAACCTGTTTGTTGCCTTCTGCAGAATCTAGAGAATCCTTGTTGTATTTCATCAGCTGAAATAAGGGGAGATTTAATAAGAGAGATATGAGATCCATAAATTTAATTCTGGTGTTTCGGCTAATTGCCAGAATCCTGTTGAATCTTGCTGTTCCTGCATTCAAATATACATACATATGTAGTTCTCTTTAATGAATCACAATAGGTGCTGAGTTTTCCCTCAGGCCCCTATTCCTTTCCTTAGAAAAGGAAAAGTCTTAATGAACAGGGTTGTTGTTGTTTCTTTTTCTGCATTAATTTCGAATCATCAGGGATTTAAACAGATTGCCTGGCTTCAAACATTTTGCTGAGCCAGGATGTGGTTGTTTGGTTTTGATTTAACATGTTGTAGGATCCTAGCTATTCTGGGTACATAAACATGCTTTGGGTCTTACTGAAACCACATAATTGTGCACAGCAAACTTTGTTTTTGACATGATAGGTGAATCCAGTCAGTATGAGCTCTGTATGGAGTCCGGCTCCTTGAAATAGTTGTGCATTATTTTATTCTTTTGGTAGATTGTGTGATATGCTTCTTCGTTTCTGAATTTGTTCAAATGTTTCTTTTGGCAGCTTCCTTACTTCATTGTCAAGGGGCAAATTAAATCTGCTGTCCAAACAAAACAAGCTAGTTTTTATCATTATAATCACCCTTACCTACCACGTTTGGGGGTAATTTGCTCTCCATTTGTGGCACTCTTGATGGTTGCTAAGTGAGAATTCCTAGTGCCCTGCCATTCATTGATACAGGTTGCTTTTGATTTGTTGTGGGCAGTTTGTTGCTATGGTACAGATTGTTTATGACATTTGGTAATCTAGCATCTGTTGCTATGATACTGCTTGCATCTGAGAGGGAGTTCCACTGGTATCGTCTTTGTAGCGGTGCTGCCAGTTGTTGACATGCGTTGTCTGACAAGTTTTTGTTGCCTCGTAATAGTGGCTATAGCATGGCTTGTTTAATCCATTGCAATGGAATAGTTTACTAGTTGTTAAAATGCAGAAGGATCCTATCTGTTAGGCGTTAGTATGAAATACTTTGAGGTCATTGTATTCCTTTCTTGGTAGGAATTCGACTTTGTTTAAAAACAATTGCCTTTTGTGTCAATTTCCTTATCCCAGTCAAATAACTTTACATCTCTTTATGGTGCTGCCTTAAAATACTAATTCTGTTCCACTGAATGGCAGGATATGAAAGAAGGATTCCAAGCCCATTCATTTAAATAGAGTTTGGATTTCTCCAGTCCAATTCTACCATTGTTCTTTAATCCTGGGAGGCTCGAGATGATGATGACATCCACATATGCATTGATTGATTATGTGCCATCAAGTAATTTTTGATTCCTCATGGCCACATTAATTTTTTTCCATGACAGTCTATCCGTAATCTGTTTGTGAGTCATATTGATATGTCTCTATAATCTGTTTTGTGCATTTGAACAGAACCAGAGAAAACTGCAGGATTTTCTTGGAGCTGCAGGATGGCTTCCATTGATGAGAGTTCTAGCTTTTTCTCCCCTTCCCCATCCTAAAGTCAAGGCTCTGCAGCTTCTTCCAGTAATTTCTCAGACCTCTTTAGTGAATCTGAGTTTGCCACATCCCATAGAATTACTTTTCTTTTTCTTTCCAACTCAATGGAAAATTGGGACAAAATTATGTGAAGGGATCAGGATCATTTCTATCCATCATCGGCGTAATAATTTTGAAACTGGAAAAGAAAGTTGGTGTTAGGGAAGAATCTGGTGAAAGTATGATTGGGATTGAAAATAGGGAGAAGATGGCCATATTATTCTAGTCACTGTCAGGTGAAACTGATTTTCGGGTTTCATTTCAATATGTTTTCTGGCCTTTTTAGCACAAAGAATATATTGCTTTAGGTTGAGAGAAGGAAGAATGGTGATTCTCCTGGATCTTTCGGTCAAAATGTCCTCTTCAAGCAACTAACTGGTAGAACAATGTGGAAGTGCTTCTCTAAAATGATTTCAGCTTTACCATAACAAGCTATTTTCAGAAGGTTATTCTGAAATTCTGTTGCTAGCAGTTATGCTGTACCTTCCCTCGTCTTCCCTGTGTGCATGAAATGCCTGAGGTCATATGGGGCTTTGGAATACAATATTGTCAGTGCACAGAAACTGTTGTGTATAGAAATTAGAATACTCCAAATACCTAAATCTGATTGGCCGAGCATGCCGCAATAGGATTGGATAATAAAGTACCATTGCAATTGGCCCGCCTGACAGCAGGAAAGATGAAAGAACTTTCATTGGCCATAAGCTGCGAGCAGCCGCAATAAAAAGGGCTGTTGCGGCTTCGGCAAATGTTCTGTTACAAGTCACTGAGTTGTTTAAATAAAGAGCTGTTTGTTGGAACACCAGTCTCGCGTACCTTTCTTCTCAGGACAGAACACTGGCAACGAAGGTGGGATTGTCGTAGAAGAGCGAGACCGAAGCATGCGGCAACAAGAACCAAGCAATCAAAATGGTTGGTAACAATGCGCCGCCCGCACCGTTCAACCCAGCCGAAGAAGATTGGGAATCATACACTGACCACTTCCTAATGTTCCTAGAAAGCAACGAGCTACAAGAAATAACCGGCCAGAGGAAGAGAGCCGTATTTCTCACGCACTGTGGCCCTGCTGTCTTCAAAATGGCCAAGGCTTTAGCCAAACTACAGGATGTAAAACAAATGGCATGGCCAGAATTAAACTGAATGTTACGAGCCCATTACGCACCTGTGGTCTCCAATCTTATTAAAAGGCACGAATTCTATAAGTGAGAACAACGAGAAGATTAAAGCATCGGAGATTTCGTAGCAGCCCTAAGAGATATCGGAGGAGCCTGCGAGTTTCTCAACATGGATGAAGCCATGAGAGACCACGTGGTCCTCGGGTTGAAGGATACTACACTCCAAAGCAAGCTACTCAACAGACCAAATATCACAGTGGCTGAGGCCATCGCAGAAGCCACCGCCGCTGAAGCAGCCAAGAAATCCGCAGCCACTGTGCGCCAAATGAACTCAACAAATCCAGAACCACAGAACCAAACTTGAGAAAAGAAGGTGGAAGGAACACAAAAACAACCCACCGCGACTGCCCACCATGAAGATCTCTACTCCCTGAGTGACACCGATGATGACAATGAAGACATACATAGGCTTCAGTCAGAAAGAAAATGGCGGGAAAAAAGAGGAAGGAGGTGAGAATTCCAGTGTGCTGGATGCGGAGGGGACCACCCACGCTCTGAATGCAGATTCCTGGATGCCATTTGCAGATTTTGTGAGAAACGGGGGCACATTGCAAGGGTCTGCCAGAACAAAAAGAGCTATAGTCCAAAAAGAAGCGGCAGTACCCCCTCCCCCCCCGAAACAGTGATAGACAAGCTGGAAACCGATGGAGCCAAGAAAACAGAAGCCGGTGAATGAACAACAGAGAAGAAACACACCAAACGATAATCATAGAAAATGCCAGGGCAGCAAATGCAAAAAAGGTCCGAATAAACATAAAAATCAAAAGAAAGCCCTGTTAAATGGAAGTAGACTCTGGATCATATCTGTCAATGGTATCATGGAACACCATCAAAAATCTGATACCAGACATCAAGCAAAGAGAACTGGAACAGCAAAGCCTAATACTCAAAGATTACCAGGGAAAACGAATCCCGGTAGTGGGTCTTGGACATTTCCTAATAGAATTCAAAAACCATGCTGAAGTACTTCCTCTGACAATCGTCGACCGTGATCGCCCTAGCCTGCTGGGAATCGAATGGTTCGCGCCCCTGGGAATCAGAGTGACAGGAATCAACAAACTCATCGCACAAGGGGTGTTAGAGCCAATCGACCATGCCAGGTGGGAAACTCCCATTGTGACTTCTGTCAAACCAGATGGGTCAGTACGCATCCGTGGTGACTATAAGGCCACCCTCAATCATGCACTCCAGCAAAGCGCGTACCCTGTTCCAGTAGTTCAACGTCTGTTGCATTCATTAGGAGGAGGAAAATTTTTTTGCAAAACTTGATCTCGTGCAAGCATATCAACAGCTTTGGTTGACCCCGAAACTGCAGAAGCACAGACTATAGTCACGCACAGAGGGGCATTCAAATGCAACAGACTTCAATTTGGCGTTAGCGTTGCCCCAGGCGTTTTTCAAAGCCTAATGGAGCACCTTCTAAATGGACTAAAAGGGGTCGTTCCCTATTTTGATGACGTATTAGTATCAGCAAAAAACAAACAGCAATTAGAAGATAAGACTGAGAGAAGTCTTCCAAAGATTCAGGGAAGCAGGGTTTAAAGTCAAAAGAGAAAAATGTCAACTAGCCACCAATCAAGTCGAATTCTTAGGCTACCTTATAGATAAGAAAGAAACCCCACTGAAAAGAAAATAAACGCAAATAAAGACGCCCCAGACCTAAGAACAAAACAGACTTACAGGTCTCATTAACTTCTACAATGTCTTCCTGCCCCAAAAGGCAACCGTAGCAGAGTCATTACATTGGCTATTAGATAAAAAACCTATCTGGAATTGGGGCCACCGAGAACAAGTAGCATTCCAAAACATTAAGGACTTATTAACATCCAAAACGGTTTTAATACAATGTAGCAACACCCTGCCACTGACGGTCAACTGTGATGCATCGCCTTTTGGAATCAGCGCCATACTGAGCCACAAGCTACCAGACGGCAGAGAAGCTCCAATCGCCTTCTATTCCAAAATGCTGTCAAAATCTGAAAGGAACTACAGCCAACTTGACTGAGAAACCCTCGCCATCATAGTAGGCGTCAAGAGATTCCATGAATACCTATATGATAGGACACTTTCTATTATCACGGACCATAAACCCCTGCTACGAATTCTGGCAGGGAACAAACCAACCCCGAACACCCTATCACCAAGAATGACAAGATGGTCAGAATTCCTCGCTGCATACAATTACACACTCATACATCGCCCAGGAAAAAACATCACCCATGCGGATGCCTTAAGCCGTTCCTTGCTGCCCGACAAGGAAGGCGACCCAGCTCCCACCATCCCCACTCTTCAGATTGAGACATGGCCGAATCTGCCACTAACCGCAGCAGACGTTGCTAAAGCTACCGTGAAAGACCCGCTGACAGCTCGAATTCTGCATTGGGTAGGTAAGGGCTGACCAGATGAGGATAGAGGCGAGATTTTTAAACCTTTTCGCACCCGGCAGACTGAACTGTCCCTGGAAAAGAATTGTATACTGTGGGGGGACAGGGTAGTAATACCCAAAAAATTGCAGGAGGAAGTATTGTGCGTGTTGCACGAGGGACACCCGGGCACAGTAAAAATGAAAGCCCTGGCCAGGAGTTACGTCTGGTGGCCAGGGCTGGACAAAGACATTTTAAAATGGGTGGCAACATGCCATGACTGCCAGAAATCAAGGCCTACACCCCCCTCTTGCACCAGTTCTGGAATGGGAAACTCCCAGAGGCCCATGGTCGAGATTCCCTATTGATTTTGCTGGGCCAATGAAAGGGAACACATATTTGATAATTGTTGACGCTTATTCAAACTGGCTAGAAGTTATTCTTATGGCGTCCACAACTACTGAAGCAGTCATAAAACAATTGAATAAACTTTTTGTTACACATGGACTGCCAGATGGAGTAGTATCTGACAATGGCCCCCAGTTTACTGCTTTAGCTTTTGAACAATACCTAGCTGCACAAGGCATCCAACATTCCCTAACAGCGCTGGCTCATCCGGCTTCAAATGGACGAGCTGAACGCATGGTTCGTTATACAAAAGAAGCCCCAGACAAACTGGACACTGGGGACATCCAAGATAGACTAAACAAACTGTTAACAATTCAGCATATTACCCCTAGCACAACAAATAACAAAAGCCCAGCAGAACTCCTCATGGGTAGAAAATTGCATTCCTACCTGGATAGGCTACACCCCACCTACACCTCTGAAAAAACCCCTGACTCCTCAAGTAAATATCTTTCCTTTACCATTGGAGACCTAGTCTACTCCAAAAATCTTACCAGGACCCCATTATGGCTTCCAGCCACAATTACACAAATTACAGGGCCCCGGTCATACCGGCTTGCACTAGACGATGGCGGAACATGGAAACGACACATCGACCAGCTTTGCTCTCGGACATTGGAACGCAATACTAACCTACCTAGCCCCAAAGCAGCGCCGCAAATACCACCCCCAACAAACAATCCAAAAACAACCAAGAAGGAGGGGGGGAAACAAAATAATAAAAAGGGGAGAGATGAACCACCAATAACACAACAGAAGACACAACACAAACCCGAATTAGAACCCCCGATAAGACAAAAAGAGCACTTACCCATAGACAACCTCCAGAGAAGAGAACCGGTAGCAAGGAAGTGAGGCGAGGCCTTCCAGGAAGGAGGCAGCCAGGCCAGCTCGACTAACCCGGAAAAACCAGGAGGGAGCGGCAGAGCCAACTCAATCAGCCCGAGAGACCCATGCGGGAGCGGCAAAGCTGACTCACCCTTCCAGGAGGTTCCATTGAGAAGACTTGGAGAAAAGGCGATTCTGACCGAACCGATGGAAGACCACGCTGAGACTGAGCTGTGCAGGTCAAGTAGGACCCGCAAAAGCCCCACCTACCTGCGTGACTACGTTACGCACGTTGGACGGAACCAAGAGGGGAGGGGTGTTGTGTATAGAAATTAGAATACTCCAAATACCTAAATCTGATTGGCCGAGCAGGCCGCAATAGGACTGGATAATAAAGTACCATTGCAGTTGGCCCGCCTGACAGCAGGAAAGCTTAAAGAACTGTCATTGGTCGCAAGCCGTGAGCAGCCGCTATAAAAAGGGCTGCTGCGGCTTCGGCAAATGTTCTGTTACAAGTCACTGAGTTGTTTAAAGAAAGAGCTGTTTGTTGGAACACCGATCTTGCGTACCTTTCTTCTCAGAACAGAACAGAAACCATCCAAATTACCACCATATTCATTTTCATCTAATGCAGGAAATGTAATTAACATGCTGGACTTGCATTTAAGATAAATCAGGGAGTAAATCAGGCCTAAGGAATTGAAGTTCAGTCTATAGTACTGTAGTAAAATGGAAAGACTGTGTGGCCAGAGAAGAACAGGCATGGGTCTGCCTTGGAAAATTTTGTATTTTCCACAAGGTATGGATTTGCCATTCTGGGATGTTGTTACCACAGAGTTGACTTTGTCTTGGAAGTTCAAAGCAGATGCCGTGATATAGATTTTCCTCTCCCCATCTTCAGTGGTAGGCTAAGGGTATCTGCTCTTCACAAAGGTAGCCAGGCTGCAACCTTGTATGCCCAGATAATATTCCATCAAAATTACTGTAATGATTGATTGTAGGTAGCACTGCCTTTTTTAGATAGGTCAGAAGTTTTAGCTGCTACAAAATACACAGATTGTTGATCGGGACTGGATGGTTTGATCGCATCTCAATCATTTTGAAACAGTGGCAGTGGCTCCCCAACCATTTCTAGGTATGACTGTGTTTTTAATTTCTGAAATAATTAGGACCCAGTCCACACAAGTTCTTCACTTTTCTCTTCCATGTGAAGTAAGGTAGATAATGAATTGAGGTTGGATTTTCTCTGTGTGGCCCTTCATATCTATCTTGGAGAGGTTTGCCTGATGCCAACTTTGATCTTCTTAAATGGCAGATAAAGAATGTTTTAAATTAGCCCAGGTTTTCTAAATGCCGTTACTACTTTCACCTTACTGATACAATATGGTTATAACATCTATCTCTGTTACATTCTTCAGCTAAAAATAATTCGTTAATGATGAATACCAGTTATAAAATAATTACAATTGATGATTACTCTAGAAGGCTTTTGGGCTCAAGCAACAGACTATATACTTATATAGTACAGGTAGTCCTCTACTTACAGTGATTCATTTAATGACCATTCAAAGTTACAACCGCACTGCCAAAAAATTACTTATAAATGTGACTTTTTTACACTTATGACTGTTGAAGCATCCCTTGGTCATGGGATCAAAATTCAAGTGCTTGGCAACTGATTCATATATCTGACCGTTTACAGTGCCCCAGGTTTGCGTGATCACCTTTTGCGACCTTCTGCCCAAGTCAATGGGAACCCATGTTCCTGATTTAACAACTGCAGTGATTCACTTAAAAACTGGCAAGAAAGGTCGTAAAATGGGGCAAAACTCACTTAAAAAATATCTCACTGAGCAATGGAAATTTTGAGTTCAATTGTGGTCGTAAGTCAAGGAAGACCTGGAGTAAGAATATGAGGTGTCAGGGCCACTTCCCCCTCCCCTTTTTGGCATTATTTGGTCAACTAACTCCAAAGACTATCAGGATGAGAAATACTTGAATTATGCCTGAAGTCAGAGGCTGAACACAAAAAAGGAGATTTTTTTTTAATGGGTGAAGAGATTGGTAATTATTGTTCTCTGCAAACTCACTCTCAGCCTCCCAAACTCTCTGTGAATCTCTTTCCCACCCTTATTAAGTTGAGCTTTAACCAGCCGTCAGGTCGCCCTGCTTCTTTGCTGTAAATCTCAGCTATTCTGAGGCAAGCTGTAAGGTGATGTTATTTTGTTGGCCAAAGACCAGCCTGAGCCAGTCGGATTTATTGCACCTACCTGTGTGTTTGAAATGGGAGAGTCCAGGGAAGGGCTCTGCTTCTGTTCCCTCTGTTGGTATAAATAAAGTGCCCAGCCAACCAGCCTATTAGATTTCTTTTCTCAGCTTTTCAGAGGTTTAGAGCAGAAAGAAAAAGGATGACTTTAGACGGTTCTGTCTTTAAATGTTCTTTTTAATAAAAAAAAAAAAAAACAGGCTTGCAAATACTACCACCACCATCCTTCCTTATCCATTTTGGGTGAATACTGCCAGGAATACCTAATTTGGTACAGGCAGTTCTCAACTTATGACCCACAATTGAGCCCAAAATTCCTGCTGCTAAGCAAGACAGTTGTCAAGTGAGTTTTGCCCCATCTTGCAACATTTCTTGCCACGGTAGTTAAGTGAATCACTGCAGTTGTAAAATTAGTAACACAGTTGTTAAGTGAACTTGGATTTCCCATTGACTTTCCATGTCAGAAGGTCACAAAAGGTGATCAAGTGAGCCTGGGGCACTGCCACCCTCATAAATACATGCCAATTGCCAGACGTCTTAATTTTGATGATGGGGATGCTGCAACGGTCGTAAGTGTGAAAAACAGTCACAAGTCACTTTTTTCGGTGCCATTGCAACTTCAAATGGTCCCTAAACTTATGGTTGTATGACAAGGACTACCTGTATACATGTGTGGGAATACTAATAATCCCAAGGATGTCCAGAGAATGTCTGCCCAAAAAAAGAGAGGGAGGGAGGGAGGGAGAGGGGGGGGGGAGGAAATGTTGATTGAAAACTATGTTGCTGGCAACATTCTCTACTTGCACTCTTCCCAAAATTGTTGCTTTCCAAAGATATCAAAACTATAATATCTAGGTTTTCGGGTATCATAGCCACCAGCACAATGGGAGTTATAGTCTGAGTTTGAAGAATGCTGTAACCCCACTATTACAAAACTTCACCACATATAGAATTAATTATACAGGTACTTGCCGACCACTTAGGTGCAATGGTGCTGAACGCGTAGTACGTACAACCGGTCCTTGAAGTTCTGGCTACTGCACCACACCAACAGTCATGTGATCGCAATCTGGATACTTGGCTTGTGTTTACAACAATTGCAGCACCTGCAGTCACATGATCACCGTTTGCGACTTTCCTTGCTGGCTTTCGATGGGAAAGCCAGCAGGGAAGGTCCACCCCAATGGCAGCAGCCATCCCTGAGCCTGAAAACACTTGCACATGCTACTGCGCCCACCCACATACCCTTCCCCCACCAGGCTTGTGAGTTACCTGGGATTTGCGATTTCTTACCGCCTTTCCCACTGACATCGATTGTGGGAAGGCAGGAGGAAATTGTGAGGAGGTCCTTGCTTAATGAGCCACAATTCTTGCTTAACAGCAACGGGAACTGCTAGGTTTGCCATTGCTAAGCGATGTGGTCATGTAACATCACATTTTATGACTACATCACTTAGCAGGGGAAATTCTGGTTCAAATGACCATCATTAAATTAGGACTACCTATATTCATTGCAATTATCAGGTTTTCTGTGATTTTTTGAAATTTACCGGAAAGGGAATGGGTGGTATCAAAACTGTTATATATACCGGGTATTCTTGAACATGATACTTTCTCTCTTTCTTTCTCTCTCTCTCTTTTAGGGTATTGATGATTCCAGCAAAGACAAGTAAGTGCCATGACTTTATAACCTCCTTGAGATTTTGACAGTGGGGGTGGATAAATCATTCAAGTCAGAGTCCCTAACTATCTTATGGCAATATATGAAAGATGATACTTATTGCAGGATAGAATGGAATAGGAATAGAATAATTTTATTGTCATTTTATTTAAAAAAAAAAACAAATTTTATTGATTTTACAATTAAAAACACATCAACAACACATACACAAATGAAAAGGCAGAAAAGAAAAGAAAAAAGAGAAAGAAAAAAGAACAAAAAACAATTAAAAACATTCTCATTTTTGACAGTTTGTAAGATCTTTTCTTCCCTTAATTTATGCCATATAACACCATTGTCCTTACAAATGTTTATATATCACTCATATGAGTTTATTTTATTCTTATTCTTTTTTGCTTTATAATATAGAATCTATCTTTGTTCTAGCCAATTATATCAACTGGTTGCAAGATATAACAAAAGAACAGATCAAGTATAAACCAGAATCCTTCCAGTTAGGGATTTTTGATAAACAATTATCAAAAAAAGTGAAGTATATAATAATATATATATAACAGCAGCCAGTTTAGTTTTTGCCCAAGGTTGGAAGCATCCCCAAATACCTACAGAGGAGATGATTATTCAAAAAATTTCTAATTGCGCAGAAATGGATAGATTAACTCTTGCACTAAACAATAAAGATATTTCAATATATTATAGTCGTTGGAATAGTTGGTATAATTGACTTTATTGTCACTTTAAATGTACACTAATCAAGCATACATTAAAATGAAATTTCATTACATAGAGCTCTCAAAAGGTCTCCCATCTCAAATATACACTACATAAATACATACATATAAAAGTATGCATATACCCACATATAATATATATAACACAGAGAAATAACATAGTCTAGTTTGGATGTATATACCGTGTTTCTCCAACAATACGCCCCCCCCCCCCTCCAATAGGAAGACCTGGCATGTTTTCTAGGCATAGGGCTAAATTAAGCCTCTCCCCCTAAATTTAGGCCAAGTTTAAAACATGCGAAATGGGGAGGACGGCGAGGGGGAACTTGCCGTTAGGAGTGCCCCGCAGGCAGCCATGCCTCGCCACCAGACACTCCTAACAGCTGATCATGGTGGAGCTCGGAGAGCTCCCTACTCCCACCAAGTACCTTTGCTGCCAGGGGCTCTTGTACAGGAAAGATGGAGCCGCACCTAGAGGTGGATGCTTCCACTTTCCCATCTGTGCAAAGGGCACCGTCTCCCCCCTCCCCTGGCAAAGGCCTGGCAAAGGCACGGGAGCTAAGTTTAAAACAGACTCCAGCCACATCCCCTTAGGCAGCCAGAGCAGGGCTCAGCAGAGATGCCTCCAGCAGGACTGCAGAAGAGTGAGCCGCCCAGCCTGCTGCTAGCACGTCAACCTTTGACCAACGCTTCGCTCTGAGCATAAGCGGGCGCAGCGGCAACCCAGCCCAGCCCACATGTCCCGCTCCTCTCGAGGACTGCAAGCTCACTTGCCCCGCTCAGCCTGGCTTCTAATGCTACCACCAGCCACTCTTACCTTACACAGCAGTGGCGCCTCCTCCTGCTGGCCACGCCTTGCAGGCTGAAAGCGCAGCCCAGCGGCGCCCAAGCCAGGGCTGCACGCTTTTGCCCCTGCACCTGCAGAGTTGGAATCTGGCCCCTGCCACGCAAATCCCACTGAGCAGACTTGCCTGCACTCGGGGGAAGAGAAGCTGCCAGCTCCTTTTTCCCCAAGCATGGGCGAGGCTGCTCATTGGGATTCACGCGGCAGGCAGCAGATTCCAGCTTTGCTGGGCCCTGGGATGACAGCGAGCAGCCCCCACTTGGGCTGTGCTTTCAGCCTCCCAAGCGCCTGCAGGCACCATTGTGTACATTTCGGTGGTAGCTCTGTAAGCAGAGAGTCTGTATCCTGTGCATCTCTGGGAGCGCCTGAAGCTTGAAGGGACTGCGTGGGCCCTTGGTGGTCCCATGCCCTGTTGCAAGCTTGGAGTCCATGGGTTGGAAAACAACCCCCAGACTTCCAAAGAGAACTTGTCAAGGGAAGAAGTCAGGACAGGTTGGTCATGGCCACTTCACCTGAATGGCGCAACTACATTGTTTTGGAAAGGTCTGGCTGAGAGACTTGGGAAAATCCCAGGAGGTTAGAGAGGGTAGGACAAAATTGGTGCGTGAGACCGGTCAGTTGGCATTCGCACTGGGGGAAGAGGAGCTGGCGGAGCGTCAGCCATGGCGGGAGTGCCAGAAAGGCAGCCCACTTGCCTTTGTCTCTCGTACAGTGGCAGGAAGCCGGACATTGCCAGAGCCGGGGGCTCTAAGCGACCCAGCAGTCAGCAGGGCAGGTTAAGAAAACAGCCTCCTGAGTAACGGTTCCGAGCGCTGCAGCTTGATCCAAGCTCGAGCATGTGCACATGGCATGCCGAATTTGGCGCTTAATGGAACTCTGCAGGTTTGCCAATGCACTGGACCAAGAACTACCCGCACAGGCTGAGCTGGCACGATGCACAAGGTAGAAAGTAGTTGGCTGTGTGGGTGTCGTGGGAACATGGCCATTCACTGATAAATACACATGCACACACACCACCACCAGGCTGTGTGTGGGAGGAAAATTAAGACATCCTCGAAAAGACGGCCTAGCCGTTTTTTCGGGGCTCAAAGAAGAAAAAAAAAGACTCACCCTTTTTTCTGAGAAACACGGTATGTACATGGCAAGAGAAACAAATCTTGCGAGTTTACCGGATGGATGGCATAGGGATCAAAGCTGTTACAGAATTTGGAGGTCCTGTTAGAAATACTTTGAAACCTCCTCCCAAAAGGGATCAACAAAAACAGACTGTAAAGTACATAACAATGCTTTGAGCTCTAAGCACATAGTGCTCATAAGCAATATCCTGAATGACAAGAAGAGAGCTTCCTATAATCGTCTCTGCTGTTCTTACCACTCTCTGTATGGACTTTCTGTCTGAGGCACTGCTATCACCAAACCAAATAGGGATGCAGGTTTTTTGAAATGTTCTCAATCATGCCTCTGTAAAAAGTGGCTAGGACAGAATGAGAAAGATGTGCTATCCTCATCCAGTGCAGGAAATGCAGACACTGGTTTGCACGCTTCACTAAGGATGTCATAGGCAGAGACCAGTTCAGATTGTTAGTTATCTGAACCCCCAGATACTTAACATGATCTCACAATGATCTCCTTTGTTTTATTAACATTTAGAACCAGGTTACTTTTACTGCATCAGTCCACCAGAGCCTTCACTTCTTCCGTATATGCGGAAGAGGAGTCATTGTCGTCCCAGATAAGGCCCACTACTGCCTTGCGAGCCGCATAATTCACAATATGATTTGTAGCAGGTTCGGCACAGCAGTCGTGGGTCATCAAGGTGAACTGTAGTGGACTCAGGTCACAGCCCTTTGGGGAACCTGTTCTCAGGGAGATGGAGGCTTGTCTTCCAACTCACACAAACTGGGTCCTATCAATAAGGAAGTCCAGAGCAGTTCACATTATTCAGTCTGGGGGTTAAGGCAGCAGGCTAGAAACCAGGAGACTGTGAGTTCTAGTATCACCTTAGGCATGAAAATCTGCTGGTGACTTTGGACCAGTCACTCTCTCAACTCATCTAACCTCACAGGATTGTTGTTGTAGGGAAAAATAGGAGGAGAGAGAAGTATTAGATACGTTTGCTGCTTTGAGTTATTTATAAAAATAATAACAGTGGGATACAAATAAAATAAATTGTCTCATGTCTCTCTTTACTCTCTCCTATGTGAACTTTGCTTTCCCGTAGCCGATGTACACAGGAAGCCTTAAATCCTGAAGATGAGGTTGATGAATTCTTGGGCAGGGCCATTGATGCCCGAAGCATTGACCAGCTGCGCAAAGATCACGTCAAACGTTTTCTGCTCACTTTCCAGAAACCTGAGTTGGAGAGAAAGGTATTTCCCTTCTCTATTTAGAATTGAGATTTCAAATTGGAAACAAAGTCATCTGTTCCTCAATTCTTGGTAATTTTTTCCCCTTCTCTTTTAATCCTATAGTATTCCAAAAAGGTGGATACCCGCTTTGGTAGTTACGTGGCTTGTACCATGCTGGTCTTCTGCTTCATTTGTTGCATCCAGATAGTCATCTTCCCGCAGTGAGTGACACATGTACAAGAGTACGTTCATCATGTACTCTTTTTGCCTTATGCACATACCCTGTTTCCCTGAATAGAAGACCTATCCCAAATATAAGCCCCTGCATATTTTATGTGTGTGCTTAATATAAGCCATACCCTCAAAATAAGCCCTACTTAAGAGCCTGCACAGCTGGCCAGCCACCCATTCCATCTGGTTGCGGTGCTGCAGCCGTGGGGAGATGGGGGGAGTGGAGCTGTCCATCGTGCCTTGCCCCAGCTTACTTCAGGGCCCGTGCAGCCAGGCCATCCACGCCCCAACACCTGCCTCACGGTGGCAGCACCAGCAGCCATGTGCAGCAGGAGCCCATGTGGCCACCAACCCACTTCTGCTTGCTCACAGTTCAGCAGGAGGCTGAGTAGTGTGTTGGTGCCATGGCTATGAGACAAGGCAGGTGTGGGACATGGATGGCCTGGCTGTGGAGGCCCTGAAATAAGCTGGTGCAGGGCATGTGAGGCAGCTCCATCCCCTCCTGCTTTGCCGTGGCAGTGGTGGCATGACGTGAGCAAGCAGAAGAAGTGGGCATCCTGTATTTGGAAAAAAATAGGGCACCCCCTGAAAATAAGCCTTAGTGCTTATTTTTGGGACCCAAAAGAAAATAAGACCCAGTCTTATTTTCAGGGAAACATGGGTAAGTATGTGCATGCCCATGATGAAGGAGGAAAGATCTTAATGTACCCAGTATAGATAGTCCTTAATTTATAACCATTTGTCTAGCAACCATTCGGAGTTAACAGAATAAAGTTAGTCCTCAACTTACGACCACAATTGAGCCCAAAATGTCTGCTGCTGCTAAGTGAGACAGGTAATACAGAATACAGTGAGTTTTGCCCTACGTTACGATCTTTCTTGCCACGATTCTTAAATGAATCGCTGTAGTTGTTATGTTAGTAATGTGGTTGTTAAGTGAACCTGGCTTCCCTATTGACTTTGCTTGTGAGAAAGTCGCAAAAGGGGATCACCTGACCTCGGGACGCTGCAGCTGTCATAAATATGAATCAGTTGCCAAGTATCTGAATTTTGATCTTGTGACCCTGGTGATGTTGCAATGGTTGTAAGTGTGAAAAATGTTCATAAGTCACCTTTTTCAGTGCCGTTGTCATTTTGAATGTATTTAGTATTTTAGTATTTATTTGATTTGTCAATCACTGATAAGATACAGGGATAAGAATAAATATAGTTTTGAATACATGAGATAGAAACTTATAAGAAAAATAAAAAACAATAGGACAGGGACAGTAGGCACGTTGGTGCGCTTATGCACGCCCCCTACAGGCCTCTTAGGAAGTGGGTGAGGTCAACAGTAGACAGTCTAAGGTTAAAGTTTTGGGGGTTTGGGGAAGAAACCAAAGAGTTAGGTAGAGTATTCCAAACATTAACTACTCTTTTGCTGAAGTTGTATCTTCTGCAGTCAAGTTTGGCGCGGTTAACCTTGAGTTTGTATCCATTGTATGCTCTTGTATTGTTATGATTAAAGCTGAAGTATTCATTTGCAAGTAGGACATTGCAATGTATGATTTTATATACTATATTTAGATTGGACCGGAGGCGGCATAGTTCTAGGTTTTCTAGGTCTAGAATTTCAAGTCTGGTGGCATAAGGTATTCTGCAATGAGTAGAGGAGCAGAGAACCCTTCTCGTGAAATATTTCTGGACTTTTTAAATTGTGTTAATATCAGATACATGATATGGGTTCCAGACTGATGAGCTGTATTCAAGTATAGGTCTAGCAAATGTTTTGTATGCTCTAATTAGTAGTGTGATATTACTAGAAAAGAAGCTACATAGGATTATTTTATTTTCTGATTTTTTTCTGCCAATATGTAAGACAGAGCATTTATTTGTTGAGATTTGAAGTTGCCATTTGACTGACTATTCTGATACATAGTCAAGGTCTTTTTGGAGGGTAGTAGTATTGTCTGTGGTGTTGAACAGCTTTACATCATCAGATAAGAGAATATAGTTGCTCTTAATATGATCACAGAGGTAGAGCATGAAGAGTTGGCCCTAAAACACTGCCTTGGGGGACACCACCATTGACAGGTACAGAATTTGATAGGATGCTCCCAATTTTGACCATTTGTTGTCTGTTGGACAGGAATGCTTCTATCCAGTTATGCAGGTGTCCAGAGATACCATAAGATTTTAGTTTTAGTAGTAGTTTGTCATGTACCACTGAATCAAAGGCTTTCCAGAAATCTATGTAGATTGGGTCTATTGCTTTGCCCTGATCGAGATGTGTAGTCCATATGTTTTTGCAGTCTAAGAGTTGCAGATTACAGGATAGCTTTTTCTGAAAAATCAAATTGTTTATTAGAGAGTAGGTTGTTTGTCTCTAAGTGGAGGATAATGGATTGGTTAATAATTGATTCCATGACTTTACAGGTGACACAGCATGAGGAGATTGGTCTGTAATTTTCAACTAGGCTGGAGTCTCCCTTTGTGAAGATGGGGATGACCATGGCTTATGACCATAGTTTTGGCAAGGAGCTGGTCCTGAAAGATTTTTCAAAGATTCTGCTTGGAGGTTCGGCTATGCCAGTGGACAGCTTTTTTAAGAAGTAGGCACATATTCCATCCGGTTCAATAGGTAGCGATGGTTTTAGATTGTACAGTGCTTTTTCAATATTGTCTTCTGTAAAATCGATATGTATTAGATCATTGTAGTTGTCTGTGGTTCGCTTAGGAAGTACTGGACTTGATCCATTGCTGTTTACAAATACTGAGCCAAAGAAGATGCTAAAGAGGTTGGCTTTGATGGTGTTGTCGTTGCAGTCTTTGCCATTAAGTCCTTTCAGGGGTGTGATGGACCTTGAGTCTTTTAGTTTGTTGTTTACAAAAATGTAGAAAGCATGAGTAGAATTTGTGCACAGAAAGTTTTCCTCTTGTTTGATGTGATAATTTGTGCATTCAGTTTTTATCTGGTAGCATAGATTTTTGTATCAGCTTTTGAAGTTGGCAACATGACCAGATTTGTCTTTTCGCCAAAGTGATCTGTTTTTGGATTGAAGCTTCCTTATTGTTATGGGTAATCTGTTTTTCCTGGTTTTGAGAGTTGCTATTGGTACATATAGTTTGATGGCTCTTTTGATTTCTAGGAAGAATATGTTGTAATGGTCTACAACAGTATTGCACCTAGTGAATAGAAATTGCCAATCAAGGGAAGAGAAATTATTGATTATAAGACCATAGTTGCCTTTTTTGAAGTTATAATTGGGAATTTTGTCGTTGTGATGATTTTTGTGTGGACGTATGTTGAGACAAAAGTCGATCATGTTGTGGTCACTGTTAGAAAAGGGTTCTTTAATTTGTATTCTGTAAATTGAATTCAAACTATTGCAGAAGTTGAGATCGAGGCAGTTGTTAAGCCTAGTATTGTTGATTACTAGTTGTTCCAGTCCCAGATTTGTTACAGCATTGTAGAAGGTTGCATGTATGGATTCAGTTGTACATTCGTTTAGGGTCCAGTTAATATGAGGTAGATTGAAGTCACCAAGAAAGATAAAAGCCTGTGGTCAGGATGCTGCCCATGTTAGTAGTGTATTTAGCTTGTTCACATGTTCAATGTCATAATCAGGGGCTCTGTAACATAGTAAGAACCGAAATGTGATATTTAAGGTCAGTTCACATATAATGGTCTCAGGAAGAGCAAGCTCTTGGGTCACTTTGATGTTTTTTAGATGTAAGGACTTTTTATAGAAAATAGCAACACTATCTCCTCTACGGATTTTACGATTGGATCGGTAAACTTGATAGTCTCTTACTGAGGTAATGGAGTCAAGGAGAGATGCGTTGAGCCACGTTTCACAAACAAATATGTCGAATTTAGCCGTATTTAGTAAGAGGAGAAATTCAGGTATTTTATTTACAAGGCTTCTTGCATTGAGTAGCTTGCATTTAAGGACAGTTGTAGTTTGAATTGAGATAGTTGGGGGCATGCGTGCCTATTCTTGGGTGATGGTGGATTGGTTGAAGAAGGTTTGGATGCTGAGTTGTGGGTTGTGTGACTTTCTTTTGATACAATCTGCATGGTAATCAATGTACAGGTCATTCTCTCCAATGTCTAGATGATTATTTAGTTCTGTGCGTAGTTTCGGGGAGCTGTTGTAAACCAAGGACCACCTGTACTGAAAAAAATGACCTATGATCAGCATCACATATATGACCATTGCAATATTGCCATAGTCATGTGATCAGAATTTGGGGACTTGGCAGCCAGCATGAGTTTATGAAAGGTGCAGTGTCCTGGGGCCATGTGATCACTGTTTGCTACCTTCCCAACAACTTCTGACAAGCAAAGTCCACGGGAAAGCTGGATTTGCTTATTGACAATCAATTAACAACTCCAGTAATTACTTAACTGTGGCAAAATAGCTTTGAAAAATTAGGCATGACTCAACAACTGCCTTGTATAACAACACAAATCCTAGTCCCATCTGTAAGTTGTAAGTAAAGCACTACCTTTATTTGGGGCAAATATAGGCAAAGTAGCCATTTGCTACATAGTACACACAGATGCAGAAACCCAAAATTCCAAATCACATACCATATTGTGCTACAAACAAATGTGCTGTTCCTGGAAGCAACATTAAGTAACTTCTAATGCTCCAGCAATGCTGAAAGTTCAAAAAGAAGTCTGCAAGACCCGCTTCAGCCAAATTCCTGAAAAATTATCCAAATAAAATGGGCAAGTTGTATACATACACACCATCCATGTACATACCTAACTACATGGATTTCCAGGTTTCCGTTCATATTATTAGCATATGAAAACATACTTCAGCGCTAAGGCATCATAGGGCAAAATTGGTGCAATGTACTTTAATAACGTTATGTAAACCCTCCCAATCCGATGTTTCCAAATGTGTTGGTTTATAACCATTCAGCCAACAATAGATGTGTTGGGAGTGGGAATCATCTTCCAACATAGCTAAAGGGCTCAAGTTGGGGAAGATAAGGCCTGTATACTAGCAAGTACTGAAAAGGTTAATTTGATGACAGTGTCTGGATTTCTTAGTCTAACTGCACTCCTTATTTCCACAGTTCCTCTCTGATGCTTGGTGCCTACATCAGTATCTTCATCATCCTGGCCTCCATTCTTTTTGTGTGTGCCCTTTATTCCTGCCTTGGTGTAAGTTACGCTCTCACAAATCCCACCAATCCCACCATCTTGATTTGTTCTGACTTGGTCTCCACCAGCTGTGGACTTTGCTTGGGCACATCTTCTTATCAAGAATAGAGATGTGTGTGGTTTTTCCAGCAGGAGCATTCCTCCCCAGCTGGGTACCTTTGAGGTATGTTTGGGATTACCCTGCATAGAATTTCCAGATAGCCTGATTTTAACACATTTGAAAAGCACCTGCTTCTGGAAAGCTGTTTCAGAACCTATTATTATGTTTTTTTCACTTTTTGTCCAGATTAAGGAAATAGAAAAATGAAAGTTGTTTTATATCAGGCCAGATTATTCATCCATCTTCTCCAGGGTTGTCTCCACTATTATTATCCAGTGTTATTGGTAAATAATAATATTTACAGTGTCATTAATATTATACTGTATTATTGTTGTCTATAATTCAGCTTCTCAGCAGAAAGTCTGAATCCCCACTGTAGAGTCTTTTAGATTAAAAACTGCCATGAGTTTGATTCCTGGTATCTGGCTCTGGTGTCATCAGACTAAGGAGGTAGTTGGAACTAGTTGGAAGTGATGAATGGTAATATCAGCACCCCTTTTACTCATTCAACCTTTTCCAATCCCTTGTAGCCCTTTCCTGCTGCTTTGCAGAGTGCGTCTCGCAAGATAATCCAATCCCGAATCAACAGCACTATTACTGGCGTTGCTTCCATCCTGCTTGTCTTCATCTCTGCCTTTGTCAACATGGTATGAGAAGCAGGGAGGGGCAAAGATGCTGGAGGAGGGTTGAAAGTCAAAGACCTTGAATTCACAAGATTGGTCAGATGATAGTAAATTGTGCAAGTAAGATTGCTATAGGCAGAGACCATGGTGCCAACATTTCTGTTGTTAAGTGAGACATTTGTTCAGTGAGTTTTACATCATTTTATTATCTTTCTTGCCACAGTAGTTAAGTGAATCACTGCAGTTGATAAGTTGGTTGTTAAGTGAGTCTGGCTTTCTCATTAACTTTGCATACTGTCCCAAAAGGTGATCACATGACCTTGGGACGCAGCAATGGTTATAAATATGAACCAGTTGCCAAGCATCTGAATCTTGAACCTGAGATTATGGGGATGCTGCAGGGGTCGTAACTCTAAAAAACGATCATAAGTAACTTTCTTCAGTGCCGTTGCAACTTTGAACGGCCACAAAATGACCTGTTGTAAATGACTTGAGGATTATGTGTATTACAGCAAGTTAGAAGATACATTTACCAGACGCTGTACTTTACAAGTGAACTACAGAGACCTGGTTTACATACAATGCCAAAGTTATAAACCATGCTTTATAAACCACAATTGGCTGATTTTGTGTATCCCCTCAAGCAAACTATATGAGGACTTAGCACTGTTAGGTATTTGCATATTCTACTTTGTTAGGTTTTGAACAGAGGGGTTGTAGACATTTTAATTTTCTTGCTCTGCTACAGTTTTCTGATCAAAGATTCTGATTGCACTGAAGATTTCTAAAATTATGCAAAATGTTGTTTGCCAAGAAAAAAAAACAGGAAGCCATATGCATTAATATTTCCCTAAATCGGTATCATCTCCATATGTTGGTATTAACAACTATCAGAATTCCCAAATGGCAAGGGAAAGCTGAGGAAAGGACGCTGGACAAAATCCCTATCAAATCTCTTCATTACCTGTCTGCATCCCTAGAGCCTCAGGGATTTGTCATAGACCCAGTTATAGTCAGGGATCAGGGGGTTCTAGAACCATTGAGCAGCAGTTCCTTCGCTGAATTACCCTACCCTTCAGTTTGCTTGCAGTCGGATCCGGCTCCAAGACTGCGTGGTTAGATTCTACAATGTTACTCCGGCTACAGTAGACCCCTGTTACCTCCATGGTCTCAATTATACCTTGGCATCAGACACAGCACCCTGTCAAGGGAAGGATGATCTGACCTGCAGTTTCCCTGAGGTATGTGCATCAGAGAAGGCTTCGGTGTGGAAAATGGGGTTTGGGTAGGGCACGAGGGAGGACGTCCAGCTTTGTGTGCAGCGATGTGGAGCATTTCTTTCTGAGGGTTGTCTCCTTCCTCCTTCACTCCATGTTGCCCTCCCGGAAGTTTGTTGATACGTGGACTGGCCTCTCTTGGCCATGAAGGTTGCTTGAGTTTGGAATGGGGAAATGTATTGGTGGAAGCAGGAGGGAGAATAAGTGATAAGAGGCCTGCTAGATGAGAGATCTGAACTGTTGCTAAACGGTAAAAGTCGGCCTCCATCATTTGGCTGGCTGTGCTGGAATCAGAGAGCCAATTCCCCCTCCCCCCCCCCGCAATTTGGATGCTTACTAACCTCCTGCTTCTGATACTGAAGGAGGAGACTTATAACATCCATTGTGATTAGTTGTTAGCACGTCTCATTTCAAGGGAGAAAACAGGGTTGGGAACGCTTTGAAGGAGCGATTGTGGGACTTCTGGGAACCCATCCAGGTTTGTCCTTACAAATCTCTATCCTTTCTTCCTTTTAGTACTTCACTTACTCAGTGTTGCTGAGTCTGCTGGCCTCTTCCGTCTTCCTGCACATCAGTAGCCTTAGGAAGCTGGCGCTGCTGGTGACGATGGAGGTGGTGTACCTAGTACTGGCTGAGGGCCCACAAGGTGTCCTGTTTGACAACTATGACTTGCTGGTGGCCACTAATGCTCTGTAAGAACCTCTCTCTCTCTCTCCAGGGGTGGGAAGAATCTCAGTTTTTAGTCATGCCTCAAACACCTCTCAAGATTTTGGGGTGGATGTGGTGGTTCCCTATAATTCTTCTATACAGATAGTCCTTGAGTTGTGACAGCGATTGGGGTTGGAATTTCTGTTGCTAAGTAATGCAGTTGTAAAGTACTGTACAATGCCATGAGCTCACATCACTTTTAACGACAGCAATCTCTGCATTCCCTATTGCCATCATTTAGTGAAGATTGCAGGTCATTAAGCAAGCACCACTTTGCAACTTTCTGCCAGCTTCCAGAGCCAAAGCAAGTCCAAATTGGTTGGCAAGCAGGCAGGGAAATGGCTCATAGTGTGGGAGAAGGTGTCAGAACACTGGACAATGTGCAGTGTAAATGCAGTGCAACCAGAGTTGGCTGTTCCGGGATGTGTGAGGTGGTGCAAGTTTTAGAGGAGGCATGGTGCAAGCACAGTGGGGCTTGGATGGTTGCTGTTGGGTGGGGGAAGGTGCAAAAATGGCCAGAGAGGCCTGGATTTACCCAAGCAACATGTGACCTTCCTTGCCAGCATCCCCACTGACTTTGCTTGTGGGAAACCAGCAAGGAAGGTTGCAAATTGCAGTCATGTGATTTGCAGGATAATACAACTGTCGTGTGAGCTGATTGCCAAAGATCATGATCACATTGCTTCAGGGGTTCTGGAAAGGCCAGAACTTTAAAGACTGATCATAACCATCACTCATTCAGTGGCTTATTTGGATATTCCATTTTCTCTCAGCTCAGCCAATTTCATAGGGTCGTTGTTCTGAGGAAACATTGGAAGAGGGACTAGTACAAATGCTGCCTTGAATTCCTCAAGGAATAAGGGAATGCCAATCCGACAGTAATTATCTTTAAAGTGTTTTTCAGCCATGGTATTATGTAAAAAAAAAAAAACCACAATACTCACTGCTTTAAGAAAAGCTTCTAATTCCATCTTTAGACTGTGCATTTAGGGATCTCCGTTAGGGTTTTTTTAAAAATAAAATGTGGGAATAGACAGAATTAACCTGTGACATAACTTCACATGTAAAACGAAAGCATTCAGTAGATGAGGTTGTGAAGGCAGGGAAAATTAATGGGGCAAATCCATGAAATGCTTCTGGCTGCCCAAGAAAAAGAATAGTGGGATTGTGGAAGACTATAAAGTATGAAAAAATGAAGCCTGGCTTGGAATAAGAATGTTGGCATTCAGAAGTTGACTTAAGCCTTGTGAGCCTTGTGTCACAGTGAACCTTCAGAATCTTGCAATTAAAATATTATCTGAAAGTATTTTTTAAATCAGGGGTCTCCAAACTTGACAACTTTAAGGCTGGTGGACTTCAACTTCAAGCATGGCTGGCTGGGGAATTCTGGGATTTGAAATCCACTGATCTTAAAGTTGCCAAGTTTGGAGTCCCCTCTTATTAAACATAGGAAAAGAGACCAGAATAATTCAGAGTTCATTAAGGACTATTTCTAAAAATGTCTTCTTTTTTCCAAAACAGGCCAGCCTCCAATGAGACTCAGCCCTGGTGAGTAGGAATTGAGTGTGGACTAAATGGGGGGGGGGGGGGGGGGGATGATGGCAGGGAGAAAGAGATGGGTAGGTGGGGATGTTTCAGAAACCAGTGAAAGTATCACCAAAGTTTTGTGAAGCATGCTTGGAAGTTAATGCTCTTAGGACAAAAAAAACACATTACTCCCTTGAGCATTAGAACTGAACAGATGACTAAGGACATTTTGCCCATTCCCCTTGTTTTGGCTCATGCTGGTTTTGGGTTTCCATGAGTCTTGTTTGTTCTACCACAGCAAGATAAAACTGATGATGTTATTTAAGTAGCAGAAGGACAAGATAAGTTCATATCCAAAGGATCATGCAAATCTAAATTTAAAATGAATGGAGTGCTCAGAGGGACTTACTTTAATAGAAGGGAAGAAAAGCCAATTGTATCAAGGGACCACAGTAAACTGGAATTGTGCACTAAGTTTGGAAATACTTTCAGTGAGGAATGATGATTAAAGAGATATGGCAGAGGTTTTGTGGTCAAGAAGAGGATTAGAAAATAAAACATCGTGATGATGAGGATTTTGATCAGTATCCTACCTTTCTGCTTCGATGAGCTCCCAAGGTAGCTGACTAAAAAAGATATAAAAAGTTGAGAATAACAGTGTGAAATTTTTGGTAATTTGGAAAAATGTTTCTTTTGACACTTGGAAAGATAGGGACCCAATACAGTTCCCAAGGAACACCCTCCATGACTTGGGAGCAATTCAGGAGAAAGACTTCTCCAATTTATAGAAAGAGAAGCTTCAATCAAGTAGATGTGTCCAAGATGGCCACTCCTGATGACTAAATAACCACACCGATTGGCTATAGGAGAGGCAATCCCTTAGATAGCTGGGCTGCAAGCCATTTAGGGCTTTAAAAGTTGCTAGTAACACCTTAAATAGTACTGATGAGCAACTAAGAACCAATGTAAGTCTTTCAAGATTCATATTACTTTATGTTTATTCTTATTAATTTTTTTAGGGCACCTCCTGCCTTTCTGCATATGGCTCCTTTCCCCATGTGTTACCTCCTAGATTTGTTTGGACTGAAACTTGCTCTGGTTGAGGATTCTGTGTCTTTTTGTTCCTAACCAGTCTCATCAGATTAGAAAGGGCTGGAATATAGCATCTAAGGCCAGCTGGAAACAGTGTAATTAGGAGGGCTGATTGAGCTGGAGTGGCAAAGATCATGGGGTAAAGTGCCGAGGTGTTAGGGTTATGAGAAGTGAAAAGTACTTTGTGTTTTTTTCATTACTCTCTTTCATTGCCTCTCTCGATTTAATTTAATAGTTCTTCACAGAAGAAAGTAGCTCTGCAGTACATGACACCTGTTATCCTGTTGCTTTTTGCTTTGGCCCTCTATCTTCATGCCCAACAAGTCGAATCAACAGCACGCCTTGATTTTCTCTGGAAACAACAGGTATTGGAGAAAAAGTAGAGATTCTGAAAACAAGTTGCAAGAGAGAGTTTTTAGTGTTGGTGAATACCCAGATTTGCGGTTGGGTCTTATCTTTTGTCCATTCCTATTTAACATTCCTTCTTCTCATTGTCAGGGTCTGGACAGGAAAGAGCCTTAGAGTTTTTATTAGCAGTAGGTAGGGAGAAGATTAGCTGCCCAGCCCATCTTCTCATATCCTATTGCCTATACTTTGCCATACAAGCTCTAAACGATGTAGTTGTACAACAAGGGTTCCCAAGGGTACTGGGCCACGGCCTGTTGGGAACAAGCTGCACAAGTTGTGGGCAAACAGCTGAGCATACAAAACTCCATTTGTGCAAATGGTGGGTGCCCTTACATGGAACCATCCCCTCTCCCCACCCAGCCATTATGACTGCCTCTGCCACTGCCCTGCCGATCTGCAGAGCTGGAAAGGTTGGGGACCACTGTTGTACAACATCCAACCCTGTAGATACCAGTTATCTGAGATATAGTCTCTGGAAAATTCTGGTTTGGTCTTGAAACATTTGACTGAAGCATGGTGAGACAGAAACTTTAAATCCTCAAGTAGCACCCAGTCTTGCAAATATATTATTCCTTTCTTATTATATAACTAAAATAACATACGTTAAGTTTGGTTGTTATCTGCTTTAATGGAAGGCTTAAATGCAATCTACATTTTTTTTCAAGACTCCTAGCAGAAAAGTTCTTGTTGACTTATGGATACAGAGATAACTTCTCTGTAGTACAGGTACTTGTTGAAATACAATCCTTCATTTAGTGACTGACCAAAGTTCCAAAGGCACTGAAAAAAGTGACTTACCACAGATCCTCACACTTATGCCCATCACCGCATCCACACAATCAGGTGATCCAAATTCAGGCGCTTGGCAATTGACATGTATTTATTACAGTTGCAGTATCCTGGGGTCATGGGATTGCCGTTTGTGTTCTTGCCAGCTGGCTTCCAACAAACAAGGTCAATGGGAGAAGTCAGAGTCACTTAACAACAGCATGATTCAGTTAAACTCAGTGATTTGCTTAACAATTGTAGCAAAACAGGTTGTAAAATTCGGCACAACTCACTTAACAACTGCTTTGATTAGCAATGGAAATTCTGGTCAAAATTGTGGTTGTAAGTTGAGGATTACCTGTACAAATGAAAGAAAAATGTCCTTTTTCTGAGGAAACCAGACGCAATCCAGATATATGTAAAACAGAGGTGGCATTCAGCAGGTTCTGACCAGTTCTGGAGTAGAAATTTTGAGTAGTTCAGAGAATCGGCAAATACCACTTCTGATTGGAGATTTTACAGTATCTTTACCCTGCAATTCCCACCAAGCCATGCCCACAGAACCATTAGTAAAAAAATTTGAATCCCACCACCCGTAAGCATGTGTATTTAAAAGCTAAATGTTCATAATTTTATGTGATACAGAATTCAATTTCTTCTTTTGAGGATTTTGCAAAACGGGACTGCGCTTCCTATTAATCTTTCATATATTGAACATGAATAAATTACAATTGATTGTATAACTCAGGATGGACAGAGTACATTATAGTATCTTTAGACTTTTGAAAAATGAACACTAAAATTAAATGAACCAAACTCTCCTTCTGTGCAGAAATCCAGTTTAGCCTATCCAGCCATCCATTTTATTTCTTCAAAAGGATAGCTAGCATTTTGTGACTACTAGAACCAGGAATTCTTGTTGATCCACTTGTAAGTCCTGAGATGATCTATTCATATGTTAAAGATTTGCCTTCTGTTTAATGCCTGCATAAGGGATGACCTGATTTCTCCCAGGCTACAGGTGAGAAGGAAGAGATGGAAGAGCTGCAGGCTTATAATCGTCGGCTATTACACAACATCTTGCCCAAAGATGTGGCAGCTCACTTTCTGGCACGGGAACGCCTCAACGATGAGCTGTACCACCAGTCGTGTGAATGTGTAGCTGTTATGTTTGCCTCGATCAGCAACTTCTCTGAGTTCTACGTGGAGCTGGAAGCCAACAATGAGGGTGTTGAATGCCTTCGGTTGCTCAATGAGATCATTGCGGACTTTGACGAGGTGAGTGTGTGTTTTTTAGAAGATTGGAAAATGGAAGGCACTAAAACTCAGTGGGGTAAAAAGTCTCAGTTTTTCAGGAAGTGGCATGACATGGCCCTCCAGGCGTTCCTGGACTACAACTCCCATTAGCTCTAAGCAGTATGGCAATAGTTGACGAGAGGGATTATAGAGTTGCAGTCCAACAACATCTGGAGAGTCTTGAAAGATCATGTTATAATATGATTTCCCTCGATAATACTATTTGCAATTTACAACAGCAGAAACCTGCATAGTGAATGCTGGTGACTCCTGTTAAGCCTGGGTTCCCCAACCAGGGTTAGGTAGACAAGCTAAACAGAATGTGCAGCGTTAGTCAGATAGGCACACAGATAAATGAGTGAGCTAAGCTTGCATGTTTATTAACATACAGTAAAAATAACAGATACGCTTGTGCTATCAAGAATATATTTTATTCCAGTATAAGTTTATAGCATAGTCAAAAACAGTCCAATATTCATTTACCATGTAGTCAGTCCATTCAGGGATATTCAGTTAGCAAAGTCCATGTAGAATATCCTATTGTCAGTTCACATAAATCAGTCCGTTGTTGTCTCTCCCGTTCGAGCAATGCAGTCTTGCTTCCAAGCAGTAATCAGGGATCATCAAAGCCAGAGAGAGAGAGAGCAAGCTGTAGCCTTGCTACTTTTATATGGTTTTCATAACCACACCCACAGTTGCTATTTTACAGTTAAAGCTGCATACACTAACTATGATTCATAGTTAGTATTTCACCTAAAACAGTTAGGGTGAACAATGTTATCAGTGTTAACAGTGACTGGCTTCACACATCTCATTAAGCCAAGATGGTTTGGTTTGGGTGTTATATAGACTCAGATGTTGTGGTTTGTCAAACATTGTTTATAGACTCAGCTAATTGGACTGAAGGATTTCCCCCCCATTGTTTGGGGCGGGGAACATCATTTGGGGGTTTCCCCCAATTTTTTCCCCAGGCATTCCCATCTTTAGACTGAACCTTGGTTAAACAAACCGTGACTTAGCAGACTACAAATCCTGCAATTATTTTCCTTAGTATACTTTTTCTTCACTCACTTTTAACTGCAGAATGAATCTAAGTTGCTTGAAGTGGTCTGACAGCCAACATTCAGCAGCCATTACATGTAGGAAAAGATGTAATGTAAATCTAGTTGGTCCAATAAATAACCTTAAGTTGTCAGATGAATTTAGACAACCTTGATTGATAGAAAAACTTGGGTTAAGGGCACAGAAACTAGCTGTCTGAATATAAATCTTCAAAGTTGCAAATAGAGAAAAAAAATTATCCCTGAAATTTTTAAAGGACCAAGAATGTTTGATTCAAAGAAATAATCATCTCTTACCTGCATGGGTCTGCTGGAGACCTATCTGTGGCAGAATGTGCTCTGCATTGCAATAGATTAAAAGTAACAAGTCATCTTGATGAAGGATAGTGTGTGTGTGTGTGTGTTTCTCTTTGCGATGATCATAAGTGTGAGGATCACATTTTCACTGCCTGATGAATGAACACCAAACAAATAGTCGTAAGTCGAGGCCTATCTGTGCTCCTTGTTGATCTTTAGATTTTTTGCAATCCAGGTAGCTCCATCAGAATTCTCAGCCTGACTATTCAAAAGCTGCACTTGCCCTTTTTCAAGATGTTCTCTTCAGTTGTTCTAGGCCAGGGGTCCCCACCCTGTGGGCCACAGCCCACTACAGATCCGTAGCTTATTTGCAACCAGGCCGTGTGAGTGGCTGACTGGTGTGCGCACTCAGCACCACTCACACGAGCATCATGGGGCTTGTGCCCCACTCATGTGAGCGTCGCAGAGGGTCCTCATGCGAGCATTGAGGGTGCTTGGGGCCGCGCTTGTGCTTGTGTGCGCAGAGCTGCCCCTCCCACAAAACCATCCCCACTTTCCCCCTTCCCTCTGTTTCCAATCTGGGACGCCAACCTGGAAAGGTTGGGGAACTCTATTCTAGGCTATTGTGACAGCACTAGCAACAACACATAGACTTATATACTGCTTCATAGTGCACTACTGCATTCTCTGGGTGACTTACAAAGTCAGCATATTGTCCCCAAGAATCTGGATCCTCATTTTACCAACTTTGGAAGGATGGGAGGCTGAGTCAACCTTCAGTTGGTGAGGATTGAACTCCTGGCAGTGGGCAGAGTTCGCCTGCATTCTAGTGCATTCTACAACATTCTAAGCACTGCACCACCACAGGGCTCCTGGCAGGATCAGTCAAGTCTTGCTTTTAGCCCTGAACAACTTGGGACCAGATCACTGGCAGTAACCTTCAGCATTATGCACTGCTGATAGCCCAGGGAACTGAAGGAGTTTCAAGGGGAAAGGCTTGTGCCTGCATAGATTGTAGCAGTGCCTGCCCTTGCTATATGAATCAGCAGTTGCTTAAACCATACTTTTTCCTGAACTCACATGACTACTGTGCAGTCCCAGGAAAATACCCATTTGAATTTAGAAAGGCAGTGATAGGATGCAGCTACCTATAATACAGGTAGTCCTCTACCCTGATAAGGGGAGAGGCACTGCTACAATATATGCAAAGGTGTCCAAGGCTGAAAAAGATGCCCATTTATAAAGTTTTCCCTGATTTGTTGACCCTGTATCAGGAGCATAAGAAACAATTTTGGGAGCAGAGCCAAGTTTCTGCCAATCTGAGAATATTTTAAATGGTGATATAATAATGCTCCTCATAATATTAAATGGATTAAATATTAAATTGACTTTCTCCTGTCTATAGATCATCAGTGATGAACCATTCAGGCAGCTGGAGAAGATCAAGACAATTGGAAGTACTTACATGGCAGCATCAGGGCTGAACGATAGCACCTATGACCGAGAGGGGCGCTCTCACATCACTGCACTGGCCGACTATGCCATGAGGCTGATGGAGCAGATGAAATATATCAATGAACACTCTTTCAATAATTTCCAAATGAAAATTGGTCAGTTAATGTTTTGGAAGTAGCAAGGGGGAAAAGAGGGGTTGCAATGCATTTAAGTTGTTGTTTCATTCTGACCTTTGAGGTTCTTTTCACCCTTCTAGGACTAAACATTGGGCCAGTAGTGGCTGGTGTGATTGGAGCCCGAAAGCCACAATACGACATCTGGGGCAACACAGTAAATGTTTCTAGCCGTATGGACAGCACCGGCGTCCCTGACCGCATTCAGGTGAGACTAGATATTGGGTGACCATTTTCCCATCATGAATAAAATGATCACTACTTAATCTTAAAATAAATTTTTGCCCTAAATTGAATATTGCAGTATTCAAACTCATGCTAATTTAAAAAGAAATGGATGGGATTTTGCAAAAAGCCAAGCATCACATTGATTTTTATTTTAGAAAATAGTCTTTTAGCCGGGGCCAGCAGTTTCTTTGAAGATAAAAATAAGTGTGCTCTTATTTGGATCTGGTTTGGAGGTCTACTATATGAATCAAAGGGACGCGGTGACTAAGACGCTGAGCTTGTCGATCAGAAAGGTCAGCAGTTTGGCAGTTTGAATCCCTAGCACCGCGTAATGGAGTGAGCTCCTGTTACTTGTTGCAGCTTCTGCCAACCTAGCAGTTCGAGAGCATGTAAAAATGCAAGTAGAAAAATAGGGACCAGTTTGGTGGGAAGGTAGAAGCATTCTGTGTGCCTTCGGTGTTTAGTCATGCCGGCAACATGACCACAGAGTCATCTCCGGACAGCGCTGGCTCTTTGGCTTAGTAATAGAGATGAGCACCAACCCCAAGAGCCAGAAATGACGAGCATGTATGTGCGAGGGGACCCTTTACCTTTACTATATGAATCAGCAGCTGCTTAAGGAAACCACACTTTTTCCTGGATTCACGTGACAGCTGTGTTGTCCCAGGAAATACTCATTTGAATTTAGAAAGGCAGTGACAGGATACAGCTACCTATATACAGGTAGTCCTCTACTTACACCACAATTGAGCCTAACATTTCTGTTGTTAAGTGAGAAATTTGTGAGTTTTTGCCCCATTTTACAATCTTCCTTGCCACAGTTGTTAAGTGAATTACTGCAGTTGATCAGTAAGTAAACTGGTTGTTAAGTGAATCTGAGTTCCCCATTGACTTTGTTTGTCAGAAGGTCGCAAAAGGCGATCACATGACCTTGGGACACAGCAACGGTTATAAATATGAACCAGTTGCCAAGCACCTGAATTTTGATCATGTGACCATGGGGATGCTGGAAAGGTTGTAACTGGAAAAACAGCCACTTTTTAAATGCCATTGTAATTTGAACAGTCATTAAATGAACTGTTGTAAGTGAAGACTACCTGTAGTTTTATAGTTTTAAGAGCTGTGGTTAGAATACAGTACTGCAGGCTAATTCTGCTGACTGCCAGGGGTTTGATCCTGACCGGCTCAGGGTTGACTCAGCCCTCTATCCTTCTAAGGTCAGTAAGATGAGAACCCAAATTGATGTGGGGCAATATGCTGATTCTGTGAACCACTTAGAAAGGACTGTAAAAGCACTGTGAAGCTACATATAAGTCTAAGTGCTATTGCTGTAGTTTTAGATTTGATTAAGATGAAAGTGCTTTGATTTTTGCAGCTTTGGCTATATCTTGTGATAATGAATTTCATGGCTACATGGTGAAGAAGTGCTTGGTAGAAATATTGAGACTCTTAGACTCATTTCTTTGGCTGATTACTAAATTTTTGTCCCTGCTTTTTTCCTTCCCTAGGTGACAACTGACCTCTATCAGGTATTAGCTGCCAAAGGTTATCAATTGGAGTGCCGTGGAGTCATCAAAGTCAAAGGCAAAGGCGAGATGACTACCTATTTTTTGAATGGAGGCCCTACCAGTTAGCAAGAACCTTTGGAACCAAGGAAACTTTTAAGCTGGGCTTAAGCGGCCACGGGGTTAATCGGTTCTCTCTGTTTGATCTGAATTTTAGAACCAAACTTCTAGAAAGGAGAGCCCTTATGTTTCTATCATGGCATCCTCGACGGTGTTGACAAAGAGAAGATGGGTGTTATCACTCTGCCCCTTAAGAGACTTATTTTTTTATTTATTGGGAGCAAAGCCTAATTTGGAGTGCCCCTCCATCTGCTGGCCCATTTCTTTGGGATCAAGAAAACAAACTCATTCTTGTAGAACTTACTCATCTCCTAGTATTGACCAAACAATCTGGTGAGAGGAAGCTACAGCAGTGGTTAAAAGTCACACCGATTTAAAAATCTCTGGATTCAGAAAGCTAATATTTTCACTTTCATTCTGAAGAGGGCTGTTCCTCCCACTTGCCTCTCCCCAAAGTTACTTAGAGGCTCTTGAAAAGAGGCTCTATTTCTCTTGCCGGTGGCACTTTACCACAACTTTGGGAAGTTCATCAATGCTACTTGCCCTCAAAATGCCTACTGAACGTCTCATTAGAACATCACATCTCTCACAGCAACACCTGCTTAGTCTATTTTTTGCACATGTGCATATATTTGTCACTGTGAAGTTTAGGAATGAGTATTTCTTGGGGGTGATTGTTTGGGGAAGGGAGGGGTACAGTTCTTATTTGCCAAACAGCTGTGAGGAAAGAAGGGTGAGGTTTGAGGTGCTTCAGAAAAAAGGACCTTGAGACTCCAGCTTTGATACCAAAGAAAAGGTGTGGGGTGAGGCAGCTTGTTTTCTCCACCAGTCCTGCCTTTCCAAAAAAGGCAGAGAAAGACATAATCCCACCTTATGGAAGAACAAAAGTAGGAGATTGACCTGTGACTGGAGGAAGTGGTTTGATAGGCTTACCTCTTTCATTTCTGCAGGAAGCCCCCAAAAGAAAATAAATGGCAATTGTTAGCTCCTAAGTGTGAAGGATGCTTTTCCTTCCATGTGGGACTTCGGTTACAGCTGTTTCCCATCGACCTACAATTTTCTTCAAAATTCCCCATACTATGGTCTTCCTGTCATTTTTTTTTTATAGCTGGGGGGAGGGAACTGCAATGTTTGCATTGAAAGTCCAGGATTGAGGTGTCCTTAAATTGGTCCTCCCTGACTTTGGAAGAGAGGAGGAGGAAAAAGGAAAGGGATTACAAATCAGCAACAAGAGCCAGTGTTACACACTAGTGTAAGTTGGGGAAAATTTGGTGCTACAGATATGGGTGGGCCCTGGGGTTCTCTCTGTCCAAAGATTGCTGGAAGATAGAAGAAATTAAGCTTGAGTATTGCAGTAAAAATAAATTTTAAAATGTTTGTTTTGTTTGCACACGTACGATAAAAAGGGATGGAAATCCAGTGATGGAAATTCTACATTTAGTGGGATTTGGTACTGCATGAATCTCAATTCTAAAATTATTTCTTCTTCTGATTACTGAATTAACTCAAATAGTGGGAAGATTTGCCGGATGATGAAGACATGAAGCCTGCTTCAGTTTTGTGGCTTTTTTTTTTTTTTTGCCTATGTTTTCTCCTTTATGGAGAGAGTATGATTGTAATCTCCATGGTGCCTGCAACTTTCTTTTTTCCCTGAAGAGATATAGTATCTTACTTTTGATTCTCCTCCCCTGATATGTTGTGATAACAGCTCTGGATTTTATTGGCTGTAGCATTTCTTTTAACAACAGCTCAGCTAAGGTTGCTTTGATCTTGTCTCTGCTGAGTCTACAGTTGGCACATTTGATATCAATTTGATATGAAGGTGGTTTTTTTAAGCAAGCTGGAGAGATGATGACCATTTTAAACTGCTGGTTTAAAGATCTCTTTAATTGCTTCAATTTTTTTAATTTTTTTAAATGGAAGGCAATTGCCTCTCAGCATAGTCTCTGTGATATTAGTGCCCATCTTGATGACAGGCTCCGTAGGAGGAGAAAAGTGACTGGTGTGACAAAAGCATCTTTGCCCATATCTCCTTACTCCATTTAGAGTTGATGCTAAAATGACTCAGCCTTGTGGAGTAAGTGATTATGGTACTTATTTGGTACTTTTTTGGTTTGTGTGTGTATATATATATATATATACACATATA
>BLBF01000021.1:8206629-8235708 GCA_015471245.1 Laticauda colubrina | reverse complement strand
ATATATAATATAAATTATATATTAAAGATCACTTTATATTACGTTGTTTCATTTTTATTCTGTCTAGTGCATTTCAGTGTGTCTACTTATCCATCATCTCAGCTTCTCTCTGTCCTATGCACACAGACACACAATATACACCTGCCCAGGAATGGAATCACGAGCAGGGAGAGGACAACATTAAAAATATGATTTCATTGGACTGGCATCATTGCATATTGTTACTAGTTTTGTTATACAATTAAAAAGCCCTAAGTTGCAATGTCATGTGTGCCTCTGTGCGAGAAAGCACATTTGAACGTAATGAGACTTATTAAATACAAATGGTCCTCAATTTGCAACCATTTAGTGATTGAAGCTGCATCCTTGAAAAAAAGTGCTATTTTTCACACAACCCAGTGCAGCACCCCATAGTCACTGGATCAAAATTCACGTTTGGCAACTGGCTCATCTTTATGATGGTTAATTTATGACAGTTAACCATGTTACTATTAACCACTGCAGTAATTCACTTAACTGTGGTAAGTAAGGTCATAAAAGGGGGTAAAACTCACAATTGGCTCAATTGTCATAAGTCAAGGACTACCTGTAATGCACTGGAGATGTTTGGTGGCTGCAGTGTTAATAGCTGAAGGACAAAGCAAGTTGGGTAAAGTTTAACAAGCTTCTTGTTTTATTTTACTCTTTTAATATGCCACTGCAATTACGTGACAATGGTTCCCAAAACTGAAATGCAATCTCAGTTCAGCTGTGCAACATGATAAACAGTTTCAAATGAAGAGGATGGCAATCCTTCACTGCTCATAGGCTTTAAAGTTTTGAAAGCCCTGTTAAAAGAGGCCATTTTGAGCAGATTGCCTAATTAGTCTTGGTGGAGTCAATATTCCTACCTTCCCTCATACAAAGGCCAGACCTGAGCTCTGCCCTGCTGCACAATGTTACTTCATCTCACATGGTGATGAGATGGGATCTTAAGCAGATCCTCTCTCAGCCTGAAAAGCATAGCCATTATGGACAATATTTACTGGGTAATTGGTCATAAACAATTTTAAACAATTTAAGAAAATTGATATTTAAAGGATGTGTACACATTCTTTCCTTGGGAAGCTGGACATATTCTAATGAGATTGATGGGGGAGGATAGTTGCAGTAACTCCTGCCTGCACTCCCCCAGTTTTAAGAACTAATCCTATCAAGTATGATTAACATGTTGATCATAAAACTCAATCAATCCATCTGGTGGTCATTAAAGCTGAAGATTCTATATATTATAGACCCATCTCTGTAGAGAGGATATCAGCTTGTGAAGATTAATATTTTAAAATGAAAATGCCTCCATTTTTCAAAATTATTGCCTAACTCACAGGTGTCAAACTTGCCATACCATGATGTCATATGACATATTGTGACATTTCTTTACCTTTGCAGAGCTGGGGTGCGTGTGGTCTGCGCATGACACATCTGGCCTGTGGACTGCCAGTTTGAGACCCCTGGCCCTAAACCAGGGATGTCAAATTCCTATTATGGCGGTGTCACATGATGTATCACAATTCCCCCACACACACACACTTTGCTAAACCGGGTGGCCAGCATATGATGCATTTGGCCCCTGGGTGGTAGTATTCAAGTTCTCACCAGTTTTGGAGAACTGGTAGTGGAAATTTTGAGTTGTTTGGAGAACCAGCAAATACCACCTTTGACTGGAGATTTTACAATATCCTTTCTCTGCCACACCCACCAAGCCATGCCCACAGAACCTGTAGTAAAAAAAAATTGAATCCCACCACTGCATGGGCCATTGGTTTGACAGCCCTGCCCTAAAAATCCACATATTTAAATCACTTAAAGGATTATATGCAAGATGGTTGTTTCTCTTTTAAAGCTGTATTTAAAGATGCAAACAATTCAAAAAATAAAATGAATAGCTAAAAAAAATCTCAAAATGGACATCTCTTAGCAAAGCCATCATATTAATTCCCATCTTATACAATTAATATGGTTTAAGGCAGTTATTTAACAGTGAGTTCAGGTGGGAAATTAAATGTACATAGTTTATGCTAATCTTCTAATTGGGAGAGATGTATGAATTAGTGATTGTACATCCTATATCCCAATAGGCAAATAACAGAAAAACACAGTAAATAAAAATAAGAGAAATTCTACAATTTCCTATCCTCAGCCTATAGAGTTAAAGCTGAGATGAGTGAATAATATTGCCGTATTGAAGACTGGCTGGCAACAAGGATGCAGAATTGTGATAACTAATGTTTTTTATTTATTAGAATTTGTCAAAAATGAGAACAAAAGAATGAAAATACAATGACAGGCATGTTAGTGCACTTGACATGACAGGCATGTTAGTACACTTAAACCACACCCCCTCCTCTAACTACATAAGTATGGTGTAAGGTCCATGGAAGTCAATTTGTGACTGAAACTGAAAATCTGTAGCTGAAACAACTGGATCAGGTAAAGCGTTACAGATTTTGACAACTCTTACAGAAATTATATTTTTACAGTCAAGTTTAGAACGATTTACACTGAGTTTAAAGCAGTTGTTAGCACGCGTATTATTGCCATTAAAACAAAAAAAGTCATTTGTATTACATATAGTTTTGTATGCAATACATAGGTCTGACTGCAAGCGAAGCAGTTCTAAGTTATCCAAACTGAAAATTTCAAGCCTAGTAGCATAGGGAATTCTATTGTGTACAGAAGAGTGCAAGAGTTTTCTCATGAAATACTTCTGAACCCGCTCAATTGTACTGATGTTAGATATGTTCTTAACATTTTCTATAATGGAAATTCACTAACACCCATCCTTGGAAATGTTGCTTATATTTTAAAATCTTTCAATTGACTATCTCACATTCTGTAATTTAACCTTTGTTCTTTAATGCTTGAAACTAAATTGCACTTTTTCATTGAAAACAACATGAAAAGTCACATATTAATACTTTCTGTGCCTAAGTAGTAATATCTGCTGGGGGGGTGGGATATTAAATTTTTACAGGCTGCAAAACCTGTTAATTAAAATGTAAGTAAATCTTGGAACCACTAAAGAAGTAAACTTGTAGTGATAGAAATTTGGTTATATTCAAGCAAATTCCAGCTCACATCCTTTAATCTCTTAGGGAAACCATATCAAGTTTTATATAGAACACTTTGAAAATCCTTGATCTACTCAGCTTTAGATGATCTTGGAAAAGTTACTTGTGGGGTTGGCTCTATAAATCTTGGGAGATTACCAAGATATTATATGGCTGATTTGGAAAATAATCCAAAAGAAAGGTAGGGACAAATAACGTCTATATTGTTCCCAAGGCAATAAAATGGATGCGTTGATGAAGTCATCAGGAACTGAGCTTGATTCAAATGAATATTGGGATTGGATGATATTATCTGTGGCTATGGTGAGAATTGATAATTTTGACCTACTCATTAAAATACAATGAATGTAGGACCCACTTAATACCTCTATTTTGCCAGGTGAGAGACTTTATTTCTTTTAGGCGATGGTGCAGGTTAGGGTTTCTGAACTGAATTTAAGGACTTTTAACCATTAACAAGCAGAATGCAAACACAATCATTTAGAGGGCAAGGACAGAAATTGTGAGCCTGCAATTTGACTCTCTAAAGATGGCCAACTTGTAAGATGATTTTATACCCAGGTTTATTTTTCTTGTCATGGGGAAGCAAGTATCTCTGGCTGTCAGCAGGTTGGCTCAACAGAGTAAACCGGAAATAAGCAGAGGGAGCGGTATGGTCCACATTTCTATCTTAAACCACTTGATGGGGGGCGGGGGGGTGAAGATGGCATGCCATTTTTCCCTGTACCATTTTTTTTCCCTATTAACCCAGCCATCATGAATATTCAAGTGTTATTCCACATTGTACACATTGTAAACCACTGAAAATCATCAGACTGCAATGGGGGCATAAGTTTGATAAATAAGCAAGGAATATTGCTGTCATGAGTGACATGCTACTACTGTGTAAATGAAAATGTTTTTCTTATGCAAGAAGAAAATTCGCTCCTTCTGGACCGAGGCTGGATTGTGTTCTGCTCTGGATTTATTGAAAACACACACACACACACACCTCTCCGCCTCTTGCAGGAGAAACAGAGAGGGAACAAGCTCTCCTGCTTCTTCTTAGGCTTCAGGAACCTGGACTCAGAACAGGCTGAAGAGAGGATCAGTGACTGCCATGTAGTCTACGAACCTACAACCAAAAAGAAAAGAAAAAAAGAAAAAAATCAAATGGAATTGTGAATTCCCTTTCCTGTTCTTCGTCTCTAGATAAAACCAGTAAAGCGCCCTACCTCTGTTCAACAGAACGAAATATAACCGCGGAAAGGGAATCTGTTCTGCAGGATCCCTCCGTCCTGTTTTAAATCTAAGCACCGAGCAAGGGCGATCATCTTGGGGCTCATGAAGACGGGACCCCGCAAATCAATCCCATCCAAAGGGAACGAGCGACTTCAGAGCTGGCTTTTGAGGGACTCAAGTCCGAGCCCCCCACCTCGCCGGACTCAGCCAGTCCAGCAAAGGGCGAAGAGCTTCCCCGCAGGCGCAGTACCTCTTGAAGGGCTCCCGAGTGTCATGTGATCCCTTCGCCCTCCAGTCCCCCCACCGCTGCCCCGAGTCGGCTCATTCCGGCTCGCCGAGCCGATGGGGTCGGAAAGTGTTTTGAAAGCCCGCTGCCAGCGGCGACTCGTTCCTTTGCTCCGGTAAGACATATTGGACCGCAGTCCGCCTCCTCTCCGGAGGAAAGATAGCAGCCCGCTTGCAAGGACAGCTGACCGGGGGTGGGGGTGGGGGGGGGGGAGTCGTGAGCTCTCAAAAACAATGTCCGTCCCCGTCCGTCCGTCCGTCCCCCCCCCCCGTTTTCGCAGTGCGCCTCCATCTCGCCGTGGCATGATGAAAAGTGCACGTGTATGTCGACGTACACACGCGCGAGAATATCCGGACGGGAAACAAGATTGGCAAACGAGACGGGCGCCCCTTACTATGCCCCCTGGCGGTCCTTCCGTGCACTCGGGGACCGCGGTTTGATGGTCCGGTTGAACAAAACAGACTTGTTGCAGGTTTAGGCTGCCCCCGAGAAGGATGACGTTTCGGTTTCTCAGTTGTGAGAAGAATCGGGCATATTTATAGGGGTTCGTACTACTGATGTGACTTGCTTCTCCCTACCCCGCCCCCCCCCTCCCTCCTTCCCTCCCTCCCTCGAATTCAGACGTATACAGCCCACGGCTATAAACCAGGAAAAATGCCGTCCTGTATGCGTTTTCTCTCTTAAGCTGTATTCATACAACACGATGAGTTAGATCTAATGAATTTGATTGTACGATATACAATCTATGACGCTGAATGTGGTCGATTTTGGCCTTTACCAGAGTTGGGGAGGGGGGGGTTGGCCACTTTTGATGTGTGCAAATCTGGACTTCTTATCAGTTTAAGTGTCTTATCTGAACCTGGAAGAAAATGGGCTCGTTAAGTAATCAGATTGAGCAGGTTGTGAGAATGTAGGTTTTAAGGTAGGAGGAGCTGAGATGTTATCTCATCCAACATTAGCCTTAAGCAATAGCAAAATATAGTACATTTCATGCTGTTTTGTTTATCGGTGTACAAATACTCATGTAAATCTTAAACTAGTTTAAGTAGGTATATAAGCAATGTTGATTTTGTGAGAGTTCTAGGTCTGCTACAAGTCTAGTTTCCTTTCAAAAGAACGAATGCAACATTATTCTCTCAGCTTTCATGCAAAAAAAACACAGGAAGTCCTTAATTTTGGGACAAAGTCCCATCCAATTCTACAATGGGTCTTCTCAGTTTCTTATGAAAGATTAGAGTAATTGTACATCTAGGATCCATCTGTTTTGATGTAATTATTTTTGTCTACACTTTAAGTTCTATAATTGTGTGCAGGTAATCCATGCTTATGACCATTTGAAGTTATGACACTCTCCCTGCCCCCCAAAGAACCTACTTATGACTCTTTGAAGGTACAGATGCTATATTCCCCCCTGCCTATCTTCCTGCCCCCCTTCCGCTCTGCCAGGTCAGCTCACTGATGAAATTATTAAATTTATGAACTTAAGTTTACCAGTACCGTGGCCCTGATTCTTAAGTTTCTTACACCTGTAAGTCACATATACTGATACAGTTTCAGATAAAGGAAAGGAAGTTAGATCATCCATTTTAGACTAGATGGAAGAACTAATTCTTTGTTGCTCACTGAATGCTTACTTGGTCATGGGGCTCCGCACCTGTGGGTGCCTTGTCACTTTTATCCAAGGTAATGTATCTTCTGGCTTGATTGATAGATTTTTAGGCTGCCACCAACCAATATCTTGTCCACAAGTTAGTGATACCCTGTATTCTTGATTGGGGTCTAGAAAAGAGAGTAAATCTTCTAATTGCTTGGAAAAAGCTTAAATACGTAGGCAAGGCAAGGTAGGATCTCTAAACAAAATTGCCTTTGACCAAGCAGGGCTTTATTATTTGAATAAAACCTCTTCCTCTTGCTATTTCTTATTTAACTTCATTATTCCCTGGAAACCTGAGGGCTATTCTTTCCTGTATTTTGCCAGGCTTGCTAAACATAGCCTGGAATCATTAATACTTTCCTAGTACTTAATATGACAGTTTCATTTATTTTAAACTGTTGACTAAGAATTAGTATCCAACCTCGTATCTATGGGTAGTTTTAAAAGATGGGAGTGCCTGGTTGACCTCTTCTGGTTTGGAATCTAAGAATAATCAGACCTGATTAGTATTTGGATAGGAAACTACCAGAAAATAGGAGAGGTATGGAGGAAGACAATGGTAAAACAATTTTTATTCCTTTGTCATGGGAACTTCATGGATATGTCATGAAGTCACCAGGAATTGAGCTCAAGTCAAGGGAGACTATTGCGGCTGATTGCTACATTATTTGATCATCAATTAATTGGAAACAAATGTCAAAGTGAAGGTTTTTGCTTTTCCATACTACCCAAATAGCTGGCAGTGAATACAGAAGAACCAAGCTATGAGGCAAGGCTTTTGTGACTTGCTGTCCTCATCCACTGCAGGAAACCCAGGGACCATCAGGTTTTCTTCTGGTTCAGCCCACATAGCATGCTCTTGAACTATGTGCTCCCTATCCATGCTGTTGCTCTTAAACCAAAAGACTTGAAGTATATTGTAAATTGTGAGTACAGTTACCCCTCTGCAATGTATTCCCTGGGGGAACACAGACCCAGCAGCCCTTCCAGGTATTATGGGGTTTTTTCACCCATGGCTGATATGCTGCACGATCACAAATGATGCCAGTTGTGATTAAACTTCTAGTGAATCATAGGTTCCTCTATTCCTGCTGTGAGGAATTCATTTATTGAAACTTTGATTTAAACCTGACTCTTGGTGCTTCTTCACCTACATTTCTTGAGCCGTTTCCGTCTGATAGCCTCTTGATATTTCTCATGGCTGCCCTGGTGTACAGTGTCATCACCATATCCAAATTGTCCTATGGGTGGGAGCTTTGGGTAGAAAAGTTCTAATTTGGGGGGGATTGTTCCCACTGGAGATGGACAGAAAAAAAATGTCACTCCTGAAGAAAGCAATTCTTGGACAAGATTCAGAACAAGTTACACACAAAAAAATTCATAATACTAAACTATTCATAATACTTAACAGTGTTGAAGGTGCAGTATATAATTCCATTTCTTAAAGAATGATAAATAAGAGACAGCTTGGAAAACCTGTTTATATCGTTACTCTGATTACTGTTTAAAGGCATTTTAAAATGTTAATTATAAAACAAATATTACAGTTATTTTATTATAACTGTATTATAACAATATGAAATATGATAATAGTAAGTTTTTGGAATGCATACATTTTAACAGAAAGACAGCTGTACTATATATTTGTCTGAAATTAAGCCTAGTATAGATATTTGCTCTTCAGATATCTGGATGCAATACATCAGATTGCAGTAGCAGAAAATATACCCGAAAAATTGCTTGTGTGTACCTGTAATCTTGAGGCAAACTCATGGGTTGAGGAGAAATATTGGTTAAAATCCTTTCCCCTTATCTTCCAGTTGCAGGGTTTTAAAAACCATAATTACATTTAGTCATGCTGTTCCACATGTATATGAAATATTAACTCGAACTGGTGGTTAATTAACAGGATCCACTATAGATAAGCTGGTCTATACAATATCATTTTCATTGAACAAAGCCGCTTATCTGGCAGACTCATAATCTAAAATTTCACAACTTTTTCTGAGGTAATGTATATATATTCTTGATTTTTACACCATTCCAAATGTGGAAGGTAGTTATACTGTGTTTCCTCAAAAATAAGACTTATCCTGAAAATAAGGCCTACCTTGATTTTTACATGTGCCTAATATAAGTTTACCCACAAAATAAGTCCTAGTTAAGATCCCGCCCACTCCATCCCACCATCTGGTGGTACAAGGTAGCACAAGGTGCATGTGTAAATATTAATCTGGGGGGGTGAGTGGGTAGAGCTGCCCCACAAGCCCTGCACCCACTTACCTTAGGACCGCTACAGCCAAGCCTCCCACAACCCGACAGCTGTCATGTTGCTGCTCAACAGCTGTCATGGCTGCTCGCAGCGCATTGTGCTGGTGCTGCTGCTTGCTGCAGGAGGTAGCACGGCACATTGCGCCGCTGTTGCCACTTGTGGCAGGACACTGTGTACTGCATTGCACTAGTGCTGGCCTCCTGCCATAAGAGGCAGCACTGGCACAGTAAGCCATGTGGCATCTGTCTGCAAGCAGTCACAGAAGTCAGGCCGTGGTGCGGCAGATGTTGGGGCATGAGAGCCCTGGGCTGCAGCTGTCTTAAGGTAAGCAGGTAAGACATCCCCTCAAAACAAGACCTGGTGGTTATTTTGGGGCCCAAAAGAAACTAAGACCAGGTCTTATTTTCAGGAAAAAACAGTAAGTATGATAGCAACATATTCACAATGAAAAACTGAGATTTGTGTTGAAGACTGAAACTCATCCACTTTCCCGTTCACTAAAAATATTTCAGTGCACCAGTGTATGTATAAGTATGTTTGTATACATGTGGCATTACATATTAGAATTTCAAAATTGTTATTCCTTGGGCCTAGGAATAACAATTTTACCAATATAATTGGATTGATCTTTCTTTGTTGAAATCCCACCTTTTAAAACATGTCATGGAGATGCAAATTATTGAATACTCAATGCTTATGCTCCAAATGTAAGGTTTATGTTGGTGAGTATCTCATTTTAACAATATTGATTCTCTACTAATAGCAACAACTCTGGTTTGTTATGGTTTTTGTTTTAAATTTTGAAATTTTTGAAGTGTGCATAAATATACATGCAGAACAACTCTTAATAAATCCCAAGAAACAAAAAAATCAAACTTTCTAACTTTATTTAGATAATGTCCTTACCTGGCATTTCATATTTTGGTAATGATATTTTTTTATCACGAAAGGGATCCTGAAGACCTAGAAAAGTTAATCCGAAGAAAGCCATTACCTGAGCTTTATGTTTCAGTACTTAGGTTCAACTGTATCCAACTGCAATATTCCATTTCCTGGTTTCTGAACTGTGTTTGCTTTGTTACCATGGTGATATACTGCTGAACTTAGTACATTAGCTAAGAAAGCAGTTTGTGATGTCTTAAGGCAATAGTTGAAGAAATTATGTATTTTGGAACCCCATTCCCCATTGTTATATGTCATCAACTTGCACTTACCCCATTCCCCATTGTTATATGTCATCAACTTGCACTTATTTGCATACAACATCAAAGGATGAACAAAAATGCTCCCAGCTGACTTAAGGTTGATCACATTTGTTTTGCTTGCCAGTTGGGAACACCTAACCGACCTTGGCTGACCCCAGAAAGTTAAGCAAGTTTGGACCTGGTCAGTCACCAGAAGAAAGATTACCAGGAAATTCTAACCATGCAGGCAAGACAAATCATCTTGGAAAAAGACTAGTGTCATAATGTTTCACTGTCTGTCAAGGGAATCAAATTTATATGACTGTATTAAATACGCAATAGCCTGAAAGCTGAATCCAATCAACTTGTTCAGGTGTTTCTGGAGCAATTCTATCAAATCTAATCAGATTTGTCCAAACCAGCTCAGATCTAGGATTCGGCTGCATGCAGCCATCTTCTGATTCTATCACACCCATATCTGCTGCCAAATTTTATTGGAAATCAGGGTCTTTATGTCCATTGAGTTTTTAAAAACCTTTTTAAGAACCAAAAGGTAACAAAATAATCGGCGAGCTCTCATTTTTTCCCCAAAAGCCATCACTCTGCTAAACAAATAATTCCCTCAACCCTGTTCAAAGTCTGCACTATTACTGTTAATCTTCTCATCATTCCTTATCACCCCTCCCCTCCCCTCCCACTTGTGACTGACTGTAACTTTGTTGCTTGTATTCTTACGATTTATATTGACTGTTTCCTAATATGATTTGATTGCTGGTTCTACCCGATGACTATCATTAAGTGTTGCACCTTATGATTCTTGATTCTTAAAGAATGTATCTTTTCTTTATGTATACTGAGAGTATTTACACCAAGATTTACATCCTTCTGTGTCCAGTCACACTTGGCCATGAAAGTATTCTGTTCTATTCTCCTCTATTCTATTCATCCCCCCCCAAAAAAAACGTGAACGAGGCTGGATGTTAAGCAAAGCGTAGAGAGTAAGGAAGTTGGAGCCAGGAAAAAAAAAAATCTAGAAGCATATTGTAACCACGAGGCCTTGTTTAGTTTTCTTGGGTTTTTTTCCCCTCTCTCTCCTTCTCCCGTACTTCTAGGACCCAAAACAACGCGCAAGAAAACACTGATCACCTACAAATGAAGCGGACAAGGCAAAACCGGAAACTCGCTAGGCAGCTTCCGCCCCCCGCTGCAGGCTGGGGAGGAAGTGCGCGCGCGGCGGCGGCGGCGGCTTTCGACGCGGTCACGTGAATGCTGGCCTCCGGCGCATGCTCTGTTGTCGACGGCGACGACGGCCATCATGGCGGTGTCTAGCGCGGCGGCTGCGGGAGGTGGAAGACGCTGGTATTTCACCCGTGAGCAGCTCGCTCGGAGTCCTTCCTGGCGGCTAGGACTCGACCCGGACAAGGAGTTATCGTACCGGCAGCAAGCAGCTAACCTGCTTCAGGATATGGGCCAGCGCCTCAACGTGTATCCCTTCGGCAACTAGGCCGCGCCTCAAGCCGGGATTGGGCTGGGGCAGGGTTACGGAAAGAGGACAAGGCCCACCGGAGGTGCGCGTAAACAACTTGGGGGGGGACGGGACCTGTTAGGTTTACGCTTATGGCGACCGGGCCGAGGGGTGTCGCAGTGTTAAAAGTATATCACGGTCATCGGTCCTGTAGGCGGGGAGGTGCTTATAATGGCCGGGACGCCTTAGGCCGGACCTTGATTTGGAACCGCCAAAACAGATGAGGTTTGCTCGGCGGTTGGGGAGTGTTACACGTACATGTGTTGGATGTCGGCGCGCTGTTACGGTTTAGGCTGAAGGGAGTCTTAATTGATTCGCAAAAGTCCAAGAGACCGGTTAGTAACACGTTACTTGGCCAGGGGCATTTGCCTTGCTGTATTATTTGGATGGTACGTAATTTCAAAATTTGATCGTGTTTGGGGGTGGGAGAAAAAGTGAACCATCCTTCCCCGTGTGCTTGATTAAAATGTTAACATTAATTTACTTTTGAGCCTCATTTTTTCCCCAGCCATATTAGTATTGTAACATTTTGGCTTGCATAAATTTTGAAGCCCTAAATACAAAGCTTAGTTCAATTTCTTTAAATATGCAATTTAGCAGGCTTAATGTGAAAATATTTGCAGTATATTATACATGTGTGCATGTGTATCTGTATATAATATATATATAATTGTAAGGTTGACTAAAATAGATAAAGTCTTAAGTCTAATTGTGTAAATCCATGTGTAGTTTTACTTAGATATCGGTTCTATTCTTGGCTTAGTTTTAGGAAGTCAACTTTTTTTAATACTTAGCTTTTACATGCTTTTTTCTTTAGAAGAATAGTGTACTATTTAACATGTTCCTTAATGATGAACCACTAGTTCTCAACTGACTATTAATACAGCAATTGTTTATATGCATCGATTCTACATGGTTCAGTCTTTTACCCACTTTCATCGAAATGTAAGTATGTCATCAGTTTGTGTTTTATCAGCTGGAGTTTTGAATGGATTTATTATATATTTTCTTTTTGGCTAATAGATTAAATAATATGTGCATAATATGGAAGTAATAGAACTGTAATAGTTGAAGAAAATATAGTGGAAAGTCTTCAGGTTCCATCAAATTTATGCTTAGATCCACTTGCTTATAAGAAGCTTTCAAGGAAACAATTATAAACAATGCTACTTTAGACAACAATTGTCAAACAGTATGTGGCAAATTTTGAGGCGTTATTGATAAAATGCTTGCTAGAACACTGATGTGTTAACCGGATGCCTGACAACAAGGAAGTTTACTTTCTGAGAGAAATAACTTAAACTCTCAACCTTGCAATGGAAAATGATTTGTTTATTGTTTCCCATAAACAGTTTATAACAAACCTACATATTTGGACTTCAGACTTTTAGCTGGGTTTGTGCAGATAAGTTACTAAAATTTATTTTGTAAGATCTTATTTTCTTTCCTAAGATTTTGTGATCCTCATTCAATAATCAACATATGCTCACAAAAAATTACAGTGCATTTTTGTAACTTGTCTAAGGAGAAAAAAAGTTTGCAGACCAAAAAGGTGCTAATTTAAATTCAGAGTGAAGAAACATTCCTGCTTCAACTGTTTGCAGACAGTTTTGGTTCTAACATGGATATTTATTTTCTTTTGCACATTTGAGAGTATTGTGATTTTACTATTTAAGAGGTAATATATTTAATACATTTCTTCTCTATAAAGGCTGTGGCACCAGCTGCCCTTTTCCTGGCAGCCAAGGTAGAGGAGCAGCCTCGAAAATTGGAACATGTCATCAAGGTTACTCATGCCTGTCTGCACCCTCTGGAAGCTGCTCCTGATACACGGAGTGAGGTAAGTAGTTAAATTTCTGTGAAAGATATACTGTACACAATAAATCAGAAAGAAAGAACACATCCTGGCAGTGCAAATCCACCATGCTTCATTTTACTGAGAGTGCTACAGCCACCTTGAAATACAATTGAATAATTTCCAGAATAAGAGTATTTAACAGTTGAATACAGATAAAGAGTTACTGCTCTTGGTGCATAGTACAAAAAGCTCTTGGTTTTATAAGCCAAATTGCTTGTCTGCCCTGTGTGTTCTGGCCAGTATGTTGATAAAAGCTTGGTTATAGCACAGCTTGCATGAGGAATGGATGTTGCCTGCCAGGATCACACTCTTGTGGTGATATAGAAGTTGATTTGTGAAATCCAGTTGTTTTTACTGTTCAAATAAAAAGATTATTAAGCACATTGTTTCAGTTCTTACCACAGCCCTTCCTCACAGGACCAGCACATCTAACCTTGCCAACAAGGGGGAAGCTTTATTTTAAAGCAAAATTGGAACAAAATGGCAATTTTGAACTTGTGTCACAGGACAATTTCAACAGGAGAAGTATGCAATCAGCAACTTTTCTTATGTGTGCATTTGGTGCTCTTTCCTCTGGAAATGGGACATTTATGCCCATTTTCTCCAGCACAAATATAATAAAGATTCCCTCTTGATGTTTTTGCCTCCTCAAGAGAGTGTTAGAAATATGCAGGCTTAATACAGAGTGCCTCATCACAAGTAACCTGCCTGTCCTCTCAACCCCAGGGTTACCTGCAACAAGCCCAAGACCTGGTCATTCTAGAGAGCATAATACTGCAGACCCTGGGTAAGTTTTCCAAGCGGACGGGCTGCTTCATGAATCTCAGACCCAGGAATGTTCCGCAGAATGGAGAGTCTAACCCAACCCCAGTCTTCTTCACAGCTGACCAATATGGGAAGCCATCAGTCCAGGAGACAGTCCTTGTCATAATGGCCAGTTTATGACTTGTTTATGTTTTGAATGAATATATTCATACAACTATGAATGTGCAAACAGGATTTTCTTTTTAACAGGATTTATATCCTTTAGGTTCCAGGCATTGTACTCTGGATTGAAGTCTTAGCAGCTTGACAGTCTAATGTTTCAACTGTATTATTATATCAGTTTGATAATCCAGGATAGGAAATTAATATCCTGATAAATTACTATACATTATTAATGTTAAGCTTTTGCTGCATCTTAAATGTAATTCTTCATTTGAAAGGTTTTTAGCAATTAAAATGGTATTTTTGCACTTTGATAGTTGATAGGCTTGCCATTATAAATGATATATATGTGTTCCTACTGTTTACTATTACATGCAAAATGCATTTCTATTACTGTTGAGCAAGACATTTTGGCTTCAATATATAGTGTGTAAGCATGTTAATCCTTGCTGTGAAACATTGTAATGCATGAAATGGATTAAAGATAATTTGCCATAAATGCTTAACAATTGTGATGGCCAATATGGACATAATGTATAAACTTGTATCCTGTTAATTTGCAGAAATAAAGAATATTAGTTTCTTCATATATTTTCTTTTAATGAGAATAAAAATGTTATCAGAACAAACTTAAAATTAAAACTATTCTAAGGCTAAAGCACTTGCTTGATCATTAAAGTGAGCAGAAAAACAAGTAGTTGTTAGGATTTTATTATCTAATTCAGAATCAATTTTAGAGTACTTGAATGTGTCAGCATTTTTACCAAGAAATTTAGTATTTCAGAAACTTGCAATATCTGTTGCATTCTTGTGCTAGATAATTGATGTATTTGAGCCCAGGAGATGTCCTATTTGCATCTGAGCACAGAGCGGTATTAATTGACTGGAGGAACAATCTGCTTTGCCTCCCAGGATCAGAGACTTGCATGGTATGTAGAATTACAAACAAATTATATCCGTATTCTAAACATTTCCTTTTTTCTTCTAGGATTTGAAATCACCATAGATCATCCTCACACTCATGTGGTGAAGTGCACACAGCTAGTTCGAGGTAGGTTCCAAACATGACTGCGATTGTTGCTCAGATGACATACATGCAAAAATAGTTGTTTTTTTGTTCAGAAATTATTCCCAGGAATACATTTCCTTGGTAAAGAATGTCATGTTAAAAAGGAAAAAGAAGAGGCTGTTACTGTACTAAATATATGCCTTTTGCATGTCGAGAGGATCAAAGGGTTCAGAATGAAAATACCAACCTTAATAGCAGAAATGTATACACTCAAGCTTTGCACAGCATTCTATATGGAATGCTTTGCAATTGTCTTTTCATGTATGGGCATGCACAGGTGCTTTCTTTTACTGGTAATTCAGTGAGAGGGTTGCCTATCTTTGCACATTTATAAGGAGACAATCTAGCAGTTTTAATGCTTTACAGTGGGCTATACTCTTTAGAAACATCCTTTTGAATGCTTTGTACAGCTATAATACATAATATGCATCTTAAAGACTACACCATATTTTGTGCTCACAACTTCCTCTGACTAGAATGGCAAAGAATGTATTTTCTGTCCTTTTGAGAAGCTACCATTTCTATGTCCAAATAATATTTTGAGAAGTCCAATATGACTCCTTACCCAAGGCCAGAAAAAAGCTGGAAATCTTTTTCCTATCCTCACATGACAGGATTTTGCTCACTGTAATCATTCCCGTAGCCCTAACCAATAAGCCCAGGGTTCCCACAAAAAGTTCCCCAGTCTTGACATATAGAATTAGAGGAAATCCATAATGTGGTACGCCTAAAGTATTGGCAAATTTAACTTGTGACTTTTCTCTTTCAGCCAGCAAGGATCTAGCACAAACTTCCTACTTCATGGCTACCAACAGGTAGATGTTGAGAATATATTTGTTTTATTTGGAAATGTTTTTTGATAAATTATTGCAAAAAAGAATAATTGAAAAAATATGCCTGATTTAGAGTGCATTCTTCGACATCAGAACAGTAGATTTCTTTAAAGTTTCTTTTAGCTTGAATTTCAGAACAGGAATATACAAAATATCCTTATAAATGAGCACACATATTACTCGTCCATCTATGACCAATTCTCTTTATTGTACTATAATGGTGAGAAATAAAGGCATTTTAAAAAATCTGTCCTGGTTGCCTAAAAGAAATCCTATTTTTTTGTAAATGAGATTTTAAGCTACAAGTTATTAATGAATTAATTACCTGGTTTGCACACTATATTATGATTTAATTAAGCATGCTTTGCTATGAAAATACAGACTAAAGATCTAGGCATCTAAATTGGTGCTTATTTATTTACACCAGCCATGGTTTTCTATATCATTAAATCCTGTGGAAAAATATTAGATCTCATGTTCATTTCTCTTTTAGTCTTCAGAATTAAAAAATGACAGTGAAGCCAAAAAAGCAAATACAAAATGGGTTTGATCTTGATTAGGCTAGTACAGATTCTGATTTCTTTTTAAAGAAAAAAACACTGTCAGTGTTTTTTGCGGATTCAGAAATGGTAGCCTATTTCCTATGGCACATATTAATAAAGTTTAGTTCTTGACTTATAATGGCAATTAGGGTTGAAATTTCCATTGCTAAGTAATGGAGTCATAAATTGCATTCCTGGTTACCATTGTTAACTGAATCCCATGGTTGTTAGGTGAAGCAAATTCTTCATACAACTGGCTTCATACAACCAAAGTCAATGGGAAAACCAGCTGGAAGTTGCAATCCTATGCCATCAGGCAGCTAAATAAGCTGCTGCCAGGTGGAGGAAAGGAGTAAGGAAGTGAGTGAATAGTGCCATATGGCCAGGATGTGAGCAGCTGCATGAGAGGCATGGGTCAGGGAGGGTAGGAGAAGTTGTGTGAGTATGGGGGGACTTTGACCTTCCCTGCTGGCTTCCCCAGTGGCTTTCCCAGGAAGCCAGCAGAAAAGGTTACAAATTATAATCATAGGGTTCTTGGCTATATATATGTTTGAACAAGTTGTCAAGCATCCAGATTGTGATCATATGACCATGAGGGTATTAAGATATCTGGAACTTTTGAACTTAGGTTATAACCACCATTCGTCTGTTGTAACTTGGGTGGGCTGCTCTAGTCTTTGCTCAAGATATAGCTTTAAGTACATATTTATGGCTGGTGTATTTGCACGGGCATACTTGGATTAAATAATTACACTTAAAAGTTAGAACAGGGATTTCCAACCCCCAGTCTGTGGACTGGCATCAGTCCACAGCATGGCAGAAACTGGACCGTACAAAGCTCCATCTGCGGGATGCAGGCAGCACATGAAACCACACCCCCTACAGTCCATGGAAAAAACCAATGGAACCGGTTCTTGGTGCCCAAAAGGTTGAGGACCACTGAATTAGAGGATGATGAGGCTTAAAATTGAAAAGAAAAGTAAAGCTATTTTTGAAAGAACCATCCAGAATGTTTTAATAGCAAATTGTTACCTTAAGATACTTCTTTCTGACCTTATGTTTTCTAAACCTTTTGAGTATTTGTGTTTAATTACTGTTTGGGATATTTATATCCCAACATCTAAGAATGTTAGATCAGCTACTGTTGAATTTAGGATTACTAGCTGTATTTTATGCATATTTGTAAAGAAGTGCCTAACTGGCTCTGGCTAAGAAGTGAACAAATCTAAAGTATTTTTAATTATACTACACAGAGGATTAAAAGAAACGAAAGATCTCATTATTTATTTTAAAAAATAAGTTAAAGAGAAAACTTAACGTGCAGTGGCTCATAAAATGCAAGAAGCCAAAAAAGTTCATTATCTTTCCTGTAATAAATTGAAAGGACTTAAGTTCACTTGCTTGCTGCCTAACAGTTAATATATTGTTGCATAGAACAGAGTAATAATGCACAACAATGTAAAGTGTAGATCTGTTGGATGCATAATATTCAAGATGTGCAAGATGATGACTAGCCAGCAGTGCTAGAAAGTTGTTTTTTGTAGGAAGAAGGCTTTGGGCTATCAGTATGGATAAGACTTTAGAGCTCGTATACTCCATCTCAGTCTGCTTGCAAATTGCATTTCATGGTGGCTGTTGCCCTTTCTCGATCCGTTTTTTTCATCATATCAAGTGATATGAGTAGATACTGGTCTGTAATTTACATATTTTTCAATGACTTCTTTTTGTCCAGTACTCAACATTTGCACATTTTGCCCATGCACTGTTGATTTCCTGAAGGATTTTGTGAATTATAAATGCTGTGTAAACATTGCCATCTCCTGCCAGCATATTTTGCCTCATTTCTAGGTCCAGTTCCTTGTAGGTTGTTGTGCAGCCTTCTTTAATTGTTTGAATCTTGTTGGAATAGGAACTAATGGAAATACACAATCAACCCTTTTAGTTGATTTAAGGCTTGAGTTGGATTTAACATCAGCTGTACTTCATGGCCTGATTCAAAATTTACTGCTGACGGTGATCCACTAAAAGACAGATTTGTTGCAAGGAGCAAATTGTTCAGATTTTTTTCTAGGATTATGTCCAAGTGCTGTTGTACAATGCGATTTGTAACTTTGTTTGGAGTTCATTTCTTTGCCTTCCATGAAGATCATGTGGGTGTCCTGGAGCTCCAGGCTGACAGAAGCTCTTGGAAAACCTTGTGGGAAAAGGCTGAAGTAGAATTATTGTGCAAGGCAACCTTGACCTTGCAGGATAATAGCATTTTTTAAAGCTGAGGGATGCCTAATTCCTGCAGTGTCTGTCCAGCGGGCGGTTGTATGTGCGGCTGCTGTTCAAGCTTGGGAGCTTACAGCTTTCTGTTTCTCTCCCCCTGCTGGTGATGTCAGCCTTCACCTAACAACCTTCAGCCTGCAGTACACCCCTCCCGTTGTGGCCTGCGTCTGCATCCACTTGGCCTGTAAGTGGTCCAACTGGGAGATCCCAGTCTCCACGGACGGGAAGCACTGGTGGGAGTACGTTGATGCCACTGTAACTCTGGAACTCTTGGATGGTAAGTTCGGAGCAAGGTCAAATACATTCTATGTCCCATAAGAGGTACTCCATTAACTTAATGTTTTATTTCTGATTTCTGTATCAAGGTTTCCAGCATGACAGTGAAGAAGTGGGATGAATTTTGTAAACTGAACCCGTACTATTAGGCTTTGGACTGCTCTATTATTTATTTATTTATTGCTGACTAGGATGGACATTAAAATATGCTCCTGTAGAATTTGTGCTGTAGTACTATGCTGCTTAAATAGCTTTATTCTTGTGTTTGTGTTACAGAATTAACTCATGAATTCCTTCAAATCCTTGAGAAAACACCCAATCGACTGAAACGAATCAGGAATTGGCGGGTAAGATGCTTTGCCAGCTTTGTACTTCTCTTTGATAAAAATGTTGAAGGAAGACTGTTGCTTGGAATACTAAGATACAGCCAAAAGACCTCTGCTTCTTTTATGTTTATAGCTTTATAATTGGGGTTAACCCAGTTATACATTCATAAGCAGTTATACATTCATACATTCATACATAACCCAGTTATACATTCATACATTCTTGAGGCACCCATCAATTTCCAATACAAATTTAAAATTTCACTGCAATGTCTGGGATTATTTCAAGTAGAACTCTGGCTTTCAGAAATCAGCTATTGTATTTCATTACAAAATATCTGGGTTCTACATGAGCTCAGAATCAATGTAAGGGGGAAAAATACCTTTGATGGCTAGTTGCCACCCAAGGATGTGCAGTTTATATCCTCCACCCCAAAAGGAAAGGATCCTCATCTTCTAAAAATGGAGCAGGGGAGCAATAAATTTTTTGGAGAGCTGTGGGAACAAAACAAAACAAAAAACCACACGGGGAAATAGCCAAAAAGAGGAAGAAAATCCAGGAAATACTATTGGGTAATTATTTATCTATAATACTGATAATGTGGGATGATTCCAATATTTTGTGATAGGCCACACAGCCCACAATATTTGGTATGGTAGAAACCGCAGTACAAATGGTTTTCCAAAATTTCAGATGTTTCTGTTGCCCCAGATAGATTGGAGAATACCTGTTTTAGAAATATATAAGCAGCACTCAATGTAGAATAAAGTCAAACATGCAGAACAGGTCAAATAAGAACATTCAGAGAATGAAAACAAAGTAATTTTAAATAATCTCTAAAGAATAAAAATTTCTCTTGTACTGAAATTTTTTTTAAAAATGGCAGATAAGTCTCTGCTAGGAATGCATTCTATAAGTACAGAGAATCAAAAAAGGATTTTGAGACACGGAACCTTCACTCAAAATAATGAGGAATAGAGGACTTTAGAAGGAAGACTTTTGGGACAAACATGATAGTAGAGTATCAACCTTCTGAATTAAGAAAGTAGATGTGATAGCCTTTATTAAATGTATTACAACATTATTTGTTAATGGCTTTTTTTCTAAAATGACAGTTGCATAGTGCATGCCTATATAGTATTCCTTTCTCTCTAGGGATATTCTGTGACTACAAGAGATTTGTATACCAGTTTTGAATGCTTTCATTTTAGGCCTGTCAAGCAGCCAGGAAATCGAAGACGGATGAGCAAAGTGAGGATGATGGCCTCTCAGAACAGACAATCCTCAGCATGATCTCTAGAAGTGCATCAGACACAACTATTGCAGGCCTGATGAGCATGTCAACATCGTCAACCACTGGAGCTACTGCTTCACTTCCAGCTACAGAAGGAGACTCTCCAGGGGAACGAGGCAATACAGATATTTCAACAGACAGTTGGATGTCTCAGCACCCTCCACATAAACAAGAGGTCAGCCATAGATTGCCTAACGAAATTTCTGCCAATCCTGATCATCTACATCATGATAGCAGTAGTGGTGGCTCTTTTGTCAAGCAAAACATCAAGGGCGCACCACTAGCAAAAGTATCGTTAAAGGAATACCGTGCCAAACATGCTGAAGAGTTGGCTGCACAGAAACGGCAGCTAGAGAACATGGAGGCAAATGTGCGTTCTCAATATGCTTATGCTGCCCAGAACTTGCTTGTACAGCAGCAACGTGAACGGGATGTTCAGCAGGAGAATAACTCCTCTCCAATTATCCTGAAAATCCCTCTAGGCAACAATTCTGATGGTTCTGAACGGCCTGCTACTGAAAAAGCTGATAAACCCTCATCTACACTTAAAGTACGGTTGCCTGCCCCAGGAGAGAAGCCTGTTGCTTCTTCCAAACAAGATGATATAAAAGTGCGCATTAAAGTGCCACCTCCCATGGAACGACACAACCTGTCTGATGAAAACAGTGTCAAGAGCAGGGGAGAGCACAAGGAAAAGCATAAGATCCATTCTTCTAACCACCACCACCATCATAACCATCATTCTCACAAACATTCACACGGGCAACCTGTTGTCAATACCAAACGTCCAGGGGATCCCAAGCATGTTAACCCAACTGGCATTGTGTCACACAAGGGTTATGTCCCAAATTGTTCCTCCCGTAAGAGACCACTTTCTGAGGAGACCTCAGTTACAGTCCACGAACATCAGCCCAAAATCAGTAAGAGTTCCAAGGGACCCACTGTGCCATTCTCGTTCCCTCAGCATTCTGGCCACAGCTTGGAAGCAGCTGGTCTATCTTTTGCGCAGGCTAACAAAGCCAGAGGGGCACATGGAAAATTGGACAAGAGCACTGCTGGGGCCAATGGACATAATATGAGCCAATCCATTGACTATCAGGACACAGTGAACATGCTCCACTCCCTGCTCAGTGCACAAGGCATGCAACCCACCCAGTCATCCAATTTTGACTTTGTACATCATTATGGCGAATACTTGAACCCCAGGGCTGCTGCAAGTGTTGATAAGCCACAACCACCCCCACTCCCATCAGAACCTCCCCCTCCTTTACCACCACTCCCAAAGTGATAGTTTTAACTACTGAGGTTCTACAAAAAAAATGCTCATAGTAATCACTGCCTTGTGTGAATGTCCTGTCCCCTTTTTAAGAGAAAACATTTTTTATTATTAGTAGGAGAACATAGAGTCCTTGAAACTGAAAAGAGATGCTTTTCTTTCTCCGTGTGCATCCCCACTCACCCCTCCTTTCAGTTCTTCTGGATGGTGAAATTATTCCTAAAAGACCAGCTGTCAATTTCAAAGGTGAGGATGGGCTTGAACATTATCAATCCAATAGGAAATGGCGCAGGACTATTTAAATTGACAGTCCTTTCTCCTTTTCTTCAAAAAAGAGGACTTTAAAAAATAATTTAAAATAAGTTATGTGTTTAGTGTTGATTTTATTTTTCTAATGTGGATAAAGGAAGGAGCTATAGCAGAAATCGAAATGGAGAAGGGCATGAGTTCTGTCTATTTGCAGTTGTTAATGTGTCTTGTCCCAGTGGAAGTTGCCTCTGCCTGAACAAAGGCAATGAAAGGTGGACAGGAAGAATAGGGAGAAAGGGGTAAGAGACACATGTACTGAATAAAAGTAGAAAAAGGAAGTGGTGAAGCAGAGTTTTCCAGTTTCTCCTTACTTAGATCTGTGATTCTTCATCAGTAAGTAAGTGGAGACAGATACAAACCTAAATTTCCAAAGAATGGTGGAATCAGAAATGTTAGTTAAGTTGCTAACTTTTTTGGTCCTTCCTGCTGATCAAGAATAATTTAGGAGTGAAGTTCACTTCCTTCTTGACCACACTACTTCTTTAGGAGTGCCGTTACTATGTTTGTCATTTCAGTCTTTATCTCAGTCTTTGTCTCACTGGAAGGCAAATAGCTAACATGACTTAACCATTAAAAAATCTCACAAGACTGTATTTCCATGGTGGGCAGCACTGCATGCAAGTGCATGAACTCTTGAGTGCCTTCAAAAAAATGCTGCATTAGTATAGTTCGGGAAAATGTGTGTTTCAGAGGAGGAAGAACTAGAAGAGGCCAACAGCCTGTGGATTAGAGCAGTAATCGTGATTCTGGAATGCTTTATATTATACCTTAAATACATTATGAAATATGAAATTTTCACATTTTGTCCAAAAAGAAAAAAGATGTAAGGATGACCACAAATGAATCAGGCAAATTTGGAGAAGAGCAAAGATTGCAAACCTGTGGCCTTCAAATATTCAGTTATATTTTTCAGTATCTCTCACAGTTTTAAATGATAGTACGGGCTCCTGGAAATTACAGGATAATTGCCAATATCTAGAAGGTCAAATTTTTATGTCTCTAAAAGGGAGAAAAATTGAATAAAAGTAGGATGAAGACTTGTGAATATAAAGATGTTGATGCAATACAAAAATAGCCAGTTTGAGGGTGCCCTGAATTGGTTTGAATGTTGATGTAACATTCTGAACTTGTAGCATACTACTGGTATGCTAAAAATGGGGCTAGCTTTTAAACATGGATGTATATTATGTTTCTGTAGATCACATAACAATATTTTAATTCTATGAAACCTGCCTTGGTTTGTAATCCAGCATTTGGACAAAGTATTTGGAGTGAGTGTCTTCAATCTCATCTTTCTTTTTTGTCTTTTAATATAGTCCCCTTGTTCCACAAGTCATTTCAGGGTATTCCTACTGTTGTGAAGTGAATTCCAAATTGAAATATGAGGGACTGTATGATCTAAAAAGGATTTGTTATCCAAAATGGATTACCTTAGTATAATATCAATAGAGGCCCAATCCTGTATGTTCAGTGGTGACTACAAGTTGTGGCCTCTAATGTCATGTGAGTGAAGTTCATTGCTGCTGATTTCAGATAATGCATCATGTTTAAAATAAGACACTCATCTGCTTGTTTTTGCCGAAGTATTTTCTCTGAATTTGGAATAATTATTTTCCCACCATCTTTGGGTTTCTGAACCAATAGTGTCTCGCTATTGATGCAAACTTTGCCCTAGTTTTGTGTAATGTTTCAGAAACTGTTTCTAATTCCTGGCTCATTTTATTACTATTCCATGTTTCAATAAATGTACTGTCTCTGCATTTAATTTGTTCCTTGTGAAACTTCTTGCTAATATTTGAATGTATGAGGAAAAGTGTACACAAAATATTTGGGACAGTAACAGCAGTATTCTGAATCTATAAATCTTCCTTGTTTATTCCCTGTTCTTTATTTACATTGAGATGTAAAGGTAAGCAATAGCAATTACAATTTAAAAACAAATCACAATGGATATGAACAAAAGAAAGCAAAGAAGCAAGTAAGAAAGGAAAATAACTGGCATGATAAAAAAAAACATCTCATTTTGTAGACTTTCAGATTTTCAGATTTTGAATCATAATTTGTCAATTGAAAACTGCAGGTTACAATAATCCTTCATTTACTTTGCTCATTAGAAGTTCCTGGGTTACCCATGGAAATGAATGGCAGTTACATAAGAGTAATGTATGCTGAATTGTCTAAATCATTTCTTGATCCTTACGTTTAAAAAAGTTGTTTTGATCAGCTGACATTTTCTAGGCTTGCTTGAAATATGTTCAGTAATTCATGTTTTGTATATTGTACGGATATGCACCTGCATGTATCGAATACAGTATTTATAGTTAATAATACAGTATGTAAATTTATAATGGATTGTAAAACCAGTTATGTGTATGCAGAAAGAAAAGGTCAGAGGAGTTTCTCAGTCCAAGAAATAATAGGATGAAAAAGCAGATTATGATGAGAATAGTACCAACTTCTTTGTGCATGTGCAGTTGAGCAATTGTTAAGGTTGAGTCTGTTTAATCCTAAAATAAAATGCAGAGTCCATATAATTCATACTGGATTGCAACGAAAGTCCCTAGCCTGGCAATGTCTGTTTTGATCTGCATTCTTAGAATTCCCATGTTGGTTATGCTGGCTGGCTGTTTCCAAAATTGCATTATTTTGTTTTTAAGGGATTTGACTGGACAATGACTTTTATAAAACACTTAAGTTCCTCTCTACCTACCTTGAACTGTCAGCAGGCAATGTCCATACCTTTAAAACATATATCCAATCGTGTTAAACTTCCGGGTTTAGTTACTTCGTGATGCTTTGTTTACAACCTCAAGGCAAAATGCTGCACAGACTACAGGCAACAGAACAAGGACTGAATGGGCTCTTGTGTTTATAAGTAAGTGTTCTGACTTGTCATTGCTTGCATAGCCGAACACTTTGTCTCTGAAGATGTGCTTTCACCAGCCACAGTTGCTGGTGAAATATTAAGAAATCTTTTCTCTATATTACAGTCACTAAAACCTGAAGCCCAACAGATACCAGCCATGAAAGCCAGCAGCCAGTATACCATACATTAACTTCAAACGTTAATGATATAGCTTGGATTTCAAGGTAACTGAATTTATTCTGCTTATTATTTTCTAGTGTTCTTTGCTCTCCTGTCTGAGTTGCAAAACACGTAGTCGTAATTCATTGTTTTCATAAACCTTTCTGAACTGTGGTTATTCAGACTATGATTTATAGTTAAAGACCTACCAAGATTTGTACAGGTTGGGAATGTAAAGGATAAGATAATATCTACACATAGCCTGCAATCTTTAATGCATAAATCCTGTACAGTAGAGTAATGCCACATTGGGATGGTAATGAGCATTACAGGTAGTTCCCACCATATGACTACAATTGGGACCTGGAATTTCAATCAGTAAGCAATGCGGTCATTAAATGAGTCATGTGAGGACCCATTTTTATGACCATTTTTACTGAAGTCATTAAGCAAATCTAGCTTCTCCAATTAACTACTTGTTGGAAGCCAGCTGGGAAGATTGCCAATTACAATCACATGACTTACAAGATGTTTTAACCCTCCTAAATATGGGTTGGTAACCAAGTGCCCAAATTGCAATTCACTGGTATTGGAAGAACTATCCATCAGGGTCAATTCCAATTCAGGAGAAAGGCACTGGAGATAAAATGGAGGCTGGAGGCTGATTGGAAAGCAACATTAATTGATAAAGCAGAACCATCAAGCACATGTGATTCTGGGCAGCTGACAAAATGGAGTTGAGAGTGGGGATATATCTTCTTTGGGCTTTGTATTTGAGTTTCCTGTTCCTATGCAAGAACATGTCCTTTAATATTCTATTAGCTATCCTGTGAGATCATATAGGGGTTATATAGGGGGTCATAGCTGGCTCTGTATACAAAAGAGGAAATGGAAAGCCTAGGTGCTTGCCTGAGCTAAATTGGTAAACCTCTGACTTATTGTTTATCTCCCAGGTTTGAAGTTTGGATTGCTGTAGGGTTAGTGCTACCATTCTACTTTTATTTCAGAATATCCTGTCTTGAATGGATTACCAAATCTGCATTTCTAAAAGGTAGCCTCCTCAGTTTCTGCTTTGGGGCAGGGAGACGGGCTGCTTCCTGCCTCTAAAAATATGTTTCTCAATTTCTCACTTAGGGAAATATAATATTCTGCTTTTTAAATATTCCTCAAAATATTTGATGGGGAGGGGCCTTGGATAACTATTAAGGGGAATGAAGGGATCGATACATTTATAATTTGAATGCAGGCACATTAATCTCATACTGACATGCTCCAACTGTGGTCCGTGCTGGCTGAAAATTAAGGGAAGATAGTATGGTAACTGTTGGGAGAAATAGCCTTCTGGTTCAGTTTGAAGTGGGGAAGAAAGACACTGGAAACATGGTGACTGCTTGGAAAGATGGTTTAATGGTGGACAGGATCACATGCCTGAGAGCTGGATGAAAAAGGGCCGAGATGCTGAGAGACCCTTGGTTTTATGCCCTTTGTTGGGGTTTGAATTGGAGCTTGTATTCTGATTGCTTGTCAGACTCCCATGGGGACATGCAGGGGCAACTCTGTAGGCTGTCCTGAGTCCCAGGCTTGGTTGAATCTTGCTCAATGATGTCATGAAAGGGGTTTGGCCCATTCCTATTATAGCTCTACCTAGAGTAGATCTTTGTTATGTAAAATAGACTGGCCTAGGTCAGAGTAGTGGTCCATTAGCAAAGCTGGGAAGGGGCTGAGTTTCTGCCTGAGTTTATGCTTTTCTTTTTAGGGCCATTCTGCCTTTTTAGTATATCCTAAAATATTTCATTTTCCTAGGAGAGAGATGGGTTTTAACTTCCAACGTAACAATTGAAAGGCAATGAAAAATTTAAGGGGCTGAATGCCACATGGCTTGGGGAGGTGCAAGGAAATAAAGACAGAGACTTACAAGAACACTTGAAAATCTATTCTCTATTTCCATGTCTGTCATATAGCGTATTGAATAATGGGTTTAAGATTATAGGAAGCAAGATTTAAATTATGTGCCACAAACTTGTTGATACTGAGAATGATATGACAAAGAAGCAAAATGCTCTTTTTTTTTGCAAAGCAAAGCTTTAGTTAGTCCTGCTCAAGGTGGTGTCCGGCTATGGACATTCTATTGATGGATCGTAACACGTGTTTCAGCAATGCCAGCTTCATGAGATGGAATTCTGGCTTGCTTGAATTCCATCCGGCTTGAGTAGAATACCAAAATCCGTTGCTTAAAGTTGGATGTCTTTCATACCTTAATGAGTCCATTTAATATGAGATACTTTGTATTAGCCCTCAAAGCAGCTTACTGCGATGAAATGAAAAGCAGGCCATAAACACAGTCAAAATAGTTTTAAATCGGGATCGTTTAAAAAAAAAAAATGCAAACCGTTAAAAAGCCTGGCGCCCCGCCCTCCACACCGGCTCGAATGACATTTCCTTTATCCAATCCCGTCCTGGTTACGTCATCTCCGGATTGGCTGGCGACAGCGAGCTCGAGGCCCTGATGAGAGCCAGAGCGCGAGGAGGAAGGTAAGATGGCGGCTCTTGCTGCGCTGACCCCCCCAAAAAAAAAAAAAAAAGGCGGATTTGAGGCTCCCCCCAAAGTTCACTTTTCTTCTCGCTCTTGCCAAACGGGTCCTCGGAAAAAGAAGCAGGAGGCGTGTGGGGGAATCGTATATGGCCGAGGGACCAGAGTCCCTGGAGGGGGAAGGAGAAGCGCCTTCTGGACTGGGTTGGGGAAGGCTTCGCCCCCGCGTGTCTGAATTAAGCGAAGCTCTCGAAGCGCAGAGAACAGAAAGGCGGCGGCAGGGGAGGGACTTTTAATCCCTTTTCGGGTAAAAGAGGGAACATGTTTTGTATGAACTTTAAATAACGTTACGGTTAGGAAGAATCTCCCGGCGTTCCGTGATCTTCGCCATTGTGTAAAGAATCGTTTCTCCTGGTATTTAGTTACAGGAGCCGCAGCTGCTTAAGCGGTGAAGAAAAATAAAAATGGTTAATCGGGAGGGAAGGGAAGAAGGAAATACCTAGCTTTCTTGAGGAACTGGGATGGTCGTCGCAAGAGTCTTATTTACATTTCTTGCCATTTCGGGGTTCTGATCGGAGTGGTGTGGATTGTTTCAGGGTCCAGCGAATCCACGAATTGCCCGTAGCTGGATAACTCTGAAATATAGAATCTCCGGTGGTTCAAGATTGATCAAGAGGAAAGCTTGATAATCAGAAGGAAAACCGAAATGACCTTGTTGGGGGGAACAAAGGGATTTTTATGGTAGCAGAAGTGACTTTTTTTTTTTTTTTACTTATGTCAAATCTGTACTAACATGTTCCTTACAGGCACTGGCATGAACAGGATTCGCATTCATGGCTTGCCTTCAAATCGGGGGCAGCTCACTCCTGTGCCAAGGCCACAAGAAACCTTGTCCTGTGCCTTTGCTCACCGTCCATGCTCTCAGCCTCGTTTGGAAGGACTCGAGTTCTGCATTAAACACATCCTTGAAGACAGGAATGCACCCTTCAAGCAGTGCAGCTATATTTCAACTAAGAATGGCAGGAGGTGCCCAAATGCAGCTCCCAAGCCGGAGAAGAAAGATGGGTATGCATTCTATATATGTTCACATGATCTCTGGAGATGAAATTTTGTCTTCCTCGGCCTTTGCAGCAGATCATTTCTTGTATCGTAGGTCTAATGAAAATAATAGAGTACTATATGCATAGAATAATTGTGGAATATCTGAAATGTTACATTCATGCAATTATATTATCCTGTGTTAAGATTGGATGCAAGTCATTTGTATTTTTATATATATATATATATATA
>BLBF01000021.1:8191521-8206529 GCA_015471245.1 Laticauda colubrina | reverse complement strand
ATATATATATATATATATATATATATATATATATATATATATATATGAATGAGAACATTAACTGAAAAGAGTTGCATGTTAATATATACAGTGCAAAAATATTCAATCTGGCATCCAAGGAAATTTGAGAAAGGATGAAGGTAGGGAATGCTCTTGAAAATCAATGCCAGTCAGGAAATATGGGACTTAAATAGATGAGCAATATCTGTGTTTCACATGAGGCAGCTTTCTTTGTTCTAAAGCAGCAGTCCCAACCTTTGCTGCGAGGGGGAGGGGGGTGGTTCTGCACAAGCAGGAGGCAAGTATGCTTGCACAAATTGAGCTTTGCACGCTTGCATGGCCCAATTCCAAATAGGTTATGGTCCAGCAGTTCGGGACCTCTGTTCTAGAGAACATTTCATATTTTTGACTTCTCAAATAATTCCAGAGTATCTGTTGATTAAAAATAAGGAGTTGTCACATACCCATATACAATTTTGAAGTATTTCCTCCCAAAACATCCAAAGTCAAGATTGTCAATGCTAATCACAGGCTTAAAGTTTGGTACAAAGTTAATAGTTAACCGATTAAAAGAATAGTATATAAAATAGCACATTTAAATAAGCTAGAGTTATTACTAGAATGTTTCTACCCAATTTCTAAATTATTAAACATTTAAAACTTCAGACTTTGTTTTTCAAAGCCTTTGATTGGATTGCTGTGTAGAACTATTGTATAGAGATCTTTGAGAAATGTAGTGAAAGTTACAAAACTAGTTGAAACCTGTTAAATAAAGAGATTAGAAATAAACATTAGAAAGGAATTTAAACTCATTCTTCTTTCACTTGCTGGCTACAAGAATGAAGAAAGGAAAAATATTATCAGGGTTTCAAATTCTCTTATACCCAAATCAATCTTTCATTCTTCAGTTGTCTGTTTCCTGACATGGTCTACCTTGAAAGGTTGACAATTGAATTGACATTCTTTAAAAAGTTCTTTAAAAAAATCTAAACAGAGTCCTAAAACATTGTGTATAACCCAATTAGATGAAATTTTTGCTCTCATGTGGGAACAAGGACCTAGGACCTTCCGGAGGATTATCTAGTGACGGTTGCCTGGGTGGACGCCCAGTTGGGGCTTCCTTTCAAATCCCAGGCAGGAGCTGAAGCAAAGAAAGAGCTCACCCCACCCTATGTCAGCATGTAGCACTCAGGACTCAAACACGGGCTTGCTAACCTCCAACCCAGCATCCTAATCACAAGAGCCACCGTTCTGTTAGATAAAATAATAATTAGGAAAGATACAGGAGCATTTATTTAAATTATTAGGTTAAATGAATATCTTGCCTTTTAAAGCAGCATGCAGTTTTCTCCTCGTTTTGCTGACACCAACCATGTTTGGTAGATTGAGACCTTTAAGAATAATGTGTATTTTTTGAGAATTGAAGCATGTTACTAATCCAAACTGGAAACCTTTAGATGCATTGGGATCATTATGGAAGTATAGACTCAAGGGCACCCAGTTAGAGAAGCCTTCTATAGGAAGAGCGTAAATCATTTTTGTTTTGAAGGAAGTATGTTTAGCAACTTGGAAAGCATTGTTTTATTGTTCCTTTTCTAATTTGCACCATATAGTGGTTCTCTTCATTTTGGTTCCCTTTTTTACAAGTGTTTGAGGGCAACATCCAAATTGCCGGCTTCAGTGTTTAATCATGATTCTACATTACGTACACTTTTATGAGTGTTTTGTTTAAATGTGAGCTGCCAAATGCGCTAGTCTCATTATGGAATCCTTGCCTTTGGCCTACGAGGAAAAAGACTCCTTAAGGTTTGCTTGCTGACAACTTTAAAGGATGTTAAACACTTTAGAGCAGTGGTCCCCAACCTTAATCAGCTTGGTAGCCCAGTGCAGGAGGGTGAATGGGAAGTGCATGCGTGTTCACATAGCTCCACTGGTGCAAATGACGAGCGCATCAATGGAGTTTTGCACATGAGCGCGGGCACTTTCACTTGTGTGTGAAATTCCACTCACACAAGCGGCATTCACTTGCGTGAATGGAGGATGCTTGCATATGAAGCTCCCAGTGACATGAATGGAGCTTCACACCCTCCACTCAACTGCCCTCCACTCACATGAATGGAGTTTTGCATGCGAACGCAAGGACCACCACTCACACAAATGGAGCTTTGTATGCATGCACTTGCCTGCCACTTGCTCAAGTGGATCTTCACACCCATCACTTGCTTATCACTCACACAGCCTGGTTTTGATGATCCCTGCATTGGAGTGAAATTCCATAATTCTCCTGAAAGCCTTGAGAACACATGCAGATTCAGAATTAGGAAGTAAGATTAGCAGATAACTGTAGCAGATACTTCCCTGCCCCAGAGGAAAGAAAAAGTTCTCATTACTGTCTTTAAAAAATGAGTCTATGGGTCTTTAAAACATTTTAAACATGTTATTAATTTGTAATATAAACTACAGGTAGTCCTTGACTTACCACCATAATGGAACCTGCCCATCACAGTCCTAAATTGTGACAGCTGTAAATTGGGTGATCTGCATGACTGGCCCAATTTTAAACCTTTTTGTGGCAGTTTTTAAGCAAACACTATGGTCATTAAGCAAACCAGTGATTTGCTGTGGCCAGTTTTGCCAAAAACTTGAAAATGGTTTTTGCAAAAGTGATGTAAAACACAGGTCACATGACTGGGACGCTACAGTCAGCCATGAATGTGGGCTGGTTGGTGAGTGCTCAAAATGTTCTCATTGTGACTGGGGGCCCTCAGCTGTCAGAACTTCAGAACTAGGTCAGAAATGAGATCCTTGTAACTTCAGATGGTCACAAGTTGAGGACTAGCAAATAGTCATATGTTACAAGTACTCAGTTTAAGACCAAAATTTATGTTGTTAAGTGAGAATTTGTTAAGGGAGTTTTGCCACATTTTATGACACCTCCTGCCACATTTGTTAAGTGAATCATTGCAGTTGTCAAGTTAGCAACACAGTTATTAAGTGAATCTAATTTCCCCATTGACTTTGCTTGTTTGCAAAAAAAAAAAAAAAAATCACATGACTCCAAACACTGCAACAGTCATAAATATGAAAAAGTTGCCTAAGCATCTAAATTTTAATCACATAATCATGGGGGTGTTACATAGGTTGTAACTGTGAAAAACAGTCATAAGTTACTTTTTTCTATGCTGTTGTAACTTTGAACGGTCACTAAATGTACTGTTATAAGTCAAAAATTACCAGTACTATCATAGTACAATAGTATTACTATCACAATACTACACTGTAGTATAAAAGACTGAGTACTTTAATGAAAAAAATATTTTTCTGTTAAAAGGAAATAAGTGATCGCAGGGACTCTGGTGGAGAGGTGTGAGTGATTAGATTGATTTCATTAAGGGGAAGAAAACAGATGAGACTGAGGTAAGGCAGTCTAGCCTAGTAGATGGAAGCAAAGAAAGTGGGACTGAGATGAGCATGTCTGAAGAAGTGATTAGTGCAACATCTCTCAAACTGAGCAACTTGCAGGTACATTCACTTTATTGATTCCTATAACAGAATTGGAAGGGACCTTGGAGATCTTTTAGTGGATCTTTCTTTAAACAATATGGAAGTGTTTCTTTGTTAGATATTTTGGAAATTACAACACATCACTTGCTGTTTCGCCTTTCTACCTAGTGTGTCATTCTGTGCTGAACATGCTCGCAGAAATGTGTTGGCCTTACAGGCTCAGATGAAGAAGTCTAATCCTAGCCCTGTAAGAGAGTCTCTTCTCTGTCAGCTGAGTTCCTATGCCAAGATGGAGCAGGGCTCTCAAACTGCAGAAAATAACCGTAGTGAGGGCAGCAGGATATTGGGTAAGTTGAAGAGATGATGTTATCTTGGGTATTTTTTATTCCTTTAAAATTAGATGCAAAGGTTGAATTTTATATAGCTTGATCATATTCTAACAAATCTCTTTCAATATGTAATTTAAAACAAAGCAGCCCAGAGAAAAGATGGAAGCAGATAATGTTCAGTCTCACCCGATGCTAGGTTAAAATATTTTTAATTAAATGCATTTATATTTCTCTTTACCATTTTTTAATAATAGGTTCAGCTTAAATATCTTGGGAAGTCAGGAATTTATATTTTGGCAAAGGGCATTTGACTGCGTTCAGAAATTTAGAGCATACATATTTTGTTGTTTTGGTCACTTTATTTTATTTAGGAATTGCTCTAGAGGGAAGTTACATTTAACATATAAGTTTACTGATGAATCCTATAAATCATATGGACCATTTACAGAATAATCTGAACACTCAGAAAATGTATTTTTCTGAGTAAGCTGTAAAAGATAAGGATATCCTCTATCAGAAGATGGCATTCTGTGCCTTTGATTTGTTTTTACAGAGATTTCAGCCTCAATTTGAGAGCTTTCTGGAACTAGCCAACTCACTTTTCTAAAAACAATTTACTGTCACTTCCCTGTAGGTAGTTGGATGAAGAATAGAAGAAATATAAAATATAAAATTAATAATGGAGGCAGCATATATTAATTGCTGGATAGTTAAAATTAGAGGTGGAGGTGATTTGAATTTATGAACTGTCTTTATAATTTATACTTTAAAAAACTTCAACCGCGTAAGAATCTCTTCCTTCTGCCAAATAAGATGACCAAATAAATATGTTGATGATGGTGCTAGGCTTGTTTCCTTACCAAATCAAGGTTAAATTATGGGTGTATTGGTCTGACATTTAGGTAACTAGAAAGGTGAGATTTTCCAATGATGCTCTAATGATAGGTTTTAATGCAGAATTTATGATTAAATTAGTATTGATGAATATTATAGTTCTGATTGACATGCTTATATCAGCTTGTAGGTGTGTATGTTCATATGAGATTTTCACTTCAGTAGCTCTGTTTTAGCTTACATTGATGACATTACACTAATTTTACTAAATAATGTAGGTTGTAAACATATTTTTCTTTTCTTTTATTTTTCCAGATGAAGACAGCTGGAGTGATGGAGACCAGGAGCCTCTTACTGTGGATCAGACATGGAGAGGTGATCCTGATAGTGAAGCTGATAGCATTGATAGTGACCAAGAGGATCCTTTAAAGTAAGTCTCTTAAGTCAAGTTGCAGAGGTGTGCAATAGAGATAGTTCATTTCCCTCCAAAATTATTTGAACATCTACTGAATATGAGCTTTCAAAGACAAGCGTAATCCTTCCTCCTCCAGAACAATTTGGGTTATTCTTCTCAGCATCAATCTTGACTAATTCTCTTTTTAGGAGCACCAGAATAGTTGATGATGGAGTATATAGGTGGGAAATTTCTGGGCCTTCAAATGTTCTTAAACTACAACATGCAATATCCCCTTTCATTGGACCTACTGACTGATGGTTGAAAGTTAATAGCATGTAGAGGACTTAAGTTTCATCAATCCTACCCTGTCCACAAAATCCTCGAGTCCAACCTTGTGTTCACAAATACATATTTTGAATATTTTGACCGTTATGAATGGAAACAAAATAATGTTGACCTTTAATCTACACCTAATGTTTTGTTTGGCCTGCCCTTTTTTTCTGAGGTACTTAATGAGAAAAGTATATTACTCCATAACTTCATTTATACTTAATTTGTGGCCCCATAAAGTTTTGAATATTTTGATGTAACTTGTAGAGTTATTCCACATGTATAATTTGCCATATGTTCCGGTATGCAATTACGCAGCGACTGGGTAATGTATCAACCACATTTTATACTAACTGAAAATTATAAACAATTGTTCAGAGAAGGACTTTTGAATGCATTTTTGAAAGCTGTTGTCTCATACTTTGTCACCCTTTAAAGTGTACAAAAATGTTTCAGAACATGACTTGCACTTAGGATAGTACAGTAAGCTCTAGAGGTGTAGCTCCTAAGCTTTGAGGACACTCCAGAAGCTATTGTGTTGAACTTCCTCAAATTAACATTTTGGCTTCAAAATGTTTTGCATTAAATATTCCCTACTGAAGGTCACAGGTCTTGCTGATTGATTTCTTTGCTTTTAAATAGCTTACTTTTGTTACCTGACACTGCTTTAGGTGATTCTCCATGTTAATGATTAGAGAGGATGAGTTGTGATTGGATCCTGTTTGTGCAGACATGCTGGTGTGTATACGGCTGAGGAGGTGGCATTGATCATGCGAGAAAAACTGATCCGGCTACAATCTCTGTATATTGATCAGTTCAAACGGCTTCAGCACCTTCTGAAAGAGAAGAAGCGCCGGTATTTGCACAGCCGGAAGGTGGAACATGAAGCCATAGGTAAATGGCTACAACTCTGAACATAATAGCAATAGCACTTAGGCTTATATACCGCTTCATAGTGCTTTATAGCCCTTTTTAAGCGGTTTATAGAATTAGCATATTGCCCCCAACAATTTTGAGTCCTCATTTTACCCACCTTGGAAATATGGAAGGCTGAGTCAACCTTGAGCCTGGTGGGATTTGAACTGCCAAATTGCAGGGAGCCAACAGTCAGCAGAAGTAGCCTGCAGTACTGCACTCTTAACCACTGCGCCTCCGAGGCTCAATAAGCTGAAGACATCACAAAAATTGATGTGAAATTCATTAGAGCAGCCATCAGAAGCAGTTTACCGAGAGCTTAGAAGTTGGGGACTACTTTTTTTGTAGATATATCTTGATTTTTCTTGCCTGTTAATATTTATTTGAAGTGGTACTTATTAATGTAATGTTCGGGCTAATTAAAAATTTTCAGGATTTGAGCACCATCTGTTACTAAAGATAGGAGAGTGCATTGTAGCCACAAGTAAAAGAGAGCTTCATATACCATATGTCTGAATTCAGAGATCTGTTGCAATCATTAAGATAATATTTGGCTCCGATAATTAATAAAAATTATTTTGAAAGAACGTATTTGCATAAATATCAATCAGTTATCCTATGGGACTAGCTAAGAACACATTTCTTAGTTGTTTCAAAAGTCATTTTAATTAGTTCTGACAAAGTGCTTTTGCATATATATTACAGAGTAGAGTCTTTGAAATATGTGTTCTGAAAACATCACCCCAAAAGTCTTCCATGACAACACTGCTGGAAGATGGTGCTTCTAGATTGCACTTGATTCTTATTAATTTTTAAAATCTTATGAAATGCTACATTTATTCTCAACAGTAGTAGAACTTTACAGACATCATAGTTTTACAGAACAGGGATGGGCAGCATTTCAAGGGTTGGGAGACACAAGACAGCCTTCCCATCTGACCAATTCCCAATCTTAAAATTCTTCAAAATGGGCTAGCATTAGATATCAAATGAGTTATTTTAGGCCTTAAGGTTGAGAAGGGTAAGGGTGGTGAGAGAGAGTGATGGAAGTAGGAAACCTAACATTCAAAATCACACTATTGAAATACAACAAAACAATGTTGAGTGAAGGGAAGCTTCAGCTTGCTCATCCCTGCAGTAGAATTATGGTGATCCTTTTGTATTTATTCTCTGAAACAACAATCAAATCTGTAAGAATTGAGCTAAAGCAGATTCTTTCTCAAAGCAGAATGAGTAAACTCCCAGAAGAACTCTTTTGATCTGTAGTAGAAGGGTATATAATATTTTAATTTTACACTGAGGATGCATTATTAATGTCTTTCAGGTAGCAGTCTCCTGACAGGCCCGGAGGGTCTTATGTCTAAAGAACGTGAAAACTTGAAGAGGTTGAAATATTTGAGGCGTTACCGACAACGCTATGGTGTGGAGGCTCTCTTACATCGGCAGCTGAAAGAACGCAGAATGCTGGCTACCGAGGGTGCTGGCCAGCAGGTAATCAAGTTACTTCTCTGTTTGGTCCACTGGTGATAGATATTGTATGCCTGATTATTTTATGAAAGCAAAGCATAAAAATGGAAGTAACTCTTGATTTCCAGATATGTGCAATCTCAGTGCCACGTGCAGAATTCAAAACCAAGTGTTTTCAAGGGAATACCAATTTGGGAAGAGTAAAACTCCTTCATGATGAGGCACATTTTAACCTGCTTTTTATGCTATGCTATTAACAAGTTCAGTCTGTTTTATGAGTATTAAAACACATGAAGCATGGATGTATATATTTCAGAGGCTGATGTATGACTAAAAGAATTCATATTAAAACAGTGGCTTCTCTAAAAGATTATCTTGTCTTTGGTTTGTACCTTACAGGCACATACTACCCGTTCTAGCCAGAGGTGTTTGGCCTTTGTAGATGATGTTCGATGTTCCAACCAGTCTCTCCCAATGACAAGACATTGCCTTATTCGTATCCTTTTTCTCTCTGGTGATAGTATTAATAGATCTCCCAATTAGACCAATTAAACATCTTTGAGTTTTTAAAAATTAATATCTTCTGAACAAAATCTTTAATCTTAAAAATGAAACATTAAAAAATTAAAAGTACAAGTTAAGAGGAAAAATTCAGTGTATATTTATGAATAGCCACTGGTTTACCAAAGTATTCATTAAGCTACAAGATATCTTAAAATAGTATCAATTCTGATTACAGAATCTCTGCCATAATAACACATATTGCTGCATTGGTAGAAAATACCTTTTCCAAAACAGATAGATTACGCATTTCTGACAACCATTCCTTTGATGTCTGGAATATTTCTTAATATCATTCTTTTTGCCACCAATCAGGTTTGATACAAATTCAATTCCTGATAGAGTCAAATTCCAAAGCTTTCATATGTGATTCAACATCTTTGGTACTGGATGGGGTTATAATGCCCTAGAGAGACCCACTGCACAACCTGGGGGTCCTGCTAGACTCTTGGTTCCTGCTCAAGCAGCAAGCAACAGCCATGGCTAGGAGATACTTTGTACAATTTTATATTGTGCACCAGCTGTGCCCCTTCCTGGACCATGAGGGTGCACATTCATTATCATTGTTGGGGGCAATATGCTGACTCTCTAAACCGCTTAGTGCTATAAAGCACTATAAAGCAGTATATCAGTCTTAAGTCCTACTGCTATTCATGCCTTGTTCACCTCCAGAATAGATCATTGCAACATGCTCTTGAAGAACATCCAGGAGCTTCACCTGGGACAGAATATGGCTACATGGACAGTTATTTATTTATTAATCAAATTAATGTCGCCAACCATTTCACAAGAAGTGACTTAAAACACATTAATGTAACTGTAACTGATTTGAAGCCATCATCCCAGCTTCCACCAAACTCTTCAGTAAAGTGATTTCCCACCAATTCTCAAAGTAATATAAGATATTCATAAATATTATAAAAACTCAATTTCTGTCCCAGTATGACCCAAACGTTTTTCATCTTTGTGCTTTTCTTGGCCCTGAATCAAGGCTGGTGGCTTGCTGTAGCCTCTGGTTTCAAGCAGGAGCCCAAAGAAGTGACTTTCTGTGGTCTGTTGGCTGTTCCATAACTTCAGAATTAAACTGGAACAGTCAATTCAGTTGGAAGCAACAATGAAACTTCACAAAAGATCCCTTCAGGCCCATGTGTGAATGGATATGAAAAATGGCTCTTCTAAAAGGCTTAATGTTAACTTTTAGGCCAGCAAAAAGTTATATTTAGAACTCAGTATGCTGTGATATTTACTGATTGGAAGCTTGTGGACTGAGCTAAATTCTGTTGTAAATTTATTTTTGCAGGAAATTTTTTTCCTGGTTATGTATAAATGTTGCTACTAAACATGTTTGTGTAGTTTAGACAGCTATTTTTATTTTGAAGCGAGAGAACAGAAGCAGTCCACTAATATAGAACAGTACCCCAGTTCTAAATCAAAAGTTTTTTATTATTGATTAACAGATTATGGTAACATATACAGAGCTCATATTTAACTCCCAATATTTTCTATCACAAGATTCTCCAAGGGGAAAAAGTGGTAAAGTTCCCTTTATTTCCCCAGTTTACATATTGTACATTTCCATGGCCAGATGACTTGCTTAAAGGTCTGCTTTTTATATTGACTGCATTGCAAATTTTGCCAAATTTCCTTGACTCCATCTTCAGATATTTGCCAGGAGACCAATCAACTCCTATTTAAATTGTGCCAAGGGTCAGAAGAAGCACCCTGCAACAAACCCGTGCCTGTAAACCTTTCTGAAAATCCCTGCTGCCCACTCCATCTACAGCTACCACCTCAGATGTACATTCCTGAACAGGTTCTGTGTGTTCCCCAGGAGCTAGAAACCATTTCCACGGATCTCTACTTGAGTGCAGCTGAACTCCGCCCCACGGAAAGTTTGCCACTGGAGTTCAGTGATGTAAGTATCTTATGAGGCATTGCAGAAGACCCCATGACCTTTGAGCTGGGCATGAGGCTATATATCAAAGGATATAGAGGGAAATGCAAATTCGTACTTATGTCAGACTTAATGATGTCACCGAAAGCAAAAGAGAGGTAAATAAGTAAGACAACCAGAGCTACAGAATGAAATTGTCATATGTCACTTTTTTCAGTTCAGTTCAATGGTTCAAGCAGTGGCTGAATGAACTGTTGTACGCCAAGGACTACCTCTAGTTTAATACAGTGCATTGTATTAATGTTCTGGCCCAACCCGGTTACCAGCAAGAAAATCTCAAACAAACTCAGTAACTCAAACCTTCACAGCTTTAATCTACAATTAAACTTCTCTGTAGATAAAAGATGGCTTGCAGCCAATTAGTCCAACCAGAAAAGCTTTGACAGGATTCTTCAGATAAGCCAGAGTCTCTACACACAAAACTGGGTCCTTAGAGCATTTTTGCTTTCTGCAAAAGCAAAAACCCTTTGAAACCAAGCTTATATTCCCTGAAGGGAGGAGCCATAAGGTTGCATTCTTACTCCCGAGTCGCCTGTGCTGCTCTAGCTGTTCTACGAATCATCCTGTGCTCACGCACACTTAGCACAGGCTTCTCCTCACTGCTGCCGGCTAACCACAACAATTAATCCTAGTAGGAAGATATTTATCATCTGCCCAAACATTTAAAAATATCTTCCTAAATATTTTGCATTTTTGAGGCAATCTTCCAGGGAACATTTTTTTATTAAAATCCATTTCATTATAATCAGTAGATGCACCTGGTATCTGTATACTTTGAAAGTCTTGCTCAACAAACTGGCTGCTCTGGATCTATAAATGCCCCCCTTTTAATTTCATCTCCCTTTTTTAAATAGGGAAACAGAGGCATACCCTCTAAGGCAGCAATCCCACCCAGCAAATCTACCTGTATTAGCAGAATGCAGGTAGTCCTGTGCTTACAAGCGCAATGGAACCCAAAATTTCTGTTGTTCAGCAAGGCTATTGTTAGGTGATTAATTTTGCACTATTTGCCGGAGTTAAGCTAAGCTCTGCAACTGTTAAGTGAATCTGGCTTCCCCCATTGACTGTGCTTGTGGAAAGCTGGCCAGGAAGGTTTCAGAGGCTGATCACATGATCCTGGGACAGTGTAACTGGCATAAATTCATGCCAGTTGCCTAGCATCCAAATTTTGACCATGTGACCATGGGGGGGATGGTCATTAAGTCACTTTGTTCAATGCTGTTGTTACTTTGAATTGTTGCTAAACAAATGGTTGTAAGTTGGGGACTATTCTAGTTGAAATGAAACTTGCTTAGACTGCCACAAATTATTTTTTTCATCCTTTTTAATTAAAGAAATGTGGGGTTTATTTTTATGCCTTCCTATGGTGTATGTAAAATTGGTTGGGAGGGAGGAAAAACCTAGTGACAGGCACTGTGTTTCCCCCAACCCCAAATGGGCTTCTTTGTTGTTCCCTGATAGGATTTGGATGTTGTTGGAGATGGTATGCAGTGTCCCCCTTCTCCTCTGCTTGCCGATGCTTCTGCTGCCCTTGAGAACCAACTGAGCAAAAATGTGGCTGAAGCTCCCCTAATTGTGTGCTCAGATGAAGAATCCATTCGACAAGGACTTCCAACACAAGCAGGAAAGGGAAGTTTTCCCAGACAAATTACACCTCTTGCATCAGAACCTCCACAAGAGCTATCAGTGCAGGTACTGGGCTAGGTTTGGAGGATTTCCTCTGGTGGGCTTCTTTTGTTTTAGGGGTAGCTGATTGCCAAGTGTTAATGTTAGAAGAGCCTATACGACAAAGGCCTCCTTGAAAAGAGATAGCCAGGCTTTTCATATACACAGGCAGACCATAAAAAAAAGGAGGAGCCATTTTTGTTTGTTAAGGGGATTAGCCATCTGCATACTGCATGGGTTTCAGGAAAGGATCATTACCTCCTCCTTTCCCTCCCTCCCTCCCCCCCAAAAAAGGAAAACCACACAGCTGTTTGGCTGTGTGGGGAGGGTTAGGAACTGACAGGTGGTGGAAGCCTTTGAATTGTCAGTTTCAGTTGATAAACATTCAAGCAATTTCTCTTGAAATGTCTGCTCAGCTGCTTTATTTGTTGACTTGCTTAGAATATAGACAACATTTTGCATACTGATTGTGTATCTGTGAATCCTTATTTTCATAACATCCACAAAGAAAAAACATCTTGATGATACTGGTTGAATTATTTTTTGTTGAAGTTGACTAATGCATTTTTTATTTGTTTTATTTATTTGCATTAATGTGATTGCAGTTTGTATTATCTAATAAAAATCACAGGATCAATTATCTGTCTCTATTAGAATACACAGCATCTTGTGACAAGTGGACCAAGGTTGGAGAACAGTAAGAAAGACGAACCTGCAACCAATGGGAATTCAGAATCAGCCGCGATCAACTGAGATTTAAAAAACTGTCTCCTGTCTGATAAAGCATCTGCTCTTGAACTCTTTTTGGCTTCCAGTGTTTTGCCAGCTCTCTATTAAATCTTGCCCAGATTTAATATCTATCTGGAAAACCATGTGAGATGCAGCTTTAGCATGTTTGAGTGACTTCTTTCATATCTCATTCAGGGAATGCCTTTTGGTTTCTGGTATAAATGGAGAAGAAAACATAAGAAATCTTAAAATATTCAATTAATACAAAAAGCAAAAGCCTCTGCCTTATTCATAGTCATAGGCTCTGATAAGAGGAAATGTATTTTCCATAGTTGAATTATTGGGAGTGTATTTGAAGTCACAGGCTGAGCCATGCTAAAAGCAGAGCTTTTTATTATTTGTACTGTACACTAGCCTGTTGATGTATAATGTGCACATAGCTGGATTTTTTTTCTTTTCCTTTAGCACTGAAGCCCGTATAAGCAATTTTCCACTTCTACATTATAATGTGTACAAATCCCTTGTAGTATAAAAATAAAAATACTGGATACATTTTATAGCTTGCTCTTCTAATTGTGTGAATGTAATGGTTCCTTTGCCAAAGAGCAGAAATTGCAGAGCCAATTAAAAAATGATTATTTGGCCCCCTAAGTAAAAACAGGAAAGAGAGAGCAAACAAGAATACTGTATACTTTGTATTGGAACCCAAGGACTCAAAGGCAGACAAATAGTTTCCTTGTTCACTTGATGCAAACTTGAAGCATGTCAAATTTTACCAATGTCACTTAGAGTCTCCATTTTGTTATATCCAACGCTGGGCAACATTTAGGTTGTGATGAAGGGCACTTGATGGAGAATCAACAGAGTTCCCTCAAAGTGTTGGTTCTATGCCTTCATATCCCAAAGCTTATACTTGTTCTTCTGCCTTCAAATAGAAGCCAATGTTACAAACAATTATAAAAATATTTGGTTTTTTCCCCTGAACCAATGTTGTGCAAAATGGTTCACATTCAGACTATTTTGATTCAAATTCAAAATGATTGTTGTCCATAGGTAGTTCTCAACTTACAACCATAACTGAGATAGGAATCCATTGCTAAGTGATACAGTTGCAAAACAGAGTGTCACATGACTGCATCACAGCAACAGCAATCCCAGCACTACCCAAATGCTGCCATTAACCAAATGTGGACAGTTGTTAGTGGATGACCACCCATTCCAAGCCGTTGTGGGCTTGGTCCCTCCTCTCCTAGTCATGAACTTTGGTAAGGTACAGGGCTGCCTCCAACTGCCTATTCCTTCCCATCGCTGCCCTGTACACTACTGTGCAGGATGGCAGGCAGCCCCAGAACTCTAGGCTCTGGAGCTTCTTGGCATGCCATCGCTCTGGGGCTGCAGGAAGCGCCCTGAGCTGCAGCACAAAGCTACAGCCACCCTTGGAAGCCTGCTGGCCCAGCAGTTCTGCGCAAAAGGACCCTCCTGATGTGTTCTTGAGGCTGCAAAAAGGCCCCCAAATCGCGCTTGCAGCATGAAGCCCTTCACAGCATGAAACTGAGCTCCGATAACGGCCCAATAGTGCAGTGCAAAGCTGCAGTCAATCTTTGGCCTGGCCACACACAAAGTAGGTGCTGGTCACATGAGGCCATCGAGAGAAGAAAACCTTCCCCTCGCCTGGGGAAGAAAGCTGTATGTGGTAGCAGCTGTGTCTGCAAAGGGCGAGGTTGGGTATGCTTGGTCAGCTGCAGCAGCAGAAAGACTCTGAAAGCCAGCTGGGGTGGCAAGGGCTGTGGGGTACAGGGGGCCAAAAGGGCATAGATGGTGGGAGATGGGTGAGAGGAATTGAAACATCCTTGCTGCCATAAGTGTGGATATGCTGCCAAGTGCCCAAACTTTGATCATGTGTACTGAAGGGACTGCAATGGTCCTAACTTCAGAGTCCATTCAGTGCTTCTGTAACTAAACAGTCACCGAACGAATGGTCATAACTAACCATAGTTTGTAATGAGCTCTTTTGGAAATGTTCCAAGTTCAAAACATTCTTTCCAACTTGAAGTATTTCTAGGATGGTTTAAGTAAACTTTCAGCAGAGGTGGCTGTTTGAAATTTGAAATGAGTGGAATTTGAAGCATTTTTCATAGTGCTATAGTCACTCCCTAGCATTAGGCCCTATACAAAGAAGCATGTTTATATTTGCTCTATCACTGCCTCAGAAATATTTAGCTACTGTGTATATATACAGTACACACCCTATCCATTCTGTGTGGTACATTATTTCAAAAATATTCCTAAATGCCACTTCATCTTTAACTGCATGTATAGCTTA
>BLBF01000021.1:8172768-8186115 GCA_015471245.1 Laticauda colubrina | reverse complement strand
AGAAAGAAAGAAAGAAAGAAAGAAAGAAAGAAAGAAAGAAAGAAAGATCCTGTTCTGACGTTTATGGGGATGAGTTGTTGGGCTGATGTTCATTTTAGACGCCGTGTATGTTATATGGCGTTTTAATGGATCGCTGTTTTTAAATGGACATTATAGGCTTTTTAAAAATGGTCTTTGAGCCGAGCGGGTGTTGGGTAGGGAGCCTATTTGACTGCGATAAAGAAATTGTTAAGGTTATTCTATGAGTGTATTTTGACGAGCAATCCTGCAGTTCCGCTTCTCTTTCTGCTCCTTTCTTCCAGCCACTTTTATGCCCGGCCGGCTTCCTGAAATCTCCGGAGCCGGTGGGTGGATTTTCCCCTGTGGCAAGACAACTCCTTCCCTTTGAAGCCCGCGGACGCGCGTCCCTTCCCTCTCTCCTCTGCCTGGCGCCGGGTTGTCGTCCTCAAGTGAAGCCCAATCCTTTCCGCGGCTGCGCAGTGATCCGAGTGATCTTCGGGAGATCCGTGGGCTCCCCTTTTGGGAAACGCGCCGAGGGTGCAGCGGGAACCGCACTTGGGGGCGGGGAAGTGGGGAGAAGAGGAAAAAAATCGGTTCGGACTTGACAGAAACTTTGGAGAAATCGGAATCGTTTGCATTCCAGCGCAGCAACTTGTTTGGGTTTCCAGGGGTCCGGTATCCGCCCCTGATCCTGAAACGATCCTGAACATTTCAGGATCAGCATGCTTTCCATTCCCGGTCTCCTGAAATTGGCTCTCCGGGCTGTGAGGATCTGCTCTTTGCAAGCCTCCTTGAAGAAAACCAGCTGGAGCTCTCCAGGGCATTGGCTGCCTTTCCATATAGCATTGCTCACCCCGAAACCAGGATAGCTGGATCTGCACAGCCAGTTCACCTAACCTATGCATCCGCATAGCTCACTAGGCCAAACTGCCAGTTAGCGGGCTGCAGTGAATGAGCTCGGCCAGAGTGTTAGGCTCAGCTTGTTGTTAAAAAAGGCACCACGGAACTGACTTCATGAAACCCTGGCTGGTTCTCCTCAACCTACGACCACAATTGAGCCCATTTATGTCGCTGAGTGAAAAATTTGCTCAGTGAGCTTCACCCCACATTCCCACTTTTCTTGACACATTTTGTTAAGTGAATCACTGCAGTTGTTTCATTAATAGCACAAATTGTGAAGTGAATCTGGTTTCTCCGTTGACTTTTGCTTGTCCCGGAAGTTCGCCAAAGGAGATGGGACACTACTACCGTCATAAATATGCGTCAGTTGCAGTGGTGGGATTCAAAAATTTTTTACTACCAGCTCTGTGTGTGGCTTGGTGGGCGTGGCCATGTGACTGGGTGAGTGTGGCTTTTTTTTTTTTTTTTGCTTTTTTGAAGCCCCCACCCGTTTTTTGGGGCCTTCTGGGCCTCAGAGGAGCCTCTGGGGGGGTCGTTTTTGCTCCCCTTAAGGCTCTTCTGAAGCTCAGGAAGAAAATAAAACAGCATGGGAGGGGCGCACAACACCCCTCCATGCTCCGTTTTGGGAGCTTCCTCACCTTGGAAGAGCCTGGGGGGATGTGTTTTTGCTCCCCTGAGGCTCCTCTGAGACTCAGAAAGGCAAAAAATGGGGGGGGAGGGCTGAGCCATTTTTGATTTCCTGGGCCTCAGCAAGGGGAATCCCAGCACAACTGATCTATGTCGAGAGGGGGAAAAAAAAAAAGAAATACCTCAGGCAAACATCAGGCGGGCAGGTTGAGCAAGCATCAGGCAGGAGGCCGACCGGGTTGGGAGCGTGGCCAGCTAGAACTTATTACCTGTTTGGTGACCCACGCCAAATTCTTGCTACTGGTTCACCCCAGTTCAGTGCAAACCGGCTGAATACCATCACTGGTCAGGTTGAGCATCCAAATGTAAATCATATGACCATGGAGATGCTGCAATAGTCATACGTGTGAAAAATGGTCATAAGTCCCTTCTTTCAGTGCAGTTGTAACTTTAAACAGCCACTAAACGAACTCCTTACAAGTCTAGGGCAATTCAGTTAACCATGGGCAGCATTTTGAACAAAGCCAATAAGTTGTACCATGTTTTGTTATCTCATTACACGAAGCCTTTGTTTACTCCGTGTGTACCCAATCCAACCTGTGGGTTCTGTCAAATTTGTAGAGATTTGTCCACCTGCCTTGGGTTTTCCGTATGTGAAATGTCTATGATGCATATGTGTGAGAGATTGTACATACCTAGTTTCTTGTTTTATAGAGGTTTGTATGTACAGATTTTCTCTTTTGATAGCTGTAAGGTATACAGGTAGTCCTCAACTTACAACAGTTCATTTAGTAACCATTCAAAGTTACAACAACCCTGAAAAAAGCGATTTATGACCATTTTTCACACTTATGACTATTGTAGCCTTCCCACGGTCACATGATCAAAATTCAGTTTCCAAGCAAACTGACTCATATTTATGACGGTTGAGGTATCCTGCAGTCATGTGATCAGCTTTTGCGACTTTCTGACAAGCAAAGCCAATGGGGAGGCCAGATTCACTCAACCATGTTACCCACTTAACAAATGCAATGATTCACTGAAGAAACTGTGGCAAGAAATGTTTCAATTAGCAACCTAAATTTTGGGCTCAATTGTGGTTGTAACTTGAGGACTACCTATAGTGCTACATGTTTTTTGTTGAGTAGTTGATAAGGATAGGGAACCTGTGGGGATAGAGAGGAAATACTGTATGTAAAACATATCCATACCTTCCTCCATGATAAGCTTTGGAAAAGGGCTATGATATGAGATTTAATACTGTAAACCTGTTTGTGTCCATCTATACTTGATGCAAAACTATTACCGATTGTTTGCATTTTTCTGTATACTGCACATTTATTTATTTATATTTATTTTATACATCTAATGAGGAATCTCTCAGTGTTATGGGAAATTTATGCTGTGATCTGCTTTTGCAGCCAGGGTTATACATTGAGAATTTGATTCCAGCTCACGAATTAGCCAATGCAACTGGACTTTAGTTTTGCTATTCAGCCCATGAATTGTGGATAAGTTGTAAGTTGTTGTTATGATATGTGTTGTAATGATACCTGGGAAGATGTGGAGGAACCACAGCTAGTGCACAAAAGGCAGCTTAGCCCTCCAAAAAAACGGTAAAGGTGATGGGAGAGAAATGTGCTGTATATTCAAATTTGCAAGATTGATGTCAGCCTAGTGAGGTAGTCCAGCAGAGGTGGTATTCAGCCAGGTCTGGCAGGTTCTGGAGAACCAGTAGTGGAAATTTTGAGTAGTTCATAGAACTGGCAAATACCACCTCTGACTGGCCCCGCCCCCATCTATTCTCTGCCTCCCAAATCCCACCTGATCGGGTCGGTCTTTTGTTGCCCTGCACAGGTGAATGGAGCTGGAAAGCAGGTTAGTGGGGTTGGAGGAAATGGGATTTTGCAGTGTCCTTCCCCTATGAGTGGGTTGAAAATTGAGATTTTGCAGTATCCTTCCCCTGTCACATCCACCAAGCCATGCCCACAGAACCAGTAGTAAAAAAATTGAATACCGCCACTGATTTATTGCACAAATCATATTGGCACAACTGGTAAAAAACCACTCTGAAAGTTCCCTTAGGTTTCACCAGATTAAAAAGTAAAAGTTTCCCCTTCCCCCAACTCATCAGTCATATTCAGAGGTGGTATTCCGCAGTTCTGGAAAACCAGTGGCAGAAATTTTGAGTAGTTTGGAGAACTGGCAAATACCACCTGTGACTGGAGATTTTATAGTATCCTTCTCCTGCCATGCCCATCAAGTCATGTCCCCAGAACTGGGAGTAAAAAAAATTGAATCCCACCACTGTAGTCCAGGCATGAAGCCTGACCTGATGGACAAATTCTACTTTAGTGTAAGGATACATTAACAGAATCTTGCAAGTCTGAAAGTACATCTCTTCTCCACTTGCCTTTACAACCAGAAGAAGGTTGGGAGGGTCCCGTCTGAACTGTTTGCCCAATCCACATTCTGATGCTTCTCCTATGGTTCCCCTGGCTGTGTCTCTTCCCCATCTGCCAAGGTCATTCTCACATACCTTTATAACTTTGAAGGGCTGAAATATATGGGTGACAGGACTTGTCTCTGTAATCCAGTTGCAAGTCTATATATCCTATGGCACAAATGCCAGAGGTGAACCTATGGCACAAATGCCAGAGGTGACACGCAGAGCCCTCTCTGTGGGCACACAAGCTGTTGCCCCAACTTAGTTCTGCTGCGCATGCATGCGCACACCGACCGGCCAACTGGTCTTCGGGTCTCTGCTGTGCATATGTGGGGGGCAGGTGCATGTGCAGGGGGATGTGTACATAGGGCACGTTGCATTTTGGGGATGTGCGCGCGTGGTTAGCCATCACTGCTACATATCATCTCCAGTTACTACAAGCACTACCCATAAGCTGTAGTGTAGAAGCAATTTCCTTCTTTCTGCACACATTGCTGAACAAGAAAACCCATTTCACTTCTTTGTTCATTGCACAAGTTTCCATTTAAGAAGAAACATAAAGGCTACAAGACTGAGAATGGGAATAGTTGTGGTATCTTCCCCATCTGTGCAGAGGTATCAGTCATGATTCTTTTCAAACTGAACATCTAGGATCCATGTGAGTGATGAGTGGCCTTTTGGGGCATGCATCCTTTCAGCTTTGCCTTCCGTCACCTGCTTCATCAAGAATCAAAAGCTGAACTCAGTTTTTAGCTGGGTTGCTGGAACAAGAAGGCTGCCCTGTAATGAGGCAGCCATTTTGTGGGTGGGAATCAGGGTTACTGGCGATAAAGGGGAAGAGTTGCCAATCGTATTGTCTCTTCTAAAATCCTTGCTCGAAATAAGCTCTGGATAAGTGCAGGTGGTCCTTGACTTGCAGCTACTCGCTTTGAGACTGTTCAAACATACAGCAGCACTTGTAACCATTTTTCACATGACCACTGAACCATTCCTTGTGGTCACGTGATCAAAATTCAGATGCTTGGCAACTGGCTCATATTCATGACGTTTGCAGTATTCCAGGGTCATGTAATCATCTTTTGTGACCTTCTGACAAGCAAAGTCAATGAGGATGCCACATTCGGCAGTGTTTCACTTAGCACTTGTGGCAAGAAAGGTCATAAAATGGGGCAAAACTCACTTAACAACTGTCTCATTTAGCAACAAAAATTTTGGGCTCAATTGTAAATTGAGGACTACCTGTAAATTTGTATATCTTCTAGGAATGCTTGCAGATTTGGAGGCTGGCCTCTACTCCAAAATAATTGTGTATTATCTAGTGGGCCCATACAGACAATCAGTGTATAATGGCTCTAAAAGTAAAAACTGGTAGCGAATGTACTCTTTTCCCTCTTGCAAGTTTAGCTCTAGGAGCTCATCTTGATGAGAGAAATGGTTTTAATTTATTTCTCTTCTTGGAACCGCTGGATCCCACTTGACCACATTTGATTCTGGGTTTCCATTTTATGCCAGACTGTCTCCGGTTATTCCTGAGGATTCAAAAACAGTAATTTTCCTAGAGCAAGGGCCTTCAAACTTGGCAAGATTAAGACTTGTGGACTTCAACTCCCAGAATTCCTGAACTAACATGAGGAGGAGGAATTCTGGGAGTTGAAGTCCACAAGTCTTAAAGCTGTCAAGTTTGAAGACCCCTGTCTAGAGGAAGTTGAAGTGAGTGGGGGTGAATGCAAGATTTTTAAGGAATAAATTTTTTAGGAATAGGTGGATAAAGGCGATGTGAAAGGGACAACCAAGTGATTTGAATTAGTTATCGCGAGGGAATGAGAACTGTTACAGGATAATAATTTTAAGATTCATAAAGGACCGTGTGTTCTTACAGTTATTAACGAGAAGCTGTTCAATGGTCACAGTCTGGGAAAACCTGTGCCTGTCAAAACTATTCATCTCTTGCATTTGCTGTAGAAATATACGCAGTAGGAGCAAGAAACCTTAAGCATCTGTGAGGTGGGACCGAGCACACTTATTTATTTTTTATGCTGCCCCTCTCCCCTCTGAGGTGACTCTTACAGTGCATTCCCACTTATTTTGAGGAGTTTCTTTTAAAAACAGGTTCTAAACTAAATAAATAAATATTTTGGGGGAAATGCAGTTCATGGTTCTGGTGTCTATAGGGCTCTTGAGACCCCTGGTTTCTCTACTGGACACAAGAAAGGGAGGGTATTCCAGAGAGGTCTTTGTGGTTTTGTTTTTGTTTTTTCTTCCACAAGGCTGCTGTCTGGCCAGCCGCCAGTTCAGTGCCTTAGTCTGTGACCTCCTTTTCTCAGTGGCATCTGCCAGGGATGGAGGGTTTTTTTCCCCCTCCATCCGTGCCTTGCACGCAATGGGACCAGAAGACCAGGTTTTCCTTCAGGAGTTGGGTATCCTGGATCTTCTAACCTCAGGAGCCATCCTCCAACTTTACATTCTCCGGATGGGTTGAACTGCAATTCCCCTTAGCCCATATTTAGTATGTGAGGGCAGCAATCTGCCGGTAATCCCAGGCGTAGTCCTTTGTTTCTCCACAAGAGCAATTGCAGAGGGATCTTGGGAATTAATTTTCTTTCTAACCAAGCCTCTCACACAGCCAGCCGTTCAGTGACAAGCACCAGAGTAAGCCTTCTCTTCCCCAGAAGGCTTGAAGAATGGGCTTTTTTTCTGGGAAGAAAAAAAAAGCGAGGGATGCTATGATGGCTTTGCCTTCTTTTTGTTGCAGCTGAGACAGTAGAATCCAGGGACAAAGAAGAGGCTTTTCTGTCACTCCAGCCAGCCACTCTCTCCAGCAATCTGGACTCTTCAAAAAGAGCTGCTCCTTTTCCCTTTTGTTATTACAGACAGTTCTTGACTTATGACCATCAAGACCATTGTAAAGCAGGTCATGCAACTGAACCCAATTTTATGACTTTTTTTGATGACAGTCCTGAAACAAATGCTGCTAAGGGAACACTACAATTGTTAAATGAACCCATTGTTGCCACAGGGAGGTGTTTTTTTGCCAGAAACTAGAATGCCAGAAAAGAGTGAATTCCAGAATGCCGATTTCTGGAAAAAAAATGTAAATTGTGACCAAATGACTGTGGGACACGGCAAATCACTGTAAATGCAGGCCAGTTGCCAAGCACCAAAATCTGTTCACATGAGTGTGGGGAACGTTAGATGTCAGAACTCGAGATCCTGTCCGCAAGTCCCTTTTTCAGGTCCATTGTCACTTTCAATGGTTGCTAAGTGACCAGTTATATGTTGAGGATATATCAGAGCTGTATCAGAGCCATAGTTAGGCTTTATTTATTTTATTTAATCAATTTCTCTGACTTCCCACCCAAGTGTATTTGGAAACTCTTTAACAAATATTTTGCTACCAACTGTTTTTGTCATTTTCCATGTCTCAACGGCTTTGCAAAAAAGGTAGGCTCCTAATTTTCAGTTTTCCTGAGCCAATAAGATTGGAAGCAAATGAATTGAGGCAGGGATTTGTGCAGAGATGCAACAGGCATCCGATTTTGAAATGCAATATTTCTGCTATATTTTTTCACCAGGAGGTCACACAATTCCATTTCATTTAGCAGAACCATCAGATTAAAGGATGAGCTAATTAGAAGGAGGTAAAGATGTACACAAATGTGGTGGACAACTTATTATGTGCATGCTTATTGTGAGTTGTATTCAAACATTTATTTGCAACCATGGGCTTTAGCAAAATTCAAATGCAATTGCATCAATCCACACCAGTTCGAAGGTGGGATTCTTATGCTAGCAGCATAATAGGGTCAGGATGTGTTTTCGCATCTTCCCTGCAGTCCTTGCAAACAATGCAATTGTTATTATGAGTTTACTAAAGGTCTTACTGAATTAGTTCACTCCTTTTGTAGCACGTGGATTCAATGCGCGGCTTTGAACGAAGGTGAAGCCTGGGCGCCTTTCAGCTAGAGTTTAGACTCCATCCTGTCTGGTCAGATCAATTTTGCAGGCCCACCAGTGGAGTCATGTGCTGTTTACTTAGCCATTGAAGCTGTTCCACAAACAACCTCTCTCTGGACTCAGCTTACAAACTGGTTGTCTTGTGGATTGCAGCCATTGAAAAAATGAAGAAAGGACTTTTCTGTCCCCTTTGATTAAGTCATTGGACCTTCTGCCCCCCCTACTTCCTTCCCAGCTCCCTTATCCTGATCCCCACTGAAACTCTTGGTTGGGTGAGACACAGAGGCACTTTCATTCCATTGTTTTCTTCACAATTGCTGGCTTTTCTTTTCCTTACAGACAGCATCTCACTTCCCCCATTCTTTGGTTGATGTGGTGCCATTTCCTGCCATTACTGTAGGATGGGGAGAGGGAAAATGGGATGATGGGGGGAGGTGGATCTTGGAATAATCAGGAAACAAGAGATCAAAACTTTGGGTTAATTCAACTGAAATTAATGGGGGGGCAAGCTGGGATGCTTTAGCAGATAATCAGAGTTGGAAGGGGCCTTATAGGTCATCTAGTCCAACCCCCTGCCCAAGCAGGAGACCCTTACACCATTTCTGACAAATGGCAGTCCGATCTCTTCTTAAAAGTCTCCCACAACTTCCAAGGGCAACTTCCGTTCCATTGGTTGATTGTTCTCCCTGTCAGAAAGTTTCTCCTTGTTTCCAGGTTGAATCTCTCCTTGTTCAGTTTCCATCGATTATTCCTTGTCTGGCCTACAGGTGCTTGAGAAAATAGCTTGACCCCTTCCTCCTCCCTGTGGCAGCCCCTCAAATATTGGAAGACCGCGATCATGTCTGCCCTGGTCCTTCTCTTCACTAGACTAGCCAGGCCCAGTTCCTGCAATCGTTCTTCATATGTTTTAGTTTCCAGTCCCCTAATCATCCTGGTTGCTCTTCTCTGCACTTTTTCTCGAGTCTCAACATCTTTTTTATAATGTGGTGACCAAAACTGGATGCAGTACTCTTGGTGTGGTCTTACTAAGGCTTTATAGAGTGGCATTAGATGCTGGTTGAGCAATAGGCTGCAATCCACTTCAGTGTAGAGATAGTGGGAGAAGAAAGAATGCTTCCAAGCCCTTAATTCCTAACGCTGGTAATAACTGTGATTCCAGCCAGCATTTCTTCCTAATTTGGCAGCATGACTACCTCCCTAACTGTTCTTCGAGGTCAGATGGGATAAAACTTTTATTGTTGGGAGGTATGCACAATATAAGAAAGCCAGGTTGCTGGATTGGTTAAGGCCCTTCAGTTTCTAAGGGGGTAGAAACTGAGAGGAGGATTCTGAGTTCTAGTCCCACCTTCGACATGAGACCCATTGGATGGTCTCAGGCTATTTGGAGATGGCAGAGACTGACAGTGCCACAACTCTAGTGGAAACTGCAGCGAGATGTTCCTTTGTCTACAGTGTTGGAATTTGGGAAAGGGGGAAGGTGGAACAGCATTGAACTCGAGTTACTTGTTGGAGCAGTTTTCTTTATGCATTAATAAAAAAAAGAAGGGAAGGTACTCCTCGACTTATCTGAGAACAAAATTTCTGTTGCTAGACCTTTGTTAAGTGAGCTTTGACCCATTTTACGACCTTTCTTGCTGCAGTTGTTAAGTGAATCACTGCAGTTGTTAATAACACCATCGTTAAATGAATCTGGCTTCCTCAATGATTTTGTTTTGTTTATTACGTGATCCCGGGATACTGTAACCGTCATAAATATGAGTCACTTGCCAGGTGTCTGAATTTTGACCCCTTTACCCTAGGGCTGCTGCAATGGTCATAAGGGTGAAAAACGGTCATAAGTCATTTTTTTCAGTGCTGCTGTAACTTTAAACGGTCACTAAATGAACCATTGTATGTTGAGGACTATCTGTAGTGACTCAGTTTGGGAAAGGGAAAAGGAAAAAGGGAAGGAAAGGACCTCTGATCTCCTCGGCTTCTACAGGATGTGAATCTAAGGAAAAAAAAACCTTCCCTTGTGTTGAGTGTTAATGATCTTGGATCCTTTCCCAGCCAAACAGAATAAAAACTCTGGAATTCAAGGAAGCAGCTCAGGAAAACAGACCTCTTTAAGATATATACTGTCTAACTGGACGGGAATCTAAGATCAGTATTCCCACAAGATGCTTAAAATGTACCGTGTGCTAATGCAGTGGATGATGATGACAGTATTATTACCCAGGGGTGGGCTTCAAAAATTTTAGCAACAGGTTCTCTGCCCAGTTGCTGGGTGGGCATGGTCATGGTGGGCGTGGCCTTGTTGGCCTCCTGCACCATGGTGGGGGGGCATTTTTGCCGAGCTCTGGAGGCTTTCCTCAAGTCTCCGGGATGGTCTCCCAGCTCCAGAGGCTCTCTGGAAGCCAGAAATGGGCCCATTTTCGGCCTTTCTGAACTTCCAGCCCATTTTTTGCCCTCCCTGAGCCTCCGTACATGCCTTGCGCTTACCTGCATCCAAAATGGGCCACATGGGGACTCCTGGGAGGGGAGGGATGGGCAGGGCCACCCAGGAGTGGGATTTGGGGGTTCTCCGAACTGCACAGAACCTAAACTAGAAGATCTCCCGAACCCCTGTGAAGGTGGGATTCAGCTGGTTCTGACCAGTTCTGAAGAACCAGTAGCGGAAATTTTGAGTAGTTCGGAGAACCTAGAGATATCCTTCCCCTGCCACGCCCACGAAGCCATGGCCACAGAACTGGTAGTAAAAAGAAATTGAATGTCAGGAATTTCACCCCTGTTGTTATCCAGGCTGATGTTCCAGCTGAATGGATGGATTGGAATGTGTGGAACTGATAATTACATCCTCACTCCAACTGTGCCATTATGGTATTAATATGGCATGATGGTGGAGAAACCCTCCCAGCAGCATGGTATTATAGAGCAGTTTTCTGCAGTCTGGGCCTTTCAGATGTGTTGGTCTCTAAGGATGGTGGGATTGTGGTCGGGTGGGATTCAAATTTTTTAACAACCGGTTCTATGGGCATGGCTTGGTGGGCGTGGTTTGGTGGTCATGTGATTGGCTGGGCGTGTCCAACTCAATATTACATCGAGGCACGCATTTCCTCGCCTGGCCTCTCATGACTGCAGGGATGCTGCAACAAACTCCAGATAAGTTCCTGAGAGAGGAAGTCCAGTCCTGCCAAGAACGTAATAAAGGTTAATGGAGAGGCAGTTTCTGTAAGCAACACCAGAATGTTTCCTTCCTGCCAGGGACCACTAATTGGTTCTGTAGGTGTGGCTTAATTTGTGGGTGTGGTTTGGTGGTCATGTGACTGGGCATGGCTTGGATGTAAATATTATAAATATTTATATAAATATTGATTTTTTTTATTTAAAAAAGGGCAACTTTTATCCAAAAACAAGAAAAGCAAGGCAAAAACTCAAAAACATTGAGTTGCCCACAGAATCACAGATCCATTCAGAGATCTATCTATCTGCCATCGGCTAGCTCAGTCTGTCACATAAAATTTGCTTGCAGGCAAACTCACAAAATTTACTCGCAACACATCATGCATGTAAATATATATATTTTTATAAAAAAAGAGAAATTTTACCCAAAATCAGGCAAAGCAGGCAGGCAGATTGAGCTGCTCACAGAATCATTCAGTGATCTATCTGCCATCGGCTAGCTCAGTCTCTCAAATTTGCTTGCACTGAATTTTCTTGCAAGCAAACCTCCAGTCCTAAGGGAAGTTTGGCTGTACTTAAAAGCAAAGCCGAAGATCTAAAGACTAGCTGGAAAGCAAGAAATCCAACCATTTTTCTGCTTCCTAGCTAATCTAAATCTCCCAGCACAGAGAACAGATGATGGTCGGAAAAAGGAAAAATAGCAATTTAGCAGGCAAGTTTACTGGATAAGGAGTGAGTGGGTGGGGAGGGTTCCCACGGGCCATGTGGGCAGCGCAGCCTTGTTTCTGTGCAGCCTGGATTAATTGTTTTGGGGGGGGTGCTCTTGGGATGAGATTTCTCTGTGGTCCACCAAAATTTTCTCACGGCCCAACAGTTGGCGACTGCTGCTCCAAAGCACCTGAGGGCAGGAAAGGAAGCAATGGATGGAAACTAATCAAGATGAGAAGCAACTTAGAACTAAGGAGAAATTTCCTGACAGCTAGAACAATTAACCAGTGGAACAACTTGTCTCCAGAACTTGTAAATGCTCCAACACTGGAAGTTTTTAAGAAGAGACTGGATAAACATTTGTCTGAAGTAATGTAGAGTTTCCTGCCTAAATGGGGTTGGACTAGAAGACCTCCAAGGTACCTTCCAACTCTGTTATTCTAATATCGATAACCACTTGTGCTATGGTAGAATATTTGCTTTATATGCCAAAAAAATCCTAGCAAGTTCAACTCCTGGTATCTTCAGGTAGGGCTGGGAAAGAATGATGTCTGGAGAATGTTGCTATAAGCAATATCAGACTTTGGACTTTGGTCCCCATCAGCTCAACAATCCTGCTAACTGGCAAGGGTGCTATGGATTGCCCATCTCCAGCTCTGCCTCCCTAGGCAATGCTGCCCTGATTCAGGGTGGGTGAGTTCCTAAGCAGCCTCTTGCTTTTCACTCATTTTCTCTAGGCATGAATGAATATTTTTCCTCCCAAGTTTAAATGATGCATAAGAACTATGCCATGATGAAAGTCAACGTTGCCCTCCATGAATACATATGTGATCCCTTATGTACAGGAATTGTCCCTTGTCAGGTTCTGTACTGGCACTTCTCCATCTGGTACTTCCGGCATATGCCATTAGGTCTCATTATTAAGAATTCATAGTTGCTTTGGGTAATGATATGGTCATTTCCCCCCCCCCCCAATTCTTCTTCATTGTCCCTATTTTTCTTTCTTCCATTCAGTCAGAGACTGACCGCACACAAACCTCTGCAATTTTCTTGGTAACGTTTTTCAGAAATGGTTTGCCATTGCCTCCTTCCTAGGTCACTCAGCTGGCTTTGTGCCTAAGGCAGGACTACAATTCACGGTATGGAAATTTCTAGCCTGATGCCTTAATCATTACATCAAACTGGCCTTCCCATCACCCTATGAATCATGACTAAACTTGTTTGGTGAATGTGGATGATAGATAGATAGAAAAATAGAAAGGAGGATAGAGGGGGGAAGAGTGGGGGGAATAGAGACAGACAGACAGAGATATATACTGTAGATACGGTAGGAAGATAGATTATGAATAGATAGAGAATTGAGAATTGTCTCCTGTGCTTAAAATTCCCCTACGATAAGTTTTACTACTGGTTTCTCCACATTCAGCTTTTCTTCCTGAGTCTTTAACTAAGAAATGTGATGCTCCTTGTGAACAAGACTCAGCAATAGTCTTAATCTCAGATTATCTATCTATCTATCTATCTATCTATCTATCTATCTATCTATCTAT
>BLBF01000021.1:8145988-8168385 GCA_015471245.1 Laticauda colubrina | reverse complement strand
CCAATCAGAATGGTAGATTTGGAGTCATCCACTTTACATACAGAACAGGTGATGACAGAAAATCACACTGGTCAAAGCTCCTTTCTCACTATACATTTGGCCTTATTCTATCATGTGCTTGTTTTATCTCCCCTTTATCTATCCTTGTCCTTTCTACATATTAACAAATGTTTTTCTTTGGAGCTTGAGAAGGGTGGAATGATAGTCTGAATCATTCTAAAAGCAACAAACTCGTCTGGATCGAATCCCATGGCTCCTTCCCACCGCCCAGCCTGCCAAGCATTTCTTTAAATCCTCTGGCTCCCATCTTGTCAGTCCATGTGGATATATTTTTTTAAATCAAGCAAAAGGGAGAGCAGCTTTAGCATCCTTGGTGCTCTTTGAGCTTGGCTGTTTGCAGACATTGAATTGCCCAACTAGGTAACATCCTCCATGGTAGTGAGTGTGGAATTTGCTCCTTTTTTAACAATAGCTTGCCCTGCCCCTGGTGATGGTGGTGGTGGGGTTGTTTTTTTTCCTTGGTGTAGCTCCTTGATTAGGGTATTTTCTGTTTGATTGCTTGTCTGTTGATTGTTTGACTCTGTTTGTTCCTTGATTAGGATATTGTACATCTCTTGGTATTCAGTTGTATGTAGCTTCCCACAACTGAAATTCAAGAGATGGGGGAACAATTGGTCCTCTCTTTGTGGAGAGAGGTGGCTACACTTTCAGACATTTTCATCATGTCTGAAAATCAGGTTGGCTGAGATGAATGCCATCTTGCTCCTTATTATGTTACAGAGTCCAAAGAAAGCACCTGTTCAAAAACATTGCCTTTTTGCCTCCCACATTCTCTTGATATGACTCCTGCTCATTGGGCTGAAGCTCAGAACATCAGCAGAGTGCCAAGTCACCATAGAAGCAGAGCCACACTGATAACAGATTTTTTTTTATTTTTGTGGGGGATCTTTAGGGAATACTAAGGAATTCTCGGAAGGTGATAAAACCTATTTGAAGATGGCAGTGGTGAACTGCTTCAGTATTGTTTCTAGGGAAACTAATAAAGGAAGTTTTTACCTTTCTTGTTGGGGCTGTCGTTTTCTCCCGTCCCTCTGTTTTACAGTCTTGGTTTCAATTAGGAGGCATAAAGGGAACTAGCAGATATCTCCTAAGTTCGAATGAGGCAAATGACTTCTCTAAAATACCATTAGCAATCTAAAGTAGAATAGGAGTTGCTCTTTTTATGGACAGCTATGGTGATTCAACCCAGAATCAGGAAGGACATTGGGATTCATGTATTTCTGGAAATCTTGTTTAATCCATTTCTGGAATAGCTGCAGGCTGCAAAGGGGACATCGTTCGTTTTCTGAATGCTCCTGTGCTTGTGTCCAGAGGGCTGAAAATGAAACTCTGTGTGTGTGTGTGTGTGTGTGTGTGTGTGTGTACACACACCTATATTCTGTCTCCCTGCCTGACATTGCAAGGAGGACTGGAACGATGGAGAGGATGGATGTTCCATGTTAATCTCCAGAGTAGTGTGTCTCTTGAGAGTTTATCTGACCCAATGCTTGAAGTAAGCCTCCTAAGAACACAGTTTGAGGAACAAAACAAAACCAACCCCAGATTCCACCTCAAACAAAATTCCAGCCTAATTTTGAATCAGCGTGTCTGGCTCAGCATGACATGGAAAAAATGACTGTGCTTGGGGTAGCAGAAAATAAATCAGTGTAATTCTTCCAAGAGCTCTTCAGAGTTTGCTAACCAATCTAGGGGGCTGTATCCAAGCAGCAATACTTACTGGTACACCTCTGCCTACCTTCAATCTGTATGCCCCTAAATTTTCCCTGCAGTGTTCTCTAACATATGGGAATGTTCTGAGAAGTGCAGGTTTGAAATGATGAATTCTCCTAATTCAGCAATTTTTCTTTGCTCCTCTTGCAATTTCTCTCTGAAGAAATCTTTAAAAGCTGACCTTTCAATGTTTATTCCTTGCTATTCAATTCCTGCTATATGAAATCATAAGGAACCCCACCCCTCCGTATCTTGATATGAATTTTTAAAGAACATTCCTTGCCTGCTCCTTCCCATTTGTCCTGGTTCTGTGGCCAGTAAATTGATGTGAAGTACACTCCCTGAAAGTAGAACTTGAAAATCACCATCTTAAACTTTCTGCCAAGATTTTAAAGAAAAGGCTACTGTGTCCTTCAGACCAGAAGATGCAGCAGGTGGAGAATCTGCTACATGCTTAAAAAAAAAAAAGATTAAAGAAACAGGTGAAGAAAAGGTTCTAGTGTACCTCAGGAAAAAAAGAGCAGTTGGTGTAGGAAGACACTGTTGGAAAAAGTGTCTATGTGGAAGCTGAGGCTTAACAGTGTCATTGTTGCTCATGTACTCAAACTCAACATGTTCCGTCCGGAAAAACGCGAGGTAGACCGGGTTCCAACAACAAAGTCTTTATTTCAGAACAGTTGCAAAACGGAACATTGGCTCAAGCCGCGACAGCCCTTTTATACTTTTCTGTCTGCTGGCTTGTAGCCAATGGCATTCATTTGATTTTGCTGCCTTTGTGCGGCTTCGGGGATTGGTTCCTTTTGAACCTATCCCCATTAGTTTTTAGTAACCAATCAGAATGAGTTATTTGGAATCTACTATATTTATACAGAACACCCCTCCACTCTTAGTTCAGTCCTACGTGGTGACGTAGTCGCGCAGGTAGGTGGGGCTTCTCCTGACTCGACTGGACTTGCGCGGTTCATTATTGTTGGAGGCTTCGACCGGTTCGAATGGGGTTGCTGTGTCTTCTGTCCTTCTCCATGGAACCGCCTGGAAGGGTGAGTCAGCCATTTTACTGCCGCCTGAGTTTCTTAGGCCGGTGGTTTTGCCGCTCCCTCCCGTTTCCTCCGGGCAGGTCGAGCTGGCCTGGCTGGCCCCTTCGGATGGACTCTTCTCGCAACTTTCTTCAAACAGTGAGTCTTTTATTTGCTCTTTTTGATTGTTATTGTTTTCGAAGTTTAATTTAAACGGTTCTTTATTGATTTCTCGCATTTCCCCCCCCTCTTTGGTTTGAATTTCGTCGTGTTTTTCTATGTGTGGTTGTGTGTTTGCATTTCGTTCTATATTTCGGGAGCGAAGCTGGTCTATGTGCCGCTTCCATTCCCTGCCGTCGTCTACCGTTAGTCGGTAGGATTTAGGGCCTGTTATTTGTGTAATTTGTCCGGGTAGCCATAATGGGTCCCCGGTAAAAATTTTTGCATAAACTAAGTCGCCTATTGCAAAGGGCCTGAATCGAGTGGATGAGTCGGGGGGGGGGGTTTCTGGTGTGAAATTTGGGTGCAATCTGTCTAGATGCGACCTTAGTTTCCTTCCCATCAGTAATTCTGCTGGGGTTTTGTTGGTTGTAGTACTGGGTGTGATATGTTGGAGAGTGAGTAATCGATTTATTTTATTTTGGACATCCGCAGTGTCCATTTTTTCTGAACCCTCCTTGGTAAACCTGACCATTCTCTCTGCCCTACCGTTTGCAGCCGGGTGGGCCGGCGCGGTTAGGGCATGTCTTATACCTAGGGAGGCTAGATATTGCTCGAATTGGAGACTGGTTAATTGTGGCCCGTTGTCGGACACTAGGACGTCCGGTAGGCCATGGGTTACAAAGAGATTGTCAAGTTGTTTTATAACGGTTTCTGTTGTCGTAGATGGCATAATTTTTACCTCCAGCCAATTAGAGTATGCATCCACGACAATCAGAAACATATGCCCCTTGGTCAGACCCGCAAAATCGATGTGGATTCGTGACCTGGGGCCTCTTGGGGTTTCCCAGTCTCTTATGGGTGCTTTTGGCAGGGACGGCCTGATTCTTTGGCATTTATTGCACGAGTTTACCCAGTATTCGATGTCCCTATCTATACCCGGCCACCAGACATAGCTTCTAGCAAGGCTTTTCATTTTAACTATTCCCGTGTGGCCTTCGTGAAGCATACCCAGTACCTTGGTTTGTAATTTGTTAGGAATAATTACCCGATCACCCCACAATAAACAACCTTTTTGGATTGAGAGTTCAGTTTGTCTGGTCCGGAAAGGTTTAAAGTTCTCAGTTTTTTGGTTTTCCGGCCAGCCTTTACCTACCCAGTTAAGTACGCGGGCAGTCAATGGGTCTTTTGTGGTGGCTCTGGCGACATCATTCGCAGATATGGGTAGATCGGGGCAAGTCTCTATCTGCAATGCTGTCATTGTTGGTGCCGGGTCTTCCTCTGTTGATGGCAATGGTGCTCTGCTCAAAGCATCTGCATGGGAAATTTGTTTCCCTGGGTGATGTGTCAGAGTATAGGAATAGGCTGCTCGGAACTCTGACCATCTAGTCATTCATGGGGACAGAATATTCGGTGTGGGCTTGTTTCCCGCCAAAATTCCTAGTAGCGGTTTGTGATCTGTTACGATTTGAAAAGTTCTTCCATATAGGTACTCGTGGAAGCGTTTCACTCCGGCAACAATTGCTAGAGCTTCTCTGTCCAACTGACTGTAATTACGCTCGGTTTTGGACAGGGCCTTTGAATAGTATGCGACGGGTGCCTCTCTCCCATCAGGCAATTGGTGGCTCAGGATGGCACCGACTCTGAATGGCGAGGCATCGCAGGTCACCATCAATGGCAGTGTGTTGCTAAACTGGATAAGAACGGTGTTTGATGTTAATAAGTCTTTTATTCCTTGGAAAGCTTTTTTTTCTCTAAGCCCCCATGTCCAAATTGTTTTCTTGTCCAGTAATCGATGCAATGGTTCCGCTATTGTGGCTTTTTGGGGTCGGAACACATTATAAAAGTTTATCTTTTATAGCTCTTACTTTTTTTTCGGTGGGGTGTATGCCCTCTCCATCAATTAAATATCCTAAAAACTCGACGCGATCAGTCATTAGGCAGCACTTTTCTTTCTTTACTTTAAGGCCAGATTCTCTGAATTTATTTAGGACATCTTTAAGTCTTTTCTTAAGCTGGGTTGCATCTTTGGCCGAAATTAAGACGTCGTCAAAGTATGGCACAACCCCTTTTATACCATTTAACAGGCGTTCCATGAGGCTCTGAAAAACGCCTAGGGCTACGCTTACTCCAAATTGGAGTCTGTTACATTTGAATGCCCCTTTGTGAGTCACTATTGTTTGTGCTTCCGCCGTTAAGGGGTCTACTGGGAGCTGTTGGTATGCCTGTGCTAGGTCTAGTTTAGCGAAAACTTTTCCTCCCCCAAGAGAGTGCAGTAGGTGTTGCACAACTGGCACCGGGTACGCGCTCTGTTGCAATGCGTGGTTCAGGGTAGCCTTGTAGTCGCCACAGATTCGAACCGACCCGTCTGGCTTAATTGGTGTCATAATTGGTGTTTCCCATCTAGCATGGTCGACCGGTTCTAAAACCCCTTGATCTATTAATTTATGTAGTTGTTCCTCTATTTTTTCTTTTAAAGCAAAAGGAACCCGTCTGGCCTTTAGCCTTTTAGGGGTTATCTGTGGGTCCAGACTAAAAGAAATGGGGGTTCCCCGATACCTGCCTAGGGAGCCGTCGAAGACATCCTGGAATTCTTGGATCAGGTCTTCTTCCCAGTCAGTTGCGGCCACCCGGTCTACTCCGGTCATCCCGATGCCCAATGGTGCGAACAATTCGATACCCAGGAGGCTTGGTCGATCTCGGTCGACTATTGTCAATGGTAGTACTGCAACATGTTGCCTGTAAGCGACTCGAAAATGTCCCAAGCCGATTACAGGAATTCGGTTTCCCTGATAATCTTTGAGGGTTAGTTTTTGTCTCTGGAGTTCCTTAATTTTGATGTCTGGAATCAGTTTTTTGAGGGTGTCCCATGACACCATGGATAGGAACGATCCAGAATCAACTTCCATCTCACAGGGGCTGTCTTCAATTTTTACAACTATTTTTACTTTCTTCCCGCTTTCCGTCTGAGCGCTTCTGATAGTGAAAGTTTGGTATGCTTTCTCCCGGTTAGTGGCTTGCCTGTTTCACTGCCACTTTCTCTCGGAGAGTCTTGGCTCCGGCTTTGCTGGGGAGTCGTTTCGTCTCTTTGGGCTGTAATTCTTTTTGTTTCTGCAGACTCTCTCGATATGCCCCCTTTTCTTGCATGCTCTGCAAATGGCATCGAGGAATCTGCAATCGGCTCGGGGATGGTTTCCCCCGCAGCCAGCACATTCCCGCCGATTTCTATTTTCGCGCCCTTTCTTGTTAGCGTATAGGCGGTGGATTTCGTTGTCTTCCTCCCCGGATTCTGACGTCTCCTCGAGTTCTTCGTAATGAGTGGTTGTGGGAGGTTGTTTTTTCCCTCTGGCCGGGCTTTTTTCATCGTTGCTTGCATTCATTTGTTTCATCATATCTGCCGATTTTTTGGCGGCTTCAGCAGCCGAGGCTTCTGCAATAGCTTCGGCTACTGATATGTTGGGTTTGTTCAGTAGCTTGCTCTGTATGGTTGAGTCTCTTAACCCCAATATCACTCGATCCCGCATCGCTTCATCTAAGTTAAGAAACTTGCACGCTCCCCCTATTTGGCATCGGACGGCTACAAAATCAGCGATGGTTTCGCCTTCTTTCTGGTCTCTCCGATAACACTCGTGCTGCTTTATTAGGTTTGACACCACTGGTGCATAGTGGGCCTTTAATGTTCTTTGGAGCTCGGTCCACGTCAATTGTTTGACATCTCGGGGCTTTGCCAAATCCTTGGCCATTTTAAAAATCGCGGGCCCACAGTGTGTCAAGAAAACAGCTCTTTTTCGCTGGTCTGAGATTTCTTCCATCTCATTGCTCTCTAGGCACATCTGGAAACGGTCTACGTAAGATTCCCAATCTTCTTCATTGGGGTTGAAGGGTGCGGGCAGCGCATTGTTTCTGGCCATTGCTCTTTGTCTGGCTTTTCTGTCACCGCATGCTCAGTCTTGCGTTTGGGACGATCCCACCTTCGTCGCCAGTTTTCCGTCCGGAAAAACGCGAGGTAGACCGGGTTCCAACAACAAAGTCTTTATTTCAGAACAGTTGCAAAACGGAACATTGGCTCAAGCCGCGACAGCCCTTTTATACTTTTCTGTCTGCCGGCTTGTAGCCAATGACATTCATTTGATTTTGCCGCCTTTGTGCGGCTTCGGGGATTGGTTCCTTTTGAACCTATCCCCATTAGTTTTTAGTAACCAATCAGAATGAGTTATTTGGAGTCTACTATTTTTATACAGAACACAACAGATGGCAGTATGGTTAGCAAGCAGTGTTGCTTTCCCATAAGAGGTAAACGTTAACATTGCAACAGGTAAATAAAACAGTATTATTAAACAGTCTGTATTTTATTCCACCAACACGCTAGGAACCTTATTTCTTCCAACTTTAGATCTAGATGGCATCTTATAATCTTACAACAAATCTGTTGGATGGCCATATTATTGGTGAAAGCAATTGTAAAGCTAAAAGATGAGATCTGGTGAAGTTTAAAAGCATTCATCCTATTTAAATGAATAAAGAATGCTTACTTTTCTAACATCAATTTTAATCTAAATAAAAGAATCCTGGTGAGATCTGTGTTAGGCAGAGTCCTTACCTAGTGTAATCTATCTATTTTGGAAAATGCTAAATACAAAAAGATAGCATACGATATGGTGTTTCTCTGACAGGATATTCAATGTTTTTTGGGGGGGCAAAATGATAGTCCTAAGCTAGTACACTATGCATCTGTTAAATATACACAAAAGATCCCCCTTTTAGACTGAAAGAGCTCCTAAAATTGGCCCGTTTCAGCTTTCTATTGCAGTGCATCAAACAGGCTAGGTATGAATATTTAAAGAACAAAATGTCTAGAAATGTAACATGTGCAGACATGATTTATTCCCAAACTCTGTGTCATCCCCAGTTAAAAATATTATGGTGTCTATAATGTTTTAGAGTTGCTTAAGCTTTTGTTAATGCTGTTAAAAGTTAGAAAATCTCAGGCATCCTTACCAATGTTTTACCTTATATATCTCTTGTCTCAGTTGTAGAGGCCTGTAGATGAAATTGATTATTTGCATCTTTTGCATCCTGGCTTCAGGTGGGGATATTGTAAGGAAATGGCATTATTCTTATTTTATTCCTCTGGAGGGATCAGAAAAGAGGTGGTATTACTGTCTTGATCCTCCTGGATCTCTCAGTGGCTTTCAATACCATCAACCATGGACCAGTTTCAGGGATCGAGAGTGGGGAAGCACTGTTTCGGAGTGGTTTTTCTCCTTTCTCCATAGTTAATTCCAGTCAGTGCTTGTGTGGACCTAGCTTTAGCTCCTCACAACGTGGAACATCTCAAGGCTAGGGTGTCTCACTGTTCCTTTTTAAATATCTACCTGAAAACCAGCCAGAGCTGGCATGCAATTTGGAGGTCCTCCTAAATTTGTGGCTTCTGCTCAAAGAGCAGGTGGCAGTCATGTTTAGGGAGCTTTGCAGAGATACAATTGTGCACCAATTGTACCACTCCTGGACTGTGAGGCCTTGCTCACGCTCATTCATACTTTGGTTACTTCCTCTTGGAAATGCAATGTGGCCTACATGGGGCTGTCGATCCCTGAAGAGCACCAGGAAATTACAAGTGGTGCAGAATGCTGCAACTCACACAATGCTGGGCACTTCTTGGTTTACTCATGATACACACCTGCTATGAAAGCTGCACTGGCTCCCAGTTTCTTTCTGGACACAATTTAAGGTGCTTACTACCTTTGTAGCCTTACCTGGCAGAAAGCCAAGTTATTTGTGGGACTGCCTGACTTGAAGGTGTTTGCTTGCTCCAATAAGCCAGACAGTATACGCATACCCTTGAGTCCCATCCCTTAAGTATTGCTATTTAATGAGACCTAGGAAGTGTGCCTTTTGTATAGTAGTACTGCTCCATGAAACACATTTCTCCCTGGGATCCAGCACACTCCTTGCTTTTAGCCTTCTGAAAAGCCATAAAGGGCTGGTTTTTCCCCCAGAGACTGGGTCAGTGTAACACTGAAGCATTGTATAGATTGATGGATTGGAGATGATTAGTCAGGCTCCTGTTTTTTTCTTTACTTTTTCTTTTACTTCGTTTCATTTTATTATTGTTGTGAACTGCCCAGAGTTGGGTTTTGCAAGATGGGCAGCCATATAAATCTTTTAAATAAATAAATGTCAGCTCAAAGCAAATTAGTTAAAACTAAGCTGTTTTAATAAATGGTACTTACTGTTTTTAATTCTTTTCCTTAAAAGCTAATTATATTTGCTTGAAGGTTTGCATGTTATTTTCAGTATTAGCTTAATAAATTATTGTGATTATTTCCTGTAGTAAATTCTCCAGATCAACCATATTCTGCTTCAATTTTTTTAACATTAAACAGCATTAAAATTCAAGGGCTGAAGATGATAGCTTGATTTAGAATACTTGTATAAAGCTGCAAAGAAGCCAAGAATTCTCATCAGTGCAGGGAAATATCTGAAATACAGTTTAATTTAAGGTAAAATAGTGAAAATTAAGTCTCTGTTCAATTGCTCTAAATAGACAGCTTGGTCGGAATTTTCCGAAAGTGGGATTTTCAAATTAAAGCTGTAATACTATTTCATTATTTCACTGTATCTGCAAGATACTGTATTTGATTGCATTGCTCTCCTGCATTTCTGTTGATTGCTTAAGATGGCAGCCTGCATAGGTTTGATGCCAGAGCAACCATTTTAACTGGTATAGGTATTCCTTGCTTTATGACTATAATTGAGACCAGAATTTCCATTGTCAGCATTGTTAAGTGGCTGCAACCATTATAAATAAATGCTGAATGCAAAGCAACCAAATTTTGATCATGTGATTGTGATGGTGCTGTGTTGGTTGTAAGGGCAAGAACTTGATTGCAAGTCACATTTTTTTCAGTGCCATTGTATCTTTGAATGGTTAGTAAATGTGTTCCGTCCGGAAAAACGCGAGGTAGACCGGGTTCCAACAACAAAGTCTTTATTTTATAACACAGTTGAAAAAAGGAACATTGGCTCAAGCTGCGGCAGCCTTTTATAGGTTTTTCTCTGCCGGCTTGTAGCCAATGACAGGTATTTAATATTTGCCGCCTTTGAGCAGCTCTATGGATTGGTTCCTTTTGAACCAATCCCCATTCAAGTTCTTTCGCCAATCAGAAACCTGTATTTAGGAGTCTACTATTCTTTATACAGAACACCCCTCCCCTCTTGGCTTAGTCCTACGTGGTGACGTAGTCGCGCAGGTAGGTGGGGCTTCTTTTGACTCGACTGGACTTGCGCGGTTCATTCTTGTTGAAGACTTTGACCGGTTCAGATGGGGTTGCTGTCTCTCTTGTTCTTTCCCATGGAACCGCCTGGAAGGGTAAGTCAGCCATTTTACTGCCGTCTAGATTTCTTAGGCCGGTGGTGTTGCCGCTCCCTCCTGGACTCTCCTGGCAGGTCGAGCTGGCCTGGCTGGCCCCTTCATCTGGACTTTCCCCACGATTGTCTTCTAACTGTACGTCGCTTTTATGCTCTTTTTGATTGCTATTGTATTCTGTATTTAATTTTAACGGTTCTTTATTATTTTCTCGTATTTCCCCTCCCTTTTTGGTTTGGTTTTCGTCGTTTTTTAATATTTGTGGTTTTGTGTTTGTACTTCTTTCGATGTTTCGGGAACAAAGCTGGTCTATGTGCCGCTTCCATTCCCTGCCGTCGTCTATGGTTATTCGGTAGGACCGGGGGCCTGTAATTTGCGTGATTGTTCCTGGTAGCCATAATGGGTCCAGGGTGGCCTTCGTGAAGCATATTGAGTACCCTCGTTTGTAATTTGGAGGGGATAACAACCCGATCACCCCATAACAAACAACCCTTTTGAATTGAAAGTTCAGTTTGTCTGGTCCAGAAAGGCTTAAAGTTCTCAGTTTTTTGGTTTTCCGGCCAGCCTTTACCTACCTAGTTCAGTACATGGGCAGTCAATGGGTCCTTTGCGGTGGCTCTGGCGACATCATTTGCAGATATGGGCAGATTTGGGCATGTCTCTATCTGCAAGGTGGTCATTGTTGGTGCTGGATCTTCCTCTATAATTGGTAGCGGAGTTCTGCTCAAAGCGTCTGTATGGGAGATTTGTTTCCCAGGGCGATGTGTTAGAGTATACGAGTAGGCTGCTAGGAATTCTGACCATCTAGTCATTCGCGGGGATAAAATGTTCGGTGTTGGTTTGTTTCCCGCCAAAATTCCAAGTAGCGGTTTATGGTCCGTTACTATTACAAATGTTCTTCCATATAGATATTCGTGGAAGTGTTTTACTCCGGCGACGATTGCCAGGGCTTCCCTGTCCAATTGCCTATAATTTCGCTCGGCTTTAGACAGAGTCTTTGAATAGTATGCGATGGGTGCCTCTCTTCCATCTGGCAATTGGTGACTCAGGATGGCACCGACTCCAAATGGTGAGGCGTCGCAGGTTACCGTCAATGGCAGTGTGTTGCTAAACTGGATGAGAACGGTGTTTGATGTTAATAAGTTTTTTATTCTTTGGAAAGCTTTCTTTTCTCTATACCCCCAAGTCCAAATTGTTTTCTTATCCAGTAATCGGTGTAATGGTTCCGCTATTGTTGCTTTGTGGGGTAGGAACACGTTATAAAAATTTATTAGTCCCAAAAATGCCTGCAGTTCAGTTTTATTCCTTGGTTCTGGTGCGTCTTTAATAGCTCTGACTTTTTTTTCGATAGGGTGTATGCCCTCTCCATCTATCAAATATCCCAAAAATTCGACACGATCAGTCATTAGACAGCATTTTTCTTTCTTTACTTTAAGGCCAGATTCTCTGAATTTATTTAGGACATCTTTAAGTCTTTTCTTAAGCTGGGTTGCATCTTTGGCTGAAATTAGGAAATCGTCGAAGTATGGTACGACCCCTTTTATACCATTTAACAGGCGTTCCATGAGACTCTGGAAAAGGCCTTGGGCTACGCTTACTCCAAATGGGAGTCTGTTGCATTTGAATGCCCCTTTGTGAGTCACTATTGTTTGTGCTTCAGCCGTTAAGGGGTCTACTGGGAGCTGTTGGTAAGCTTGTGCTAGGTCTAGTTTAGCGAAAACTTTTCCTCCCCCAAGAGAGTGTAATAGGTGTTGCACGACTGGCACCGGGTATGCGCTTTGTTGCAGCACGTGGTTCAGGGTAGCCTTGTAGTCGCCACAGATTTGAACCAACCCGTGTGGTTTAATTGGCGTTACAATTGGTGTTTCCCATTTAGCATGGTCGACCGGTTCTAAAACCCCTTGATCTATTAATTTATTTAGTTGTTCCTCTATTTTTGCTTTTAGAGCAAAAGGAACTCGTCTGGCCTTTAGTCTTTTAGGGGCTACCTGGGGGTCTAGACTAAAAGAAATTGGGGTCCCCCGATACCTGCCTAGGGAGCCATCGAAAACGTCCTGGAATTCTTGGATCAGGTCTTCTTCCCAGTCGGTTGCGGCCACCCGGTCTACTCCGGTCATCCCGATGCCCAATGGTGCGAACCATTCGATGCCCAGGAGGCTTGGTCGATCTCGGTCGACTATCGTTAATGGTAGTACTGCGACATGTTGTGTGTAGGCGACTTGGAAATGTCCTAGGCCTACTACAGGAATTCGGTTTCCTTGATAGTCCTTGAGGGTTAGTTTTTGTCTCTGGAGTTCCTTGATCTTGATGTCTGGGACCAGTTTTTTGATGGTGTCCCATGACACCATTGATAGGAAAGATCCAGAGTCAACCTCCATTTCGCAGGGGTTGTCTTCAATTTTTACAATTATTTTTACCTTCTTCCCGCTTTCCGTCTGAGTGCTTCCGATAGTGAAAGTCTGGTATGCTTTTTCCCGGTTAGTGGCTTGCTTGTTTCGCTGCCACTTTCTCTCGGATAGTTTTGGCTCAGTCTTTGCTGGGGAGTCACTGCGTCTTTTTGGGCTGTAATTCTTTTTGTTTCTGCAGACTCTCTCGATATGCCCCCTTTTCTTGCATGCTCTGCAAATGGCATCGAGGAATCTGCAATCGGCTCGAGGATGGTTTCCCTCGCAGCCAGCACATTCCCGCCGGTTTCTGTTTTCGCGCCCTTTCTTGTTGGCGTATAGGTGGTGGATTTTGTTGTCTTCCTCCCCGGATTCTGACGTCTCGTCGAATTCTTCGTAATGAGTGGTGGTGGGAGATTGTTTTTTCCCTCTGGCTGGGCTTGTTTCGTCGTTGTTCGCGTTCATTTGTTTCATTTTATCCGCCGATTTTTTCGCGGCTTCAGCAGCCAAGGCTTCTGCGATAGCTTCGGCTTCTGATATGTTGGGTTTATTCAGTAGCTTGCTCTGTATATTAGAGTCTCTTAACCCCAATATTACTCGATCCCGCATCGCTTCATCTTAATTCAGAAACTCGCACGCTCCCCCTATTTGTCAGAGGGCTGCCACAAAATCAGCGATGGTTTCACCTTCTTTCTGGTCTCTCCGATAAAACCTGTGCCGCTTTATTAAATTTGACACCACCGGTGCATAGTGGGCTTTTACTGTTCTTTGGAGCTCTGTCCAAGTCAATTGTTTTACATCTCGGGGCTTCGCCCAAAGCCTTGGCCATTTTGAAGTTTGCGGGCCCACAGTGTGTCAAGAAAACAGCTCTCTTGCGCTGGTCTGAGATTTCCTCCATCTCATTGCTCTCCAGGTACATCTGGAAACGGTCTATGTAGGATTCCCAATCCTCTTCATTGGGATTGAAGGGTGCGGGCGGCGCGTTGTTTCCAGTCATTGTTCTTCGTCTGGTTTTATCTGTCACCGCATGCTCAGTCTCGCGTTTAGGACAATCCTACCTTCGTCGCCAGTGTTCCGTCCGGAAAAACGCGAGGTAGACCGGGTTCCAACAACAAAGTCTTTATTTTATAACACAGTTGAAAAAAGGAACATTGGCTCAAGCTGCGGCAGCCTTTTATAGGATTTTCTCTGCCGGCTTTTAGCCAATGACAGGTATTTAATATTTGCCGCCTTTGAGCAGCTATGTGGATTGGTTCCTTTTGAACCAATCCCCATTCAAGTTCTTTAGCCAATCAGAAACCTGTATTTAGGAGTCTACTATTCTTTATACAGAACAAAATGATTGGTTGTAAGTCAAGGATTACCTGTATACTTGGCAGCAAGAGACCAATGACCCACTTATCCAGTTGAGTAGGGACTTGAATTTGAACCCCCTTGGTTTGAGTCCAACATCTTGTCCAGTATATGTCACTCTCTCTTTCCAGCTGTCAATATTTGTAGGTATTTAAAATTATTGATGAAATAGAAAACAATTTAATTGGGCTAAATAGTCTTTTATTTTAAAAAATGAAATGGTGTTTTGGGTGGATATTTTTGAAAAGAGCAGTTTTTAATGAGAGAGAAACTGTTTTGAAAGACATTGTTCCTTCTTGTGGTTTAAGGTGAAAAATGCTTTAGAAAATAGTCAATTATTCTATCCCCTATGCAAAAAGTATAAATTATTGGAGATTTTTTTTATGTAGTCTAATGTGTTTGGTACATACTTTAGAGCAGGGTTATCAAACTCGTGGCCCACGGACCGAATGCATCACACACTGGCTACGCCCATCCTGTTTAGCGAAGAGGAAAAAGTCAGGATATGTCACGTGATGTCTCAAGTTTGACACCCCTGCTTTAGAGAGTTTCAGTAAGAAATAGTTTTAATTGAGTTCATACATTGTAATTAACTGCTGCCACCTTCTATTCTTTCATAAATGGGCACAAAAATGCATTGCCCGAATTACAGTAAGCTATAATGTAGTTTGCTAAGATTTGGTTCTGCATAATTTATGGACTCAACTATGGTTTCTTATTTAATGACTTATGACTATCATTAAGTGTTGTACCTTATGATTCTTGACTCTTGACGAATGTATCTTTTATGTATAGTGAGAGCATTTGCACCAAGACAAATTCCTTGTGTGTCCAAACACACTTGCCCAATAAATAATTCTATTCTATTCTATTCTATTCTATTCTATTCTATTCTATTCTATTCTATTCTATTCTATTCTATTCTATTCTATTCTGTTACCTGCGAACCAGGCCACTCTGGCTGTGTTTGCATGGTACAACTGCTATAGCTACAATTTTGCCATCAGAACTTTTCAAATGGTGAAACTTTAAAGCACCTGTCTATGTCTATAAGTGCAGTGACTACTTATAGACTGAATAACTCAAGAGAAGCATGATCTGTTGTTTATACCTTTAACAAATCATGGTTTCACATAACACAATTGCTTTAATGTGGCTCATTAAATGGATGAACCAGGTGCAAGGTGTGTACTATTGCATACATAACTTACTTCTAACCAAGAAGTTTGTGTTTTAGTAACTTAAAGAGTAGTGATTCTATTTTTCTTAGTACCTAATAATATTGTCTTGTACTGTAGACCGCAGATTAATCTTGTACTTGTTTCATTACCCTGTTCCATGTTAATTACTTTGCTATATCTGTATTAAGAAAGAAAATCAGAATTAGGCATGGTTGCCAGCATCAGATTTATAAAATGCTAGCATCCATACTTTGGCAAGGGGGACAGAATCAATAACAAAAAGGGAATTGTTGCTTTGAACCTGGAGTCATAGCATATACATGGATCTGAGAAGTTAGGAACCAGCAAATTGTTTCCAAAGAGTTGCTAAGAGAAGTGCTACTGCCCTTTACATGGAGGTATCTTTCACACCTTCCCATCATGGTCACCACATAGTTCTAGAAAAGGGAGTTGCAGCTGCAAAAGTGTAGGAGGATTAAAGATCTCTCACTCATTCGTGACTTTCTTTAGAACTGTCTCTCCAAATTCCTGCTTGTCTCCCTCTTAGCAAACAGTGGCTACAAAGCCACAAAAACCTAACTCTTCTGGTAAGTATTGGTGCAGGGTGAAGCTGAAAAGGGATTTTGGAGGGGAAGGAGGTATGGTAATTGTGGATGCCAAGAGTTTGCTGTGATGGTTTTTATGCTTTTATTGTGCTTAATGCTTTTACTGCTGTTTGCAAGCCACCCAAGGTTATGTTGCATAAAATGGGCAGCTATAATAACTAAAAGCAAAAAATTGAGCAGGATCATCTCTACCTCCACAGTAGAAATTGTTGAAATCCACAGCCTAAGAGCAAGAACAGAATATTTCCAATGAAGGGAAACTGTTGAGAAAAGAAACTGAGGCTTTTCATTCCTCTCATTTGAGGGCCCCTGATTCCAGAGTGTCCTTGAGATTAAAGAGCAGACTGCATCAGAATAAAACGGATTCTTTTTTTTTTCCAGCTTTGAGGCTATTGCCAAACAGGTCACAGGACTAAGAATGGAAAACGTGACATCGGGGACCTCAGTTCGATGTCCTTTTCCCTAAGATATCAGCCATTTTTGCTGATTATCTTATTTGGTTGGGGGAGACGCATAGTGAGGGTCCCCCAGAAATTCACCTTACAAACTATTTGCTAGAGCCCTTTTGAGCATACCAGCAACTCCTCACAGGAGTTTCTTCTCCAAAGGTGCAAACCTGAACAGAAATAAGTATACATGTATGCGGGTGGGTGGAAATATCTGGATTAACTGCCGCTCTCCTTGACAATCTTGATTCGTGTGGAATCCTGCCTGTTTCCCCTCTACACATGTATTTATTGTGAGCATAATCATCCTTAATTCTGAAAGCGGCTGCATTTATCCACCCCACCCCGCTTTGCAGCCTTCTCGGCAACGCTGCTTGGGTAGATTCCCCCCTCACACACACCTTTTTTTTTTTTTTGTTTCCCTTCTCTTCCCTCAGTCGTGGAAATCCCCCTTCAGCCAGATGGGCTGCGAAAAGGATGGGTGGGGGGCGGAGGGTCTGGGGCGAGATGGGCCGCGCTGAGGTGGGGAGACGGATAAGGCGGAGCTCCGAGCCGTGAGTTTCCTTCTGCCTCCGCCTCCACACCACCCAACAATAGCAGGCCCCGAGTCGGGCCGTGTCGCGGGAGGATGCGCCAAAGGTACCGGGGGCGGCGGGGAGGGGGTGCCTCCGTGGCGCAGGCGAGCTCAGGCTCGGTTCCCAGCCCCACCGCCCACCCCCACCTTTCGGGCCTGGAGGAACGGACAGTGGTGGTGGGCGGGGGGGGGGGGGAGGAGGGGAAGTTTAAAAGGGGGGGCGGAGAAGCCGGGGGGGGGGTTACTGGGGGGGGGGGGGGGGGGGAGAGGGCGAGCGCTTTGGAAAATGTCGGGTGTCTGAGGCGGAGCGCGAGCAGGGGAGCTGCTGCAGCAGCAGGAGCTCTTCAAGGGAGCCCGGGAGCTGCCTCGACTTCTTTTCGAAAGAGAGGAGGCAGCCGCACGTTTCCAAAGCTCTCTCGCCCGGAGCCGGCAAGGAACGTGTGGATGGAGGACCGTCGGGCGCGTGTAGGACTTGCGGGAGAGGAGGACGTGGTGGGTAGGCTTGGAAGGCTGGCAGCGCTGTCGAGAGCTTTGCGAGGAGGGGAGGGGGGTGTATGCGAGGAAGCAGCGGGGAAGACGGTCTGTGGGGCGGGGGGGGGGGAGGAGGAGGAGAAGAAGTGGTTTGTCTTTGGACGGGTCGCCCCGAAATTGGATTTGGGGACCTGGGTTGTGAAGTTGCACTGTTGGACGGGATGCATCGATAGCAGAGGAGCGGGATCCCGAGGGAGGCTGTTGCAGAAGGGCGAAATCTCATATTTCTTCGCTTCTGCGGCAGGATATCATTTGTTCTGGAGAGGAAGGGGAAAAAAAAAGGGAGAGAGAGAGAGAGAGAGACCACTACAGTTGTATTTCTTTTCTTGCTGGGATTTGGATTGAAGTGACGCCCAGATGTCTCCCTGCGGTCCGTGAGATCTGCTTAGGGCTCTTTGTGCCATGCATACAGAGGTTTGGCCCTGCAGTTTCTTCTCCCCCCCCCCCCAAAAAAAAAAAAAAAATAAAAAAATAAAAAAAATCGGAAAATGCAATGCAGCCAAGAAAACGCAGGCTTTTCCACCTCGCTAGTTTAGATCCGCTGAATGCCCTTCACTGCTTAAGTAGCCTGGACTATGTATTCTGGTAAGTGCAAAAGCCGGCCAGGACTGTTTCTTGATGTGCAACAAGGTATGTGTAAGATGTATGAGACAGAGGAGGGCGTCTTTTTTTGCAAGAGACTCTGGGAACTTGGAAGGGGTGGAGAGGAAATAGGAAGCACTCTATTTGAAAGACAGAGGCTGCCTTTTTGCAGGGAGCGTCTGGTGCGGCTTATTGGACTATTTACAAAAGCCACTGTTCAATCGGAAATCCCAAATGAGAGATTTCATAAATTCACTGTATGTCTTGGACGATGTCACAGATGTCAGTATGGTGGGAGTATTGAGGGGACCACAAGTGAAAAGCTATGGTGCCAAGACACTCTGCTGGGTCAGCTTCAGCCTGTTAAAGATTGGGATGTCCTGTGTAAAGGGATCATTTTCCTCAATCTAGTTTCCATTTGGTATGTTGGGGTTGCATCTTTCAAGATCTCCTTTAAAAAGAAAAAAAAGTATATTACTAGGATTTTATTTTATTTTTTGTGGGAGGACAAAACTATTACACTTTATTTCTTTCTAGAGCTCCAGTTAAGGGGGGAATTTTATTTCCCAGTTCTCTTACCCAAACCTGCTTGCTCTAGTTTTCTTCCAAGCTCAGTCATATAATTCAGAGGTTTTTGATGCTGCCTTTAAAAAGCAATATTCAGAGAGTTTATTTTTGTGTTGTTTTGTTAAAATACTAAGGGTGGTGCTTCTAGGTTCTGTAGGTAACTCCTGTTTTTTTTTTTTTTCCTCACCCAGTTGTTCTGAGGATTTTGGAAACTATTCTGTCTCCCCTGGGTTGGGAAATAGTGAAAACTCCTGGGATTGTGGACGCTAAGCATAAATTTCTGTGCTGGTTGACTGAACTAATTCATTCCTCTCTTGAGACTCCTTTTTCTTTGAGTTCCACTACTGAGACACCGCAAAAGAACTAATTATTACTGACTCGTATAGTAATCAAAATGCCAAAACCAGTGAATGCATTGCAAGGAAAGTAGATTCCTTAAGCTTTACTTTTTAAAATATAGTTAAGCCAGACATATTTTTAACATGGCCAAGATGGTTTAAATATATCTTAGCAGTTCTGAAAATTTTAATTTTAATACCCTGGAGCACTGGTGCAGTGTTTCTCAACCTGAGCAATTTTAAGATGTGTGGATTTCAATTCCCAGAATTCCCTAGCCAGCCATGCCTCTTAAGAATGCCAAGGTTGAAAACTTTGCCCTGGAGTGAAATTTGGGGAGAGGATGGGATGACTGAATGGGGTTAGAGGGGAGAGATGATGCTCAAGTGGATGATTTTTTTTATTTGCATTTTGCATATTTATTCCCCAAAATCTGCAAAGCAGTTTTCTTGGGTTGCTTTAAAATGATGAATTTTGCAGGGAAATATGAAAGTGGAACATATTATATACATATCTGCAACTTTTAAAGATTTTTTTAAAATTCCATTTGAAACTATGAAGGGGTGAGGCTGAATACTAATCCTGCATTGCATATGCTTTATGTTCTCAGAGCTAAATTGAAATTCTGGATTCTTCCTCCAGGGACAAAATTAGTGGCAACTACATTTGTCTTCATCCTTTCATATTCTTCAGGCAATTATTCAACAATTTAGAATAGAAAATGAATACAGTGATCTAACTTTTCCTCCTTCAGACCACTCTGAAGTAATTTCTTCAGCAATTCTGTAATTGGAAAGAGAATTGTTTGAGTTAGCTGGCTGAACCTTCCCCCCCCCCCCACTTCCCCCTGCTTTTTCCAATTATAGCCATTGGAGTTCAAATAAATCTGGCAAAGACCAAGTTGAAGATTGAGCTATAGGATAAAGATTTTCCTATAATCTCTTTAATCTTGTTTCCTATTATAGAAATAAACTCCCATGTGAATGGTTTGTGGGGTTTTTTTTTCCAGGGAGTAAAAAATAATAATTCTGGATCTTTGAGTTTCTCAAACTCCCACTTGACTCTCAGGTTGAACAGTTACATTAGGTAAGATAAATTCTCTATAAACTCCTTGTATTTTCATGACCCCAGTTGGGATCTCTTTATGAAAATTATACATTAGCATTTGATTTGAATTTTGGCTTGTATTGCTAGTTTGGTTTCTGCCCATTCATTCTTCTTCTAAGGAGCATAAAACTACTTTTATTCCAATTTGTTATTTTATCTTTTCAACCAATCTATGGGTAGGCTAGTCAGGGAAGCTACAGCTGCAACAACAGCCAGTAAGCCTATGTTGGCTATGTTGATTTCCCTCTAATTTCAACCTCGCCATTCACCTATTGGCCTACATTTGGCAGTGTTTCTCAACTAATAGCAACTTCTAGTTGTGTGGACTTAAACTCTCAGAATTTCCCAGTTGATGTGGAAGCTGGCTAGGGAATTCTGGGGGTTGAGATCCACATGTCTTAAAGTTGGCAAGACGCTGTTCTAAGGGATAAATAACTTCATGTAACTTCAAAATTATCTTGGTCACTGCCTTTAGAAAGCTCATTAACAAAACAAATTGCGGGTTAGATGAATGTTGTCTTTCTCAGTAGAACTTAGAGGTACCCTTGGCTGCCTTATTTGGCTACTCATTGATAAAGGGAGAAGTACATAGTTCTTCTTGTTAGGTTTTGAATGGGGAATGGGGATTAGAATGGGGAACCTGGGATTCTCCAATAAACTCCAAATTTATGTTCATGCATTAAATTTGCAGGTTCATTTTTATATAAAGTTCCAACGTCAGCTTCTGCATTGGTACTGCAAAGCCACAGACATGCTGGGTGAAATCCCTTTTGCCTTCAATACAGCGGTTTCTGGCTTTCTTTCTAACATCGTGGCAATCTTTCCTAGCAATTTACAGCACTAATTCCCCCTTCTTAAATCTGACGTCTAGCTGCTTGGAATCCCCTGAAATTACAAACTGTGTCAAACTCCGCATAAAATGTTGAGCCTGAGAAAGCTGGATTTGGGAAAGTATGTCAAATTACGGATCAAGTAAAATTGATTAGGTGACTTTGGACACTGTCATGGGTTTATTTACCTATAGCAGTGATGGCGAACCTTTTGGGCACTGAGTGTGCACCCTCATGCATGTGTGTGCCCCCCCTCCCCCCCACAAGCATGGTAGAGAACCGAAGGCCAGCTGGCTGGCGGGAGGCACATGCATCTGCACCGTGGAGCTGAGCTGGGGTGATGGGACACGTTCCCATAGAGAGGGTTCTGCGTGCCACCTGTGATACATGTGCCACAGGTTCACCACCACTGCCATATAGCCAAGCCAGTGGGCTCAAAAATCCAAGAGAGCCAAAATAATCACACAGATCCTTAGGCAACCCACACACACAAGCACTCAAAGGCTAGTCCTCACTGCTCACTATTCCATTATTTCCCACTCTGCTACCTCTTCTGCTCCTCCAACCACAACTTATGAGTCCTGCTGGAAATCAATATATATCTTCTTTATGCTGCTTCAGGCTACTTTATGAATACATACACTTCCTTTCCTCTCTGCCATATATACCAACACTATCACCCTCGGTTGTCTGCCTGCTCACATTTTATATCCAACAATGGCCGTATTCACGCAGGGGTGTCAAACTGGTGGCCCGCAGGCCAGATGCATCACATACAGGCCACGCCCACCCCTGCTCTGCAAAATGTCACGTGACAGCAATGTGAAGCTGTGAGTTTGACACCCCCCACCCCCATGTGTGTAATGGCTAGAAAGAGGACTTAAAAGGGACAGACCAACAGCAGCATAGGTGGTGGGCATTTTGGAGGCAGTCTTATCTTCTCACAGATAACCCTTGCCTTGAGCAAATGAGCTTGGCTAAAAACAAAACAGGCAAATTTCAACATATGTGCTGAATCCAGAAGTCTTACTTGATCGTGTTAAGCAAGGCTTGTGTTGGTCATGTCTAGTGCATCATGAAATGAGGAGAAGGTGCAGGGTTCTTGAGTTCCCACATTGCCCTTTCTGCTGGTACAACACTGCTTAAGGCCTGTCTGCCCAAGAACCACCTCTCATTGTTAAAATCTGCAGCAGGTCATGTGGAAGTGTCCCCACTGTCAGAGGTTTGTCTGGTGTGAAGGTGATATACGGTGTGATATGAGGGGGTGGTGGTGTCTTTTTGGTCGTTGTCTCAGGTTGTAGATGTACTCCTTTTAATTGTGAGGTGATTTTAGTATTTATTTTTCCTGTGACATGATCTGTTTCCAGTAGTTCATATTGTTTTTTTGTAGTTCTGTAAGCTGCTGGAAGAACTCTTAAGGCATAGATCAAAGAAATTAAATGCTTGCACGATTTCAAGGGATGGGAGAAGAGTTTATTTCTTGAATCCGAGTACATAATACATCAGAGTAGTGTTTCTCAACCGTAGCCACTTTAAGATCTGTGGACTTCAACTCCCAGAATTCCCCAGCCAGGTATTGAAGTCCAC
>BLBF01000021.1:8133690-8145978 GCA_015471245.1 Laticauda colubrina | reverse complement strand
ATATACATATACATATACATACATACATACATACATACATATGTAGTACTGTTAAAGTTGTAGCAATGTTCCCATCTGCCATCATCATTCTGCTGAAACGTTGCTACAACTTTAACAGCACTACAATGACGTGGGATAATACTCGAAGGAAGCTGAACAGCACACATGTAAGTACCCGCGAAAGCTTTAAAAAAAACACACACACACACACATATGGATGAAACTAATCAGATGCCACAGGAGGACATTTCTCCTCCTATGCTGAAAAGGCTCATTTTGGCCATACATTGTAGAAGCTCTGCTGGATTTGACATCAGTCCGTCGCCCCTGGATTCATTCTCTTACCTGTGGCAAGTCAAGAGGACCTGGGGAAGTTTGCAAACTGGGCATAATTGATGGAGAGAGCCTTGCTTTTGATCTCCAATATATTAAAATCTGTCTCTGGTTGTAGAACAGAGGTGTCAAACTGGCAGCCCGTGGGCCAGATGCATCACATGCAGACCAGGCCAACCCCAGCTCCATGAATGGGGGAAATGTCACAAATCATCACATGATGGCAATGTGACTCCATGAGTTTGACACCCGTGTTGTAAAAGGTCTAATTTTAATATTTCTGATTATCTTTTGGATTGTTAATGTGTCCTTTTTAAAAACCAGCCCATCCTTTAAAAAAACAACAACTCGGCATCAGTGATTGTTATATGAGTGAGTGTTATAGTTTGGTTGTTGCTACCCTGATAGTTGCTGGTTTGTGAGCAGAAGAATCGGGACTTAAATCTGTAAATCCAGACTCCTTCAAGAAGAGCCAGCAGATGGGCCCCAGCTGCATCAAATGTTTCCCCATTCTTTTGTAAACTGCGCGCTCTAGCAATCGTTACAAGCATGGAGTGAGACACGTACCAAGGGGAAATCCTTGGAGGAAAAGGACTGTGGGGGTTGGATCATTGTGTTTAAAAATAGCTCTCATTGCGGTGCTCTGCTGTTCCTTTACATTACCTGAATGCTGACGTATCTCTTTAAGGCAACAATCCTTTGATGAAGGGTGCACAACCCTGAATTCTCTTTGCTTCTCTTTCAGGCAAAAGTGATGAAGGGAAGCCTGGAGGTTGGGCTTGTCATACTGTCTATCATTGGGCCCCTGAAGAAAGGTAAGAAAAGGCTGGGAAAGAGCTGGGCCGAGACATTAAGTGGGATCATACATCATCCTGTATGGGGGGGTTGAGGGGGGAGGCAATCCACTCTCTGGACATCACCTGCAGTCCATCTAATTGTACTATGAGCAAAATGACTAGATTGTATTGGCCCAGTTTTGTAGTACTTTATTGAAAAATTAAAGGTGGGGAAAGTGGAAACAGGCTGCCTCTGGAGATTTTGGTTTCTACTCTTCAGCCTCCTGCCCCCCAAACAACTGTCCCTGGGCCTGATTTCAAGCCTGCTTTGGGTGGCTTGGGAGTTGGGAGCCCACAGAACTTCCCACTTCTACTCTGAATAAAATAAAGGGAGAGCAAAAAATAGGCTCCACAGATCCCAGTGCATCATCCATAGCCCTGGATTAAGCATTAAGCAAAATAGGCATGCTTAGGCCTCAAGGGAAAGGGTCACCAGAGGGTTTTCCTTCCTCGCCCTTGAGCCGTGGTAGCACAGTGGTGGGGAATGCGGTACTGCAGGCTACTTCTGTTGGCTGCCTGCAGTTCGGCAGTTTGAGTCTCACCGGATCAAGGTTGACACAGCCTTCTCTCCTTCCAAGACCGGTAAAATGAGGACCCAGATTGCTGGGGACAATAGGCTGACTCTGTAAACCGCTTAGAGAGGGCTATAAAGTACTGTGAAGTGGTATATAAGTCTAAATGCTATTGCTATCATGTCTGTAAGACTTTCACTGCAGCACTCAATTTTAATTTTCAGCTCTTACTGAATCTTCATGTCACTTAAGTAATGGAAAGGCCATAGGGCACCATTGTTGGGGTGGGCTTAGGGCATCACTTCCCCTTAATCCTTCCCTGCATCATTGTTGATGCCAAATGGTCTTCTGCACCCCTTTGGATTATTGGGCTGAGTTGTGGCCCAGCGCATGCTATAAGCACTGGGTTATAACTCTAGTTATAGCCTCAATCCTGACCACCCCTTTCTGTTAGAGAAATCCCAGTGGCATCAATGGAGGCAGCTGGTGAATGATCTTGCCCCCTTGAAATTGCTGGCAGGTCTTTTATTATGGCAGGAGCATGAAACTTGGCACTCTTTTACTTGATTCTCTCTGCCCAAAGGAAACGATGTCTGAAATTGAGCTGCAGTGTGAGATGAAGCCAGAAGGGGATGGCCATGAGCCAAGGACACCCCAGGATCTTCTGCAGAGACTCCGAGAGCTCGAGGTACTAAGGCCTGATCTTGTTCTGCTGAGTTAAGGGGTTCTAGAGACCAGAGCACCAGCTGAATGAAAGGCTGGAAGAAAAAGTGAATTGAGATCCTGTTACAAGCAATTTGTTTCTCGGTAGAGATACATGGTACATACCATCTATTATTTCACTTAAATGTGAGCTGCCTCTCAGCATTGGCACATATAGATGGTCTTCGACTTACAATCAGGTGCTTACTGACTGAAGTTTTGATAGACCTACCTGGGTGGTACTTATGACCTGGATTTGAGATACTTTGTGTGCTTGGCAATGGGGCACATTTATAGCCATTTGCTGCAACTCACTATCATGGAACCACGGTTTCTGATGGCTTTGCTGAAACCCACCCAGCATTTACCGCAAATTTTCAGCAAAACTGATAGGGAATGATGGATTCACTGACCAACCACAGAGTTTGATTACCATCTCATATCATCTATGCAGAAATAATATGAATGTTATATAAGCCTATTGAGTGAGCACAAGCTCGCATAAATGACTGATTTGAATTAATTTTGCTCCCTTGGTGTTACAAGCAAGAGTCATTTGCTCCTAATTCTCCAGAATTGGCACCCTTTTTCCAACATGGCGTACAGGGAAAGGTAAAACTCTCACATCAGACATATAGGCCCAGGTGAATTCATTATGTGAGTCAAGTGTTGGTTATTCTTTTTCTGTTTCTTCCTAATGAGAGTAATATGCACTTTGCCACAAACATGGTATTGGGTTTTTTGAGTGGGGTACATGACACATGTTTACAAGGGATGGGACAACAATCTAGTTGACCTGCTGCTCTGGTTTTTGAAGGGAGGTGCCAGTCATTAAAGCTAGTGACCTTTAATCCTTCAGTCTTTTCCCATGGGCACAGGTAGAAAACATAGCTTTGCAATGCTGTAGAATAGGGATTTTCAGAACAAGAGAAGCGGAGTGGAGCAGAGAGAAGAAGGAAAGTTGTCCATGCTTCATTTCTTTTCCCATATGTCACCTGGAGAAGAAACTCGAGGTCCTCTTTTTTTCACCAGCAGCCTGACTCTTCTCTTTGTCCTCAGGCAGAGAATTTGGCTTTGGTGCAAGCCAATGAGAATCAGCGGGAAACCTATGAACGCTGCTTGGATGAGGTACTGCTGCTTTGCCTTCTCTTTCCCTGACAGCACCTTCTGAGGGAGGGATAGCTGCCTCCCTTTGTGCTTATATCTGCTCCTTCTTCTTCTTCTTCTGCAGGTAGCCAACCACGTGGTACAAGCGCTATTAAACCAAAAAGTGAGTCTGTCTCCAGGCCTGGTCTTTGGGGGTTGATGGCATCTTTGGAATTTTGAGAACTGTTAAAGTGGAGCAGGGCCAGGCACAAAATCCTGCAGAAAGCAGTCTGGTAAAATCATGCCTTTGTAGCCCTCCAGAGATTTTATCCCGCTCTGTTTTTCCTAGGCCTGCTCCCGACCCCCTTTCCCATTTTTACTTCCCAAGAATGTCTCTATGGATTTCAGTGGCATTTTTGAAGTTAAAGATACCAGCAGCTGCTGTTTTTGCTTTAAAGCCATGTAAGTTTCCTGAAACATTTATGTCAGCAAGCAAAGGAATTGTCCATAGCAAGGGTCTTCAAACTTGGCAAGTTTAAGATTTGTGAACTTCAACACCCAGAATTCCTGAGCTAACATGTCTGGAGAAGGAATTCAGGGAGTTGAAGTCCATAAGTCTTAAAGCTGTCAAGTTTGAAGACCCCTGGTCTATAGGCCCTTTGTTGACTGTGCTTACTGTATCCTCTGCTGAACTTCATTAGGAGGAGGAGAAGGAACAAATGGAGCTCTTGTATGTGTTATTGGAGGAAGGGGCAGGTGTTGTACAAAATCGGTAGTGATTTCGAGATAATGGTATTAGCTGTGATCCTTCTGCTTGGAGGTAGGCACATTGGACTATGGAAGATGCAACTGCTAAGTAAGATGGGCTAGGCTTGTTTGTACTCAAGGAAGAGACGCTGATACAACAATTAACCTCTGGATCCTGCATGGAAGAAAGGCACAAAACCTATTAGAAACAAGTGCTTGTTGCTAGAAGTGTGAATTCTTCCACCACTCTTCTTTCCTGTGGTAATATTCGTATTGCCTTTTAAGGTAGTCCAAATGCTTCTGTTAACCCTTAGAATGTTCTCAGATCAGTGCTAGCTGTGTTTCAGATCAAGTCCCCACTTAAGCTGGTGGTAGAGATGAGAATTGAATGAGGACTTCATAATTCACTCAAGCTAAAAAGCAGAGTACAGTGCCCTCGACTTACAACAGTCACCATTTAAAGTTATAATGGTGCTGAAAAAAAGTGACTTATGGCCATTTTTCAGACTTATGACTGTTGCAGCATCCCCATGGTGACGTGATTTACATTCAGAAGCTTGACACCTCACTCATATTTATGACGTTTGCAGTGTCCCGGTGTCATGGGATCCTCTTTTGCGACCTTCTCACAAGCAAAGTCAATGGGGAAGTCAGGTTCACTTAGCAACCGTATTACCAACTGAACTACAGTGATTCGCGTAAGAAATGTGGCAGGAAAATGGGGGAAAATTCACTTAACAAATTTCTCACTTAGCAACATAAATTTTGAGCTCAATTGTGGTTGTAAGTTGAGGACTACCTGTATTTCATGCATCCTTTCCTCCGTTGTTGAGGTTCAGTCCTGAGCCCCTTGGCCTGTTGTCTTCCCCGGAAATCTTACATGCATCCCCCACAGACCTCCAGAATTGGTTTTAAAATTGTAATTAAAGAGAGGTGAAACTAAGCAAGTAAGTCTGGTTGGAGTAGAAGTGTACTATAATTCATTTGTAACAATGAAGTCACATTTAGATTTTGTGCTCTTAGAGTTTGGAATGGGAATATCAAAAGAACTTCAACTAAAATTCTTGCCACTGGTCTCTATAGACAGACCAAAAAAAAATACGCAGTCTGGGACAATATTCGGCCCATCAGCTTTTGTGGCTCCCCCCAAAAAATTGGGCCAACGATATGACCCCTATTTTGTGTTTTGTATAACAGGATGGGAGTTGGGGCTATGAGGCTAAAAAAAAAAAAAAAACTACCTTGAAGACTTGTAGTTACTTAGAATACTTCTTTCTCAAACTCCCGAAATTCCCTCTAAACAGAGGACGTGGCTTAGCCTACTTTTGGAATGCAATTCTCATTGTTTTAACAAAACCAGGTGTAAACCTTGAGCTGATTGTAGTTGTGTATCTCTGATACAGATGAAGGACAGGCAGATAGTAGATCTTAGTTGCTTGGTATCAGTCCTGCTAGTATGAATTGCATTTGCCTCTGGTTAGCTCATCACCCAAAGCTGCTTATTAATCCCTTTGGAGGGCAAGGGGATTTCACCTGGCATTTTTTGCATGCCAAAACTGTGTCCTGCTCTGTATTACATTCTCAGGAGTCAGCAGAGAGGGTTTCAGTACTATTTCCCTCTTCCTCCTCTACAATTTTTGTCATGACTATCAGAGTCTGTTAAATATGATCAAACATTAATGCCTATCCTTAACTTGAATTACTTGTGCAAGTCACAGGGTTCTTTGGGAGGGGATTTGTGCACCTTGATGGCAAATGCTGATTTCTCCTGAATCCACTTTGACCACAAAAGACCCTAACTTAGAGGAATCCTGAGGGGAGGCATGAAACCAAACAAGAGCATTTGCAGGTCCTCTCTTGATTCTAGCTTACAGGTGAGATTCTCTTTTCTCAGGATCTCCGTGAAGAATGCATAAAGCTGAAGAAACGGGTCTTTGACTTGGAAAGGCAAAACCAGGCTCTCAGTGATCTTTTCCATCGAAAGCTGACTTCTGGATCTCTCTCCCAGGTGTGTCCTCTGTCTTTTATCTCCTTTCTTATCATGTGCTCAGCTTACACGTACAGGCATGATTTGTTCGCTGGGTGGGTTTTAGGTGACTGCATATAGAGAGAGATTTTTCTTTAAAGTCATGTAAGTTTCCCGAAACATTTAAGTCAGCAAGCAAACAAATTATCTATAGACCCTTTGGTGGCTACACTTACTGTATCCTCTGCTGAGCTTCATTAGGAGGAGGAGGAAGAACAAATGGAGCTCTTGTATGTGCTATGGGGGTGTTGGAAAGAAGATTGTTTTATCTAGCTCAAAGGTTTGGGGAAATGTTGCATTTACAGCTGCATCACATTATTCTACGCTACCTTTATTTAGTATGCCAAGCCAAAATCTGGTTAGTCATAGGTTATTGAATGAATTACAATCATTTGGGGGCTTCCCAATGCTTATAAACCTTGGTGGTTTATCAGTGTGACTGCGGAATTCACATGTATTTCCAAGCAGTGCAGAATCACTGGAAGTACATTGCATGGATTTGTGTTGAAGGTGCTGCCGTTCAGGGTGTTTGCTTTCTGTGAGCAGATCTACTGGAGCCATTCATCCTATTAATTGTCTCTTCAGGCTCCAGCCCATCCAGCTTCCTTGCTCTCCAATCCGTCCCCGATCTCCCAACCAGGCACAGTAGAGAAGCTCCCGGTTTCGTTTCCCCTGGGACGGTGCCTGTTGCAGAGAGAGGTATGTTCTGTAAGACCTCTAGTGTCCATTCATTTCTGCATTGCTACCTTTGGGTACAGACCTTCGGTGCTACTGCTTCATCGTTGGGCCACTCTGATAGCTTTCCTGTGCATCATACTTATTTAATAGTTTAAGGCAGGGAGAGTGTGTACGTTTTTTGGAATGAGGCCCAGAGCCATTAATTGATGCAGTGCTGCGCAGCGTAGACTTTTGATGCAGTAGACATCTTATGCTGTGAGCTTCATGGCTCTGATTCAAACTGTGAGATTTGGGGGCAGTTTTTCCCCTTCTTTTCCAAGGGGGAAAAAAAAAGGAAGATCCGAGTTACCAAAGGAGAACTGTTGCATTGTATGTAGGGAAGTGGATATGGGATTGTTCCTGTCAAAACTGGTTTCAGAAGTTGAGTCAGGCAGATTTTGTTTGTTTGATTGATTGATTGATACATGTTTCTAAGGTCATTTGACTTGATAACTTTGGGCAGCATACAGTATTTTGAAAAGCAAAGTTATAAAATAACAAGTATGGACAGCAATAGCACTTAGACTTATATATTGCTTCACAGTGCTTTTGCAGCTCCCTCTAAACGGTTTTACAGAGTCAGGCTATTGTCCTCAACAATTTTGCATCCTCATTTTACTCACCTCAGAAGGATGGAAGGCTGAGTCAACCTTGAGCCTGGTGAGATTCAAACTGCCAAATTGCAATCAGCCAGCAGTCAGCAGAAGTAGCCTGCAGTACTGCACTCTAGCCACTGCACCACCATGGCTCTTAGAAAGAAAAGATGATCATTCCTGTAGAAGAAAACATCCCTTGATCCAAATAGGGAGACTGCAGAGAGGTATCTTCCTGGACCCACGGTTCTTGCTTGAAGACAAGTAGTAGTTGTGCTTAGGAGGGACTTTGTACACTCCTGGGTTGCGTGCCAGTTCCTGGACCAGAAGGCCCGGCTCATTGTTATTCTTGCCTGTGTGACCTCCTATTTGGATGACTGCAGTGCACTCTGTTGAGTGCAATATGAGGAGGTCCTTAAAGAACTTTTGGAAGCTTCAACTCGGGCAGAATGTGGTAGTGCAAGTAGTCAACGGTGCCAATACCTTGGGTACATGTAGAACTTTGTGAACTGTATTGACAGCCAGTGTGTTTCTGGGTGCAAGCCAAGGTCCTGGTTGTCACCTTTAAAGCCTTTCATAGTTTGGGACCGAGTTACCTGAGGGGACCGTCTCTCCCAGTCATTTCTACCCATCTGATCCATTTGGGCAGGATGGACACATGTGTTGGTTCCTTTTCTCCAGTGATATGTTCAGAGGTTAGGATGGCTCTGACACTGCTGGCCTTTCATAAGGCGCTTCAAGGCCTGGTTCTTTGCTGGGGTCCAGAGCCCCCAAATGTATGAAAGGGCCCATTTCTTGGCTGTGTCTGTGAATGGCAGTGTACTTTAAGGTTTGTATTGTGGGTTGAAATCATCCGCCCACCCAACAGTAAATGGCTTCTACTGTTTTTGTTGCTTTAAAATGTTTTCATGTTTTTAACTGTAATGTATGTTTCTGAATTGTGAGCTGGTGAAGAAATCATTTGCTGAGATGAGAGGCTAAAGATTTTAATGAGAAAAAATATAAATAAATAAATTGATTTTATTATTAATTTTGTTTAACTAATAAAGCTAACTGTTGAGACAGGTGGCAATACAAACTGATTAAACAAATTGCACTTGTTTGTAAGTATGCTATATATGGAAGATGCAAGACTGTAATGGGAGGCAAGTGAAGTTAAATTCATAGGACTAACTAAAGTCAAAATCTTTTAGTCCAGTATCCATCCATTCAGTGCATACTTTAGCAAACTATAGCCTGGAATGAATGCAAAATTCAAATAGAGAGGAGGAGATGGAATTCTTGCTTTTCCTGCACATTTTAGCTTCTTCAATCCATTATGTTGTCACTTAAAAATAATATTGAGCAGAAGGTGACAGACAAATTCTTTCTCCGCTACTTCTGGGGAACTTTTGTCCATTGTAGGAGACCACATTAAAATGGAAGAGTAGAATAAATCCTTTGATCTGGTTGTAAAGAAGTCTGGGGACACCACCAGAAATAACAAATGGGAGGTTGTTGCTTGAGAGGGCAGACATGGAAATCAAAAGCTGGCCTTAGTTACATTTTGTATGTCTTGGTTGCGTCCCAGGTCATCTCTGGGGAACACTGTCTGGAAATTCCTGGATCTAATTCCCAGTCTCTGGAAGCTCTCTCCCCTTTCCTGCGGAAGAAGGCCCAAATCCTGGAAGTGCTTCGTTCCCTGGAAGAGATGGATCCGCTGCTTGCCTTTCCTTCCCCTTGGAGAGACCCTGGGCAGCTGAGCTCCCCAGAAGGAGTGACGGCAGAAGCCTGGCCATGTCTGTTGCTGGCTCAGGGTGAAGGGGTGCCTGGGCAGCCTCCACTGAAAAGTGAGGGCAGCTCCTCCTCCTCCTCTGATGAGGCTGGGGAACCTGATCCTCCAGAGAAAGGACACCCGGGGCAAGTGTTGCTGAGTGCACTGGCTGAACACAAGCTGGAATTAGGTGAGGTGGAGACCTACCTGCAGCATGTCCTTCGGGAGGCTGGCGACAGTGCCCTGCTCAATGGGGAGCCCAGTGGACCCTGCTTGATGGGAAACCCCGAAGGGCAGGCCAGGAGCTACAAGCACATTCAGGCTGTGAGTTGCCTAGAGGCCTTGGGGCCTCCCTCTGCCTGCACGGAGCCGGCCTACCTGAGCGTCCTTGCCTCCAGCGAAGACAAAGATAAGTCTCAGCAGGGGCTCCCTATCCCATCCCCCTCCAAGGTGCTCAAATTGCTGAAAATGCCACCGCCACCCAGCCATGCTGCCCTTCGCCTCAGCCCGCAGCTCACCCGCAGCTCCAAAATCCCCTGCCGCAGTAACACATACGAGGTGTACCACTCCCCGACGCCTAGCCGCAAGGGCTCCCCCGACAGTCCTTTTCCTGCTGACTCTGGAATTGGCGGAGGGCATCCTTCCCCCAAGGCTGGCCGACCCCTTGTCCCAGAGTCCTCTCCCATCGCTCCCACATTACCAGACCCTTTTGGGTACCACAAACCCCACGAGTACGAGAACATCTTAGAGCTGACCCTCAGCACTGCCATGAGCTCTCAGTCCCCCTCATCCCGTGAAACCAAACTGGATGCACCTGAGGCATTCCTGCCTTCCTGCCGCTTGGCTGTTCAGACAGTGCCTACCGGTGAGGTCCCTCTGGAGCCCTGCCTTGCTGGCCACCGAGAAAAGTCAGGCCCAGAGATCAGGCGTTCGCCTCCTCTGGCCCGCAGGAACCCCGACAACTCCAAGAGAGGCGCCAGCGGCTCTACCAAGCGGATGCTCGAGGTGGCAGCCAGCATGCCTTTCAAAGAGCGGCTGACAGTGCTTGGAAGGTTGAAAGGGGCGGAGGGGAAAGAGGGACTGGGCTTTGAGAAGGGGAGGGCTCCAACCAGGCCAGGGGAGCGTGGGGAAAGCCTTTCCGATGCCCACCCCAGGCTGGGCTCTGGGAGCAGCAGCCTCAAGCACCCTGAGCCTTGCCATGGGAATGAATCAGCCCCTCATTGCTACTCTTCCCATTCTGTGGGTTCCCGTGGCAACGACGCTGAGCATCAGGCCTCCAAGAATCGTTCCCTAGGAACGCCAGCGAACAGAAATCCCTCCAAACCCCTGCCGCCCGGGAAGAATGCCAAGAGTCCGCACGGGAGCCCCACCAAGTTACCGTCCAAGTCCCCAACCAAACCCCCTGCTCCAGAACCCAAGCTATGCCCACCCACAGCCAAGGCACACAGCAGTTTTGGGCGCAAGCATCCCTCTGGTCCTGACCAGGCCAAGGGCAAAGCTGGGCCTCCTGCCAGTATTGAAGAAAAGGTGATGAAAGGCATTGAAGAGAACGTCCTGCGAAGGCACAGAGGTGGGCCGGCCACAGGGGAAACCAAGCAGAAGAATTCAAGTGGTCTTGCCAGTTGGTTTGGCCTGCGTAAGAGCAAGCTGCCTGCTCTCAGCCGGAGGCCGGAGACTCCCAAAGCCAAGGACAGCAAAGCCGGCTCACGCAAGCTGGAGTCCGAAAGCTTGAACATTTCCAAGCTCATGGAGAAGGCAGAGGACCTGCGCAAAGCCCTGGAGGAGGAGAAGGCCTACATCAATGGGCTGGCCCTGGACAAGTCTCGGTCCCACACCTGTGACACGGGACACAGCCAGCTCACCCTTATGTACCAGGAGGTGACTGCGGAGAACTTCATGCAGCAGCTGCTCAATAGGTAAGTCAGAGCAGAGAGGATGGATCAGAGCAGTATCTGCCTGGAAGGGCTTAAAGGCATCTTAGTGAAGGCCGATCTTACCCAAGAGATACCATACTTAAGTTAGGGTCAACGCTTTGTTTCACACGAACTCTGAGGTCCAGATTTGCATAAAACTGAAGATTTCTGCTTGAGATCAAGAGTGGAGTCAGTGAGGTGGTAAAAGAGTAATGAATAGCTGTACAGCTTGAGTGAAACTTTTTTAGAGGGATTCCCCCTCCCCAATCTTTTTTTTTTTAATTATTAAGACTTGACCAGATGCAGCCCATTTGTTTCCAAGCTTTTCCACATTCCTAAGGTGCTAAAATGTTCCCCCTCCTCCTTTTGCTTTTTAAATAAAATTTATCACCCTCAAGATTGCTCATTGGGTCCCAGATATCTTTGACAAACTATGGAGTTAAAATCCAGGAGCCTGAAAAATGAGGATTATGATTTTTGGCTCTGATGGATTGAGAGATGGATTTAAGAAGTGGCATCTTGAGCTGTGCAAGCCATGGACTGAAAGGAGGCAAGTCCCTCTAGATCATTGGTCGCCAACCAGTGGGCCAGGGACCACTGGTGGTCTGCGAGAAAATTTTGGTGGTCTGCAGAGAAATGTCACCTTCAGAGCACCCCCCAAAGCAATTAATCCAGGCTGTGCGGGAACACAAGGCTATGCCGCCCACATGGCCCACGGGGATACAAGGCTTGCATCACTTGCATTGCGAACAACATGAGGTAGTGGGGGGGGAAGGGAGGAGGGGGGAACTTACCTCACTCACCCTGCACGCAAGGAAAGCAGCAAAAGTCTTTCTTTCTCTCCCGCAAACTCTGTCAGAAATGAGTCTTTTGTGACCCTGCAAGGCATCCTGCTCCAAGAGGCTGCACCATTCTGGTGGAGTTTCGGGGAGAGAAAGAAAGACTTCTGCGGCTTTCCTTGCATGAAGCCAAAAGTCAGTCAGTCAGTCAGTCAGTCAGTCAGTCAGTCAGTCAGTCAGTCAGTCTCTCTCTCTCTCTCTCTCTCTCTCTCTCTCTCTCTCTCTCTCTCT
>BLBF01000021.1:8077256-8133680 GCA_015471245.1 Laticauda colubrina | reverse complement strand
TCTCTCTCTCTCTCTCTCTCTCTCTCTCTCTCTCTCTCTCTCTCTCTTCCCCCCCTCCCTCCCTCCCCCTGAGAACAGAGCTGGAAATTGTATCCTGTGATCCCAAATAAATGATTGATTGGTAGGAAAATGGGGTTTTCCTGCAGACTTGGGGATTTTCCCAGGGCCTCTGGTATGTGGGATTTAAAATTATGAGTTTGGTGGTCCCTGAGGTCCAAAAGGTTGGTGACCCCTGCACTAAATGTTTTGCGGTTTCTCACCAATCCATGCAAGCAAGGGCAGTGGGTGGAGCTTATGGAAGTTGTAGTTGAAGACAGTGTGAAGGACATCCATTTGCCTACTCTTGCGATGGTATTTACAGAGGGTCCCAAGTCTCTTTCCTGCCAGGAGACCCTGCAAATCTTGCAAAACGGAGTAAGGATTGAACAAAAGAGAAGCTTCAAGGTACTGATCTCCACTGCACTTGCAGGGTGGATGGGAAAGAGGCACCGTGTGAGTCTCATCTGGAGCAGAAGAATGAGGTACAGGGCCTTCAAAGAGGCCTGCATGATGCCAAAGATCCCCGCCTTATCCGTCCACCACGCAACGGTATTGTTGGGCACCTCCATGCCTGTCCGGAAGCTCCAGACAAGGTGAGCTCTCTGTGGGTGGAGGGGAAGCAGCCTGAAACACCCCCCCTCATCCATGCCTCAGCTGCCAGAGGTCTAATTCTTGTCTCCTTTGTCTCCCCTGTAGCTTCACGAAGCTGCCTTGCGGGAAGAACTGCCATCTGATGACAGCTTGGCTGAACTGGTGACCTCCCAGCACTTTGCCGGTGAGTTCTTTTAACTTAGCAGTTAGCCTAGGAAGGTGGTCTAGTCATTTGGGACTCAGTACTGTTGAAATGCAGTAAAAAAAAAAATCAGGTTTATGTCTTCCATGAGAACAAAGTCCTGTCAAGAATATTCCCATGATTCCACACAAGCTTCCATGAATTGTACTCCAAGTTTACATAGGAAATTACTACCACAGAGAATTGCTTCCTAGAAAGGAAATGTATATCCTCTCTGTAGTAGGGTCTGGTGGCTTTGTTCCAATTGTGAGATTATAAAAATGGGGGGGTGAGATTTTTTTTTCTATGTAATACAGTCTCTGCCACTTCATATCCTTTGAACTGAATTACAGTTCCCATTATTCTCCCATCAGTGTGATCAATACCAATGATATCGGAGAATTCTGGGAGCCAAAAGTTTAGAACATCTAGATGTTGAGAGAACATTAGACACTGAATTTAAAAAGAACAAGAATTAGATAATGCTTGCTGACATCTCATTCTTCACAGAAAGTAGATGTGGAAGAAAATCAGGTATTTTTGTGTAAATATGGTTGGAAGTCCCATTTCCTGGATTTTCTTCTTAGTTGTGGAAAGAGGACTGAAAAAAGTGGCTGGAGACATATGGATTGTTGAACATTAGAAAAGGCTGTGAGGATAGAATAACTAACTTGTTGTGTTGGAGGATCAAGCAACATTTGTCCACAATTATAGTACCTGCAACTCGCCTACATGGTGGACTGCTGAAATACATTTTTTTAAAAATCAAAAACTTCTCATATCTCTGGGAGCAGGTGGGAGCTCATTCATTATTTGGATTTTTTTTACTTCTTAATTTTTAAAATGATGTTTATTTTTTTTTATTGTGGAAAATCACATGGTGAATTCCCCGTGTCCTAAAGGGTGGCTGACCGTCAAATTACATCTGTGTCTTCTGCTTTGCTTCTCCCCTAAGGCAGGGGTCCTCAACCCTCAGGCTGCACAAGTGGCGGGCTTGTGCGTGAATCTATCCTCTTCTACACCCCCCACTCATTGCTCCCACTGCTGTCTGCAGAACTGGAGAGGTGGGAATTGCTGCTCTAAGGGGGGCTGGTTCAAGGACAATAAATAAGAATTCTAGGAGGGTTTTTTTTTTTTTTCTCCAGGCAGGTGTGTTTTCATGGAAGCAAAGGTATGGCTTTCTAAATGTAAATTCCAACTCTTATCATCTCCAGCCATTGGCCACAAAACCTGGAGTTCAACAATTATTGGAGAGTTGCATACTACCCACTTACTCATATAATGGCCTTCAATGTATACTGCTGAGTAGGTCAGAGTAATGGATTTCTGGAGGAGGTGTAGACTTTGGCTTCATCAGTCCTCACAGTTTCTGGTTTATGTCCACAGTGTGTAGTTCCTTGACACGGACTCTGGACAGTGGAATTGGCACATTTCCCCCTCCTGACTACTGCAGTGGGATGCCCTGCAAGAGTGTCCCGAAACTGAGACCTCGATTGGATCCTCCATCAGCAGAACCTCTCCCACCTAGAGGTCCCCCACTTGTCACCAGAGTGCCCCGCAAAGCCCGAACGCTGGAAAGGGAGGTGCCAAGCGCAGAGGATCTGATGGGGCCTAGCAAGCACCAAAGCATGCCAGCTTTCCATGGCCTCTTAACCAGTGCAGAGCCAGCCCTCAGCCGCCATGATCGCAGAGGCTGCCTGCAAGGTTTGTACCATTTGAAAGAGTTCTAACCAAAGGAGCTATGTATTGTCCTCTGCGTTGGAGGTCTTTTCTGAAGCCGTAGATATGTGCATGCATACTCCACAAGCAGGCATTTTGCTAATGTGCCTTTACCAGTGGAGCTCAACCGATTTCATTATGTTGTTCTTCAGTTCTTAAAAGGATATTTTGGCTCAAATTCTTAGCTGAGTAGTTTTAGTGTTAGGGTTAGAAGGACTATAAGCTGGTCAAAGGGATGCAGGTTACAATTCTGATTTAGAGGGATCCATAGTTTTTCTTCAATTTTCCATGCATTGAAGTTAGGAGGCCAAACAGTCCTATTCAATGAAAAGAAACAGGCAGATGCTGATTTGTGCCTTTTTAAGATACTGAAGTGGTATGAAAAACCAGAAGGAAGACTCTTGAATTGTTCTGTCCTTAACCAATAGAAATATCAAGATGTTCTCCCTACTTTCCAAATATTTGTCACCAATTTGTGCAGGTCATTTCAGCAGAAATGTTACACTGTTATTTGGAATCCTATTCCTGATGCGGATCAAATACCATAAAGTGTAAAGCTAATATTTTAAAATATAATTCTTTCAGCATTTAAAAGGAAGATGCAAAACGTTCACCCCGTGATCCAAACTTGCATTGTTGTTCCAAAGCAGATGCGACATTGATCCTGGCTCACTGATCATGATTTCCTGATCTTCCTTACACAGATCTCTGCAGTGAAGCCAGCAATCCCCGCCGTATCCAACATGGCAAGAACTGGACTTTCCCTAATGCCAAAGCATCAGTGGGCATGGATCCCTTTCTCTGCTCTCCTGACAGGCTGGAAGAGCTCCATGGTTCTGCAATGGTAGGGGTCAGGGATGAGTTTGGGGTGGGGGCGTGGGGGGGAAGGCAGCAGACAGACGAATGCCATGCTTCAAAAAGCCCAGAGAGATTTCAGACAGCATTTGGTTTCCAAGAACTTGTGAAGCTAAGAATCACTGCCGTAGCTTTTGATGTTATCCACAAGGGGGTATGAAGACGGTAACCAGCACTGACAGATTTGTTGTTAAGTAGCTCACAGAAAGCTTTGTTTTCCTGAATGGTCTAGTCATGCTAAGACATCTTTGCAAAATCACGCTGTGGGTGATGCTGTAGGAATCAGTTATCAACAGCATCTCCTTCCTCTTTGTCCCAAAGTTATGGCTCCACTTTCAGCTTTTAATGCAGAAGGAGAAGCAAGTTCAGGACGAGATGAGGCTCTTTAACATTCAAACAGGATACCAAATCTATAAATGAATGTTAAGTATGTAACCAACCACAGGTTATATATAAAAACATGGGATAACAATCTAATAGTAATCTATATAGGTGCTCACTAAGAAAGGATTTTTTAAAATGACCATCAGAGCATTAGTATTTCCTATATTATTAACACGCTCTGATGCTAAGGAGTTCTACTCTCCCTCTCCACCTGAAAAGAAATCTGTCACAAATGCAAAACACAGAGGAGTTTCAGTTTCAGTTTTAGATTCACAGCGGCAACCACCTTTAGTAAAGAGAAGTTGAGCTAAGCCATGCCCAGGCTTCTTGCTGTCTCCTTTCTCACACAGCAAATACTGTTTCAGTTTCCAAACCGCCCTCAACTCTCACACACTGACAGGATGCTAGCGAGATGAATACCGATGGATGCTGGTAGGCAGATGCACAATTTGTTTTCCTTATTTTCCTCTCCCAAATCTGGGCTGGTTGCTGAGCACCTAGCTCACCATTGTGTGATTCTGAAGGCCCTGAGCGGCCAAAGCTTTGAATACTGGTTGTAGGTACTATTTGTTCAAGTGCCCCAAGTTCAAATGATTGCTGAAAGAGTGATTGTTAAACAAGGACCACTTTAAAGAGTGGTTTAAGAATTCATTCCCCGCCTGCCCGCGCCCCTGGCCTTGTGTTAAAAATACAAAATGCAGTTGTGGAGCTCATCTCTGCCCTCCAGCCACACACACTTCCTGTGGCTCTCAGTAGCTGTAAAACAGAAATAAGGTAAAACCAAAAACCAGCCTTCCCTGGCTTTCTTCCCTTGAGTAGTTCTATCTTTCTGCTTCTGCAGGGTTCAGCTTGCAATGTAGTCGAGAGAAGACGGGCGTCCTCAGAAGGACCTCAGGCCTCCCCAGCCTTCAGCACCAGCAGCAGCCGAACCCCCAGTGCTTCTGATGTGGGTGAAGAGGGCAGCACAGAAGCCTGTTCCAGGGATATGGGTCCAGAGGGCCAGCCGGGCCTGGAGAACTCGGAGTCCCTCAGTGACTCTCTCTATGACAGCTTGTCCTCCTGTGGCAGTCAGGGCTGAGAAGCCTCTTGAGGGAGAACGAGGGCATAGACTTCCTGGGTTGACACACTGCCACATGCTCCTGCCTGGTGCTTTGAGGGCCCAGCACTTGCCCATAGGATCCTGCTTGATTCTTCTAAACCAAAACATGGCCTGCACCAGAACATAATGTGTCTTCCACACCAGCTCCCTGCCCATTCTTAAGCAGGGAAATGGGACTTCTTCAGCAGGGCACCACCTGACTTGCCTATTAAAAGAGACAGAAAGGGAAGGAAAGGTGGGCAGGAGGGCAGGATGGGAAGGGGTTGTGGGCATCTTCATCTGGTTGAATGGCATTGATTGGTGGGGGGGAGGTTTGCACATCTAAGTAGTGTCCCTTTGGTGAAAGCACTGCGAGTGGGAGGGAGTCCAATTGGTCTTGTTGATCCATTATGGAACTTGATGGATTTGCTGTGGAGGAAAATGGAACCAAGAATTGTTTTGGGGTCCAGGATACATAAAGCAGAGAGTATCTCCCTTAAAGGGTAAGTGATTCCAATTCACATATTGCACCAGCAAAACACTCTCTTGCCCTGACCCCCCTTTTGCAGGCGGGAAGGGGTGGTGCTAATTACGATGCCCTTGCCAGGGGAAGATTTTTCCCATCCTTGTATCCATCCAAACTGCCCTCTTTACCTCAGTGGCAGTGCAGTGCTTGCCTTAGCAAAATTACCGAAGCCGGCCCTTCCACCCCTTGACACTTAAAAAGCATGTGAAATTTTGCCAAAACCAGGACTCCCATCCATCGGGAAAGATGAGTGAAGTGGGCCTTCCATCCATTTCTTTCATTCAAGCATGTGGCTGCTTGGGGGTGGGGTGGGGGTACCAAACTGATGTCTAGGGGGTGTGGATGCTTGACGAGAAGAACTCCTCTTGACAAGCATCTTAATGTGAGTAGGTTCACTTTTCTCTCATTGTATTTCATCAAATGGTCCCTCCTTTTCCTTCCTTGCTCCCAAATCCAGTTGAAGGAACAAGAACCTCAGAGCTACTGTGTGTCTGGGTTAGATCACTTGGGCCTTCACTTCTTGCTCCCTTTCTGTGTAATCTTTTTCTTTTTAATTAAGAAACATTAAGTTATTAATGTTGTTGATCTGGTTTCCGTGCAGCCTAGCCGCATTCTCTCCCATCCTTGTTTCCACGGGAGCTGTTTTGGTTCCCTAGATGGTGCTATTTTGCTGTGTACAGGCCCCCTTTCCTGATGAGTCTTTCTTTTTGTTGTCTTTTTTTTTTTTTAACTTTGATATATTTTAAAACATTAAGATGTCTTTTGCTCCTTTTTTATTTATATAAGTTATTGTGAAATGAGGCTGTCTGTTGTCTTGAATCTCCTAGAAAATAAAGGGGGTTAAAAAAAAAGTGTGTGGCTGAAATACTTGGTGTTTGGAATGAATTTGCAGGTTTCTCGTGTTCTGTGGTAGACCTGTGTAGCAGTTCAGATCTGAAGGGCAAAATGTGATTTGGCAAGCGTGGGTGATGCACACATAGCACCTCTTGGAGAACATGTGAAGCCAAATGTCTCTTTTCTTTTCCTAGGATTATGTGCCAGTTGTCTGGGACAGCTGTGCAAGGCCAGGAAAATGGGTTGCTGTAAAGTGTTCCAAACAGGTTACATGCACTCTCATACATGCTGCAAATTGCATGTTATCCCTCGAGTTCAGATCTTTGCAGAGCCCTGTTATGGAAAGCTAGCCTTGGTCTTTTTACTAAGCGGCCTTTAGTCCAGGCAGCCTGGATGGCAGAGTTAAGGTGGCTGGGCTGCAGCATTTTTGCTTGAGCTAGAAATCTATTCACTCAAGCTTCTAAACTGTAATTCATGGGGATGGATAGAAATAGGCAACCTGTCTGTTGAAAGTACTTGAGCCACTGGCTTCCTACAGACCTAGGCTAATTGCAGAGATGTTGACATTTGCCCTAGATCACAGCTTTGTAATTAGCTTAAGTTTACAGAAGGCAGGTTGCACTTGAAGGGAGAACAGACTGAATCTTGGCTTGCATCCAGGGGACTCAACAGGAGTCCTACCAAAGCTCAAGCTTCCAGTGAAGGCATCAAAAAGAAGCTTGGCTTGATGGCATTATTGTCAGTGTGGCAAAAGGCCTTTTTTTCCCCCCTGCTTCAGTGGCTCATGCTTTCTGCAGATCCTTGGCACCGCCTAGTGAGCTGAAGTGTGAATAGCATCACTGCATTGCACAGCCCTTGCATCACCATCTAGTAAATGCCAGCTTGGTGACCAAGGTTGCAAGCAGGTTGGTTGACTTTGGAGACCTTTTTCAGCAACAGCGTAACAGCAGTGAGGTTTGAGCAGAGCAGGACTATGAAGGGAAAATTGGGAGGGGGAGGGGTGGAAGGAAGACCTGCACTCTTGTCCTCCATTATATCACATCTGATTTGACTGCCTGGCTCATTCTTGCTAGGCTCTTGGGACACTTGAAAGCTTCCAAAATATTTAATTTTGCTAGGCAGCTTTTCATTATTAACACGCAAAGGGCAGGAACTGGAAAACAACCTTGGAAAGAGGTTACGATGAAAACTTTCTAAATGGGAGGCAATCACATCTTACAACAAACAATTGGAAGGATGGAATATATTTAGCATTGAAAAGATGAAGGGCAAGCTAAAAAAAACAAATAGTTCAGCACCTTGTGGATAGCTACCCTGTGGAAAACTGCACCAGGCTTCTGCTTGTTTTGCCAGAGAGGGAACAATACAATTAATACGCTCATTTGAGTACTACACACCAATATAAGTGGGTAGCAACATGGCAACCTTAGGCAAGCCTCTGCCTGCCTGCCTGCCTGCCTGCCTGTAATAGTGGATGGATTTGGAGTAGCTTAGTTTATCAAAAAGTTTGGGGGAATGTCATGGCTGTCAATTCACACTGACTTGGGGGCTGAGATAGTTATTATGCCAAGGAACTCCGCATCCATTTCGTGCTTCTTTATAACGCCATTTGGTGCGAGGGGCAGGAAACCAGAAAATTGCCACAAAGAAATAACTGGCTCACAAGATGCAAATAAACCCCCTTGACATCCATAACTATTCATTTTTATATCTTCAACGCGGGTAGTTGACTTACAACAGTTCATTTAGTGAACCGTACGATGGCAAGGAAAAAATGACTTGTGAGCTTTTTCACAGATACCACCTTTGCAGCATCCCGATAATCATGATCAAAATTCAGATTCTTGGGTCATACTTATGACCGTTGCTATGTCCCAACATCATGTGATCATTTTTAGTGACCTTCCAACAAGCAAAGTCAATGAGGAAAGGATTCACTTATCAACCGGATTACTAACATCAATTGCAGTGATCCACTTAACTGGCAAGAAGTTTTCTAAAATGGGCAAAACTGACTTAAATGTCTTATTTAACAACAAATTTTGAGTTCCATTGTGGTCATAAGTCGAAGACTTCCTGTACTAGAATAGAATCACTATTCCAGTTGGGATTCTTTTTTTAGCCTTTAAACTGTCTCCTCTTCTATAATCCATGCTTTCCTAGTGCAGAAAAAAAGATTTGTAAGACTTATTTCCGAAGCATGCTTCACCACATGGATCTTGTTCTGCAATTACCCGTCTAGTAAGACAGACCCAATATCGGACTTGGTCACAGTGCTTAGCTTTATCTCACAGGTTTCTAGCCTGCTTTGTACCTATTACTGAGGTGTAGCTACCTGCTAGCCTCTTCCAAGTACACCGCACTAGGAAACCAAAGTCATTTAGGCCGGTGCAGCTTTCATTATAAAATGTTGAAACCACCCAGAGTTGCTTCTTAAAATGAGATGGGTGGACAAAAATAAAAATAAAGCTATAGCAACAAGAGTTTTCAGTCTTGTATTTTCCCCTCCCTCCCTCTTTGTGAGAAGTAGGGAAGGGTTTTTCTGAGAGGCTTACCCAGGTTATATTTCTTCCCTGGACTTAGTCCACTTTGATCTATCTTGGTAGCAGCTCTTCCTCCTGTCCCTCAAAGGCCATTCCTTCTTCCCTCGACACTACCCATTTAAGAGATGCAGTTCTAGTCAGAGGCCTCCACAGAAATAGGTCAATTAGTTGGATCCAAGTTTACTAATTGAAATTAGACAATTTTAGAAATCATAAGGTTCCCACCCAGGGGTGGAATTCTGCCGGTTTGCACCTATTTGCTAGAACCGGTTAATATTCTAAGTAGTTCGGAGAACCGGTTGTTAGAATAAATGAAAACATTTTTTTTTCCTGTAAGGAAGGCAAGAAGGAAACATTCTGGTGTTGCTTACAGAAACTGCCTCTCCGTTAACCCTTATTACATTCTTGGCAGGACTAGACTTCCTGTCTCAGGAAAAAAGTGACTTATGACCATTTTTCACACTTACAACTGTTGCAGCATCCCCACAGTCATGAGGCCAGGCGAGGAGATGCATGCCTCGATGTAATATTGAGTTGGACACGCCCAGCCAATAACATGACCACCAAGCCATGTCCACCCAATCACATGACCACCAAACCACACCCACCAAGCCGGCCCACAGAACCGGTTGTTAAAAAATTTGAATCCCACCCGACCACAATCCCACCATCCTTAGAGACCAACACATCTGAAAGGCCCAGACTGCAGAAAACTGCTCTATAATACCATGCTGCTGGGAGGGTTTCTCCACCATCATGCCATATTAATACCATAATGGCACAGTTGGAGTGAGGATGTAATTATCAGTTCCACACATTCCAATCCATCCATTCAGCTGGAACATCAGCCTGGATAACAACAGGGATGAAATTCCTGACATTCAATTTCTTTTTACTACCAGTTCTGTGGCCATGGCTTGGTGGGCGTGGCAGGGGAAGGATACTGCAAAATCTCCAGTCAGAGATGGCATTTGCCGGTTCTCCAAACTACTCAAAATTTCCGCTACTGGTTCTCCAGAACTGATCAGAACCAGCTGAATCCCACCTTCACAGGGGTTCGGGAGATCCTCTAGCTCAGGTTCTGTACATAAGATTCCAAGCCATGTCCATCACCTAAGCCATGGCCACAGAACCGGTTGCTAAAAAAATTGAATCCCACCCATTCCCACCTTAACCTCATGAACCAGAGGAAGAATCTCACACTATATCATAAAAAACTTGCAAATTGCCAGGTCGAATAGTCTTCACTGGCGTCTCAAACTTTTGGCTGCCACCATTAATATGCTGAAAATGCCAAACACTATACATATTCTGCAAGATGAGAAGATATGTAGATAAAAGGGTTTTTTTAAAAACTTTTTTTTGTTTATATGGATTTCATGACAGCTGCTTTCTAAAATCCCCATGTCCAAACCTGTGTCTCCCTAGGCTGAACTAGCAACAGCACTTACTTATATACCACTTCACAGTGCCTTACAGCCCCCTCTAAGCGGTTTAGAGTCAGCATATTGCTCCCCAACAATCTGAGTCTTTTTTACCAACCTTGGAAGGATGGAAGGCTGAATCAACCTTGAGCCGGTGAGACCCGAATTGCCAAACTGCTGGCAGTCAGCAGAAGTAGCCTGCAGTACTGCACTCTTACGACTGCACCACTGCAGCTCTGATATTCAGTCATACTTAAAGAGTTTGCGGGTTTGGCAGTAAACAGTAAGCATACAGGAAAATGTGTGAGGGCCTGCTTGTTCTGGATCCCAGACGTTCTCCAACATCAGGTAGTCAAGAAAATGCCTAACTTCCTTGGGGATTTAGCTCTATTTGAGCACAAAAACTACACACAGTCGCACTGTGAACTCAAACAAGCTGAATAATTTTTCCTGAAGACACAAAATTAATTCCCATAATTTGCAAGCAATAGAAGTTGATTGCAATAGTCTTGGTGAAAGTAAAACTGATAACAGGGTAAAGTTTGAAGATTTTTATTTTAATATTTTTCCCATACAAAGCAAGACAATGTAGATTTTATTTGAATCAAAACACCGTTGTTTTTGTTTGTTCAAAAACCCTGTCTCTTCACAGTAGGTGGCTAAAGAATGCAACCAGAGCTGGTCATCCAAAGAGCGACAGAGTTTATTCTATTAAACCCTGTTAGACAAGGTCTCTATGAAGTAGATTCTTGCAGTTTAGTTCTTGGCACTATTCCAAGGGGGAAGGAGGGATGAAGAACGGAGGAAGTAAAAATGTTTTGTTTTCTCAAGCAAGCAAAACTGGAGCCTGGCTTTAGATGCCAAGAGCAGAAAAAAACATTGTCTGGTTAGCTGCAAGGAAAGCTTAATGGGCATGTAAAGGGAGTCATTTTTAATACGAAGTGCACACTGATCCCAGTTTCTCCAGGATGTAGGAATACTATTCCCATTATATAATATCCAGCCAATTCCCTCCAACCCATTTGCTGTAGGATTCATTCCCAGATGTTAAAAGGGAATGACATTTTGCTGACCAAGGCTGCTCAGTCTCATTAAAAGTTCAAGGTGCTGGGTTCATCCTCCTCAGCAAACTCAAATAGTTAAATATCAGGAATGCAATTAAACCAGATCAGACCTTACCACACTGACACCTATCTAAAGACAGACACACACACAAAAAAACCTGTCAGCAGTTGCTAAAAACTGAGATGAGTGTCAGACAAGAATTTTTCACCTGCGCAAGTTAGTTTTTGCTAACGGGTGGCAATATGAGGGTGGAGGGATTAGCATGATGGATCAGATCACAGTAGATCTTCAATAGTAGTTTTTCAATCTGCAACTAGAGTTTTATAGCTTTGTATATCCTTTTCTCTCCCTCTCCCCCCTGCACCCATCCCAGGGGAAGGAACCTGTGCAACACCCATCTCTTTAAAAACCCTGCGGACAAGTCAGCCTTGTTATCAGGCAAATGTTTCCACAGCAATTTCAGAGCACCACCAACAAGAGGAAAGTTCTCCCCTGCTCTGCTCTCATTGCAATTTGAATGTGATCAGAGGTGAATAGAAAAATGAAAGGGACTTATTCTACCACCCACCCACCCCCAGTGAAAACTGCCAGGTCATTGCCAATAACACAGATATGAACTCAGCCTCTGATAGTCAGAAGAGGAAAGTGGGATATGTATTTATGTAGAAGTGGGGTAAAGCCAGACTCCAGCATTAGGATCAGCCAGTTAGCTTTTTCAAGAGGCTCAAAAAAAAAACCAAGGGGGAGGAAATCCAATTTTCACAAAGTATGCAAATGTCACAGATGCTTCTCATTCACACAGAAGAACAGGGGGCACCTTTAATGAAGATTAAGTTGGGTGGAAGCAAGAAATAGGCAAGGGGGGTGGGGGGTAAGAAAACAGGAATCTTCACGCAGGCATCTGGTTTCACTTTATTTCTCTTTTTTCTTCTTGTTCTGAAAGAAACAAAAATTGTTGTCAGTGCTCTGAGCACTGAAACAAAAATTGTTGTCAGTGCACTGAGCTCCTGGACATGATGATCTGGATCGGGAGCCCATGCCAGTTAAGAGATATTTGCTCTCTTCTAGATTAGAATGCTGATGCAACAACACACACCCAATTCTGCAAACCCCTGGAGAAATCGGTGATCGCTTGGATGAAAGATGTGATGAACCAGGGCCATCTTAATTACTAGAGAATGCTTTTTAATGACTGGTATTTGCTCACCTATATCTCAACTAGACTTAGAAGTTCTCACCCTTAATTCTTGCACTATTTTTTTTAGTGTGCCATCCTGAAAACAGGATGAAAGTGCAACTTGCAAATAGTTCCTCCTTGTTGGAATGAGCAAGCAATGAAGCCTGAAGTTAGGACAGGACAGGGCTGTGGCTTCAGTTGGGAAAAGGCACTTTGAAACATGCCTGAGCGACAAAGGTAGTGCCTGTTTCCAAAGTGGCCCAAGCAGTCGAGGAAGGTTACTGTAATTTCACATTGATAATGTGCCATTTCCATCTTTTTTCTCTCACTACTTTGCATGACATCAAGCCTTTCTTATTCCTCTATCCTTCCATCTTCATTCTCTACTCTTAATAAACCTTCATCCCTTTACTGTTTTTCACTTCCTGCATGGTTCATTATATGTATGGACCAAGCTTCCCTTTGACTCATCTTTGATGTCTTATTTCTTCAATGTATTATTCAGCTTTTTTTTTCTGAACAATTTTATATCTTATATATTTTATTTTAAAAAAAGAGCCCTCCCTCCCAATTTTTGTAAAGCTTCCCCTTTGCTTTTGGGCTTATACTTGATACATACATTTACAGGAGGAGGTACCAGCTAACACAACTGATTATAATAGTCTTATTAATGTACAGAAAAAAAAAGTATGTGCTGAAAAGAAATGTAGGCATTCTAGGAAGGAGATTCATTTAGAAAAGTCAGGGCAAGAAGTCATCTGCTTTGGCCCAGTAGAAGAAAGTCTTTCTCCCAAAGCATATGACTCTCAATGGAAAGACCCTGTGCTTAAACTCTGTAATTATGTCTTCTTGCTTGCATTTGTGGGAGACAATGCACTTGGCCACCTAATGGACAGGCATCAGACACAGCCCCATGCATGCAGACCTACCTCGTTCATGCCCAAGATGACCATGAGCTCCCGGAAGATGTTAACAAAATCCAGGAAAAGATCCACGCAGTGCCTGGCACAAAGAGAAAGGTGTTGTACATCAAGTTATACCCTAAAACAGGAGTGTCCCAACTGGTAGCCCATGGGCCAGATGAGTCATGTGCAAGCCACATCCACCCTGGCTCCACAAAGGCAAAAAAGTTGATATGTCGCATTGAAGCCATCAAGTTTTGACACCTGTTCTATAAAATTACAAATGGGACATAATCAACTAGTTGTGTACCATCTTCTACTGCCAGAGTTCATTTGAGATCTTGCTTCCATATTTAACTCTGGCTTTTTCCACCATAAAGCTTTTAACCTCCCTGCTTTCCTCCAAGCGAAGTCTCTTTTATTTTGAACCCAATGAAGAAGCTCCTCCGTGTCTCCTGTTTAGTTGCCTCACTTGCAAATCCTTATCCTATGTGGCAGCTCCTTCCTCTCCAACTCACTTACATAGCCCTAGGCTTGCCACCAATGCACTCACCAGATGTAGTCCTTGTCTCCATTCTCAGCCTTCTCAATGATGAGCTGAGTGTCAAACAGCACAAAGCCACACATAACCATAAGTCCAATGTAGAGATTAGCCTGGAGGAGGAAGAAAGCCAATTAAGACAAAATCACTCCAGTGGCATAGCCTTGGCCCTGCAACCTACTGAAAGCCCAAAGTGATTCTGTCTTAGCTCCTGGCTTCAATATATACAGAGCCGGATCTCTTCATAAATTATAGCAGAATGTGGCATCAGGCAATGAATTCATTATTTGCAATGTCAGGATTAATTCCATTTTTGTTTCTGACAGTAACCTTCTAGTTATTATTTTGTGTACCTAAACGTGGCATCCAATAAAGTATCTGAACCCCCACCCCCTCAGAGTACCTAAAGTTCACAGAAGGGTGCTTTCTAATGCTGGAGGTGTTTGTATGATCAGATATCCGAATAAGTATATTCATCTGCAGCCATAATTACAGAATGTAATGCAAAATACTGCAATCTGTACACATCCCCAAATCTGTTAATCTAATGCAGGGATGTCAAACTCAGGGGCCATGGGCTGGATCTGGCCCATGGGGTGTTTAGATCTGGCCCGCAGGGCTGCCCTGGAAACAGGAACTGTCCCACAGTGCCTCTGCCAGCAAAAACGGAGCTCGGGAGGGCCTTGCATGGCCCTCCCGCGCTCAGTTTTCAACTGTGATGGCCTCCTGAAGCCCTCTGCAGACAAAAACAACTCAGGGGAAGGAAGAAAGGAAAGGAGGGAAGGAGGGGGGGTTATAATGAGAGGGAAGGAGGGTCTGAGGGAAGTCCTGTCTTAACACTTGGCCACCACCGGTGCCCTGAAACGAGTGACGTCAAGCTGACCACGTACCCCCAGGATCAAACTCAATCCTGATGCTGCCCTCAGTGAAATCAAGTTTGACACCCCTGCTCTCACGCAAAACATCTTGCTCTTCTAATAATAAGGTAAAAGAAAAGAGAAGCTTGGCACATTTGAATAGCTGCTCCCAGTCGGTCAGTTGCCAGTTCCATGTCCAAAAAGGTAGGTCTGCTACAGGGGCTTAAGCTGTTATCAACTTTTAAGCTAACAGACCAGGAAAACAGCAGCCACTCACCGTAAAGAGCCAAGCTGAGCCCAGGAAAATGTTGATCAGGGAGAACAAGAGCATCAAGAACAGGCCAGAGAAAAGGACACCTGCAAAAGGAACAGAATCACGTTGAACACAAAAGGCCAGTCAAAATGAACCCAGCCTCTCCAAATGTAAGTGGTTGCTGCTGCTGCTGCTTACCCCCAAGATACAGGTAGGCACGGCGCTTAGCAAAGAGAGCACTCAGGGAGAAGCAGCTGAAGATCACTGCTGTGCCCAGGAAAGCAGTTGGGATGATGCTGTGGGGAGAGAAGGGACAAGATCAGATGGATGGATGGATGGAAGGAAGGACTCAGATTTATGAATTAACAGAATTTGCTTTAGAAATATTTAAAGGGTTTTACTTTTAAGTCTCTGAAAGAATCTCGATGCTTCAATGAGAAAAGAGTGGCCCTACCATTACTACCGAGCAGGATATCTGATTCTCACCTTCAAGGTGAAGAGTGGCAAAGGACAGAGCAAGTTGGCGAGTTTCCTCTTACCTGGGGTTGATGGCAATGCACATATCCAGAAGAGGACCCAAGTTGACTCCTGGAAGAGGAAGGAATGTAGCCTCAGAGACAAGTGTGTGTGTGTGTGTGTGTGTGTGTGTTTTCTTAAGTTTTCGCTGGTACTTACATGTATGTTGTTCAGCTTCCTTCGGATATTATCCCACGTCATTGTAGTTGTGCTTTTAAAGTTGTAGCGACGTTTCGGCAGAATCTCATCTGCCATCATCAGGCTTCTGTATTGAGTTCGTCTGTATTGAGTTCATCTGTTCGTCCAGATGAACTCAGTACAGAAGCCTTATGATGGCAGATGAGATTCTGCCGAAACGTCGCTACAACTTTAAAAGCGCAACTATAATGATGTGGGATAATACCTGAAGGAAGCTGAATAACATACATACATACATGCATACAATTTTTTCATTCATCACATGCACATATTTATAAAACACAAGTTATGGATTACAGGCATTCCCTTTATAAAAGACACAAGAGGTGCAAAATGCCACACAAAAACATTCAGAAAGTGACAAAGTGCTCCATGTCATTTCAGATATGTTCAGAAGGGAGGTATCCCTCATTTTATCATGTTCAATGCCGTCTTCTTCCTTTCAGCTGCAAAACCTTTTGGCTTCCTCCAGACACAGGATTACACAAGAGCCATTCGGCTGTGGTGTGATACTAGGTAGCTGCATTAATGCATGAAGTAAACTTTGCCCCCTCAATCACTGTCGTTCTGCCAGGTTCTCCGATGGCCTTGATGGCACCATTTCATCCCTTACACAGCATAGCTCCAGAGGTGGGTATTCAGCAGGTTCTGATCAGTTCTGGAGAACCGGTAGTGGAAATTTTGAGTAGTTCAGAGAACCGGCAAATCCCACCTCTGACTGGAGATTTTACAGGATCCTTCCCCTGCCATGCCCACCAAGCCATGTCCACAGAACCAGGAGTAAAAAAAAATGAATCCCACCACTGCATCGCTCCCACAACCGCAGCAAGAAGAAGCAGTTAAAAATGTCTTTCTTGCTTATGGAAATTCCACATTTGCACATGTGGAGTTTTAAATTGCTGCAGGTCCCCTCAGTTCTCGCTTCTCCAGCCACACATACCAGTGAGGAAAGCAAAGCCTGCCAGGATAGCCAGACGTTTCTCTTCAGTTTCTCGGCTGTGGGGTGTGGCCATCAACCAAATCATAAGGCCTAACGCTCCCAGGCCAGTCAGCAGTCCAAACTGCAAAACAAAGTGAGAAAGACGGAGATTAACACAGGCTGGTCTGAGAAAAGACCCAGTTCAATCTAAGCCCGTTTGCTGCATCTCTCACTCTTTTAAAGAAAATTCTTCCCATTGGAACTGTTTTTCCATACAGATTTTGAAACAAGGAACCAGTGTTTTGCATTGCTGGTCTCTTGGAAGGGAAATTCTGTCACTTTTAAAATTTAATTTCAATTTTAAAATTTAATCACGAATGCATTCAATCTTAAATATCCTACAGATTTTCATCAGCACCAGTGAAATCTATAACAATTCTGCTCTGCAAGTAGGATCATCCTACATAGGTATGTAGGAAAAGGAAGAGATTCAAATCTGAAAAGGAATATAGAACACTGTTCTCCAAATTTAAACTTTATTAACTACTACGTGGCTTAGGTTTAATGTAAAGATTAACAAAGATTCTGAAAATGGGAAAATGTTCAATCTGGCAGGACTCTGAACAGTGTAACTACAGTCCCACCTCTCACTTGAGTTTCACAATAGAAACAAAAAGCTCTTTCAAACAGAAACAAAGAGCTCCAAGTTTGTCTGAGAACATATATTTATTTAGAGACTTTTTGTTGGGATGTGTTTGTGGAAAGTTTTAAAGGCTTAAAATTTCACGGAATATGCCACCTAGCCACAGAGCACCAGCTGAGAACCACTCAATAGGATACAGTCCTGTTTATTTCCACAAGATGGGAGGTACTATTTTGAAGTCTTCCTGCTGGCATTTAGCCCTCAATAACCAAGATGATATTTAGCGTATATATCGTCCCAGAGCCTTGGAATTCTTACCTGCACCAGCTGAGTAACCACATTGAGATAAGCACCAGCCGCCGCTAGGAACATACATAATGCAAAGCTGGCATAGACCCTCTTCAGGTGCTGCTGAGTTGATGCAGAGCTATAGGGATGAAGGAAGAAAATTTAGCTGTGTTACACAATACCTAGAGAAGCACAGCAATTCCCAAACTGACCATTTTCCAGCTTCTAGCCATATCAAACCACAGAGTCATATTATCTGACCTGCTTCAAAGAAAACATACATTTTCTTCACACTATCACTAAGAATTCCTGACTTCAGAATCTCTTGTGCTGAAATACTGCTTCCAGAGAGGACCAAGTATTTACCAAAGATATGAAGGTTTTTAGGACGGTTAGAAATACCTGAGGTCTGGTTGTAGAGGAATGCAGTGTGAATGTAGAAGGATGTGTAATTTTGACTTGCAAAGCACATCCTTCTGGCAACAGGCTATAGCACAACATATCATTGAAACCAAGAGCCATTTTGAACAGCTCTGCCCTCTTTGAAAAAGCAAACTGATTTGAACAAAATTTAAATGTCTGTGATCCAAGTGTTTTTCTAGCCACAGTTTAAACAAAATTCCCCATGGACTTCAATAATCCAGTCATACTCACTAGATAGTTCCCCAAGATCACCATCTTACATTAAATATTTACTTGAACTACCTTCATCTACAATTGTCTGCCCTAAGATCTATAGTATGGATTCTCAACTTCTGGGGGCTTGTGGCAAACTGGGAATTCTGAGAATATATAATTAACATTGTCACAAAACGCTACCATAAAGGACAAGCTCAGTCAACAATTCTTTATCACAAAGTAAACTAGTTAGATTATTTCTCACCCAATTCAAGTAGCTTCTTCCATTTTTTTGTTACTGTAATTTACTTGTCTGTAAATTACTAGATATTGGTGGGAACCACCCACCATTTTATGTTTCCATGAATATTACTCAGCACTATGTGAATCCCATTGGCATTATTGAAAAAAAATATGAGATACAAGCCAGAATTTTACTCTGCAATGTGCAACCTTCAAGTGAAGTATGAAACCTATAATTACCAAGAAAAGCAACAGGTGTACCAATGACTTGTACATTACATCTGTAATCCAGGTTGTACAGAAAGCTGGATTACATCCACAAAAGTTTTAAAAGGCGATAGATTGAGCAAAATAGCAAAGTAGGATTTTAAGATTCAGTTCCATGTAGAACAGGGTCCCCTGAACTAGAGTTGTAACTCGTTCAGAAGCAGGTTCAGAAACAGTTTCAGGTTACTGATTGGTATATGAAAATACTGTTTTTCTCATCATGTTTAATTTATAACCAGAGTCGAGGATTTTAATCCAGATTTTTCTCAAAAAAGCAGAAAAACTGAGGTGGTCTGGCTCCAGCAATCCAGGTCCTGCCAGCCTTCTCACCATCTTTCACGGATGATGGAGCCTACCTAACCTCACATCTCTGTTCTTAATCATCCATCAAAGAAACGGAATCCTCTCACAATAAGATTAAGCAGGCAACAGGTACTCACATGTGGGAGAACTTGAAGAGGGCATCAAAATTTATGTTCCTGTTGAAAATATCCATTGCACTAGTCGGTGAGGTTCAATTCTCTATGTCAAAACACACAATCTGCAGAAAGAGAAAGGAAAGCTACATCAAATGGAGAAGACCTAAATAGATTTTTTTCCTTAGAATTGGTGTGTTCCACCTCTACTGTTCTCCTTATAGACAAGTTCCTCCCATATCAAACAGCACCCTCAGCCCATAGCGCAGTTTTTACATGACATCAACTCCCCTTCCCCATTTACATTTTTTGTGGTGGCACTTCTGCAGAATTCCCTCAGGGTAAAAAGAACTTCAAATAATCAATTTAATAAATCTGATGTTTTGCATGTATTAGTCAGCAAGGAACAAAGCACAGCAACATCAGAGAACACGGAAGTTAAAGCAATAGCTTAAAAGTCCAGCAAAAAGATATGTAGAAGCAGAAAACAGATTTTTCAGGTCCAAGAAAAAATATATTTGCTTCATCTGCATATTCCTATAGAAAACACAGACTAATTTATATCCTTCCCTCCATGTGGTCTCCGGTTTCCATCATTTAATTCTATCTCCAGCTACAGTATAAGATATGCAGCAATCCAGCAACACACATGTTACTCAAAAGACACAGGTTCAGTAAACAAACTCCTGATGCACCACTAAAAAGTGATTTCTTTCTACTTCGGACTCACCGGCTTGTCCAATATGGAACCCACAAGCTTCTTCCTTTTCCTACTCTGAAAAATCTAGACTGCAACCGTTCCACAAACACTCAAACTGGCTTGGTGTATATGGTGCAATTATTGCAGGCTCTTGCAAGGCGAGTTAAAGCCTCCTGGAGGAATTGTGCTCATCTGGGAGCCTTGCTTCACAACACAGCAGCTGGAAAGAACATTAGGCTCCTTAATTATCTTCCCAGGAAAGGATGGGATGGAGTTAGAGGAAGGCAGCCCTCCCAGCTTGAGAGTCAAGCCAATATGCTGCGTTGTTATTCTCTTGGTGGGATTCCACCTCAATGTTCTGTTTGTAACGTGTACAGGTATTTTACTTACTCAGGGGACCAGCATGAACATTTTCCTTAACAATACAAGCATTTCTGCCCTCCTCCATCCAAAAGTTCTTAACTAGTTGCTCTAAACTTATGGCAAATAATGGCCGTAGCTACTGGAAATCAGTCCTGCAACTAAAGATTTATTTTCTGATAGGCAGGAAGATCTGGCTTGGGAAGAAGTTTGCATCGTAGGTTTGTATTTGCTAAGAAGGTGCACTAATGTTAATGCCTTTAATCTTGTAAGAGATGAAACTCAACCTCTTTATCTTCTTATATTTCTCTACATTTACAAGGTCCTCATTTATCAGAGGCATATACATGCGGGGGAGGGGGGAAATCACACTGAAAAGTTCTAAAAAGAAAGTCTGTCTTGAGGTATCAAAAGCCACACTTTTAAGAACAATCTGAATTGGAAAGCTGAACCTGAAAATTACAGAGCATGTAATTTGGGTATTAGGTGCTTGCATTAGGTGACATGACTCAACATCAGAGCATCAAAATAGGTCACACTAGAGTGGAAGAAACATTTTCCGCTTAGCACCCAGTTCTTCCAGATGCCAAAAGCTATTCAAGGAAGAAGTTAGATAAGATCCGAGATTAGGGAAGCATTTTGAAATACAGATTTCTCCAATGGGAGGGAAACCCGCTACAAAACAAAGCATAAATCTGAAGCTATTCCAGAAGAAAGTATAATTAAAGTGAGCACTTCTCACTACTGACACATCTGAAAAGTACGGAGTAAAAACAAGAACCTGTAAAGCTCAGGATTACTCTTCATAATCATCCTTTATGTTTCAAAATCCCTCACACTTTTTCAGCAGCTTTAGCCACTGCAGGAGTAACTAATAGTTTTCATTAATGTTCTCTGAGCCCACAGCCACAGAAAATATCGGAAAGAATTTTTACATTACATTTTTAGACCATTTGTTCACAGAGACCAGTCCATTTATGGCTGTGCCTGAAATGGAATATTCTTTTTTCATCCACAGATAAAACTCTCGAGACACGTGTGTTTTGAACCATGCTTTGGAACAATTAAAATGGCCATCGAAGATTGTAACTTTTCAAGGCAGAAATGTTCAGCATGTCCCACTCAAAATGTGACGCCACTCAAAACAGCGGAGATTTTTTTTCATGTTTGCAACATTCAAAATTGTTGTTGTCAGCTAAAGACATACTGGACCATCTCTATTTCCATTTATGACAGATGACAGAATTAGTTATCTACATCTGAGTTTTAAAAAAATCTGGTCCTGTTCTCCAAGGCACTGACCAGCTTGAATATATGTATTATGCTTAGAAATAAATTGCATTTTTCCCATTCTGCAAAACCCAGCCATCTTGTTTTTAAACAATGCAAATTAACTTTCAATATAAATAATGAAAATTAATTTGCATCATTTAAAAACAGGATGGTTTCAACTATTTTGCAGATCACAAAGAAATCTGAGAAAGTCAAAGGCCATATACACGTGATATTTTTTTCCTTCAGCACTAACAATATATCCAATAATGTGAAAATTATGCATCACAAATTAGGTTACTGAGAAGGTACCATTATTTGGGAAAAGAAATCAGGGGGAAAATGTTAGTGTAACATTGTAAAAATTACAGAGCTTGGTTATCCTCAAACAAATTGTACCCTTAGTAAACAAAAAAGAGACGCTGAGTACAAAGCCATTGCTCCATAAACTCTCTACTGGTTGCCTGAATGCAAAGAACCTTTGATGAAATAGGGCATGTTCAACAAAGAAGACTTTCCCAAGGTCAACCTTACTGCTCCTAGACCAGAGCTGTTAAACTCCCAGCCCGCGGGTTGGATACATCACGCGCTAACCACGCCCGGTTTAGCAAAGGGGAAAAAAGTCCTGATACATCACGTGATGCTTGACATGTCCTCGACCGTACAACTTCATAAAATGCTGAAGGTATTAAGTATTAATAATTTTCCTTAATTTCAAAATGCTATTTACTAGATTAGATGTTGGTGAAACAGCCCCATTGCAACCTTTGGAACAAAAGACCACTGAAAAAAAAGTAATATCAAAAATCTCATTTCCAATTTCTTACCAGAGGCTACAGCATTTAAGACTCTTTAACATTTACAGTTGTGCAACAAGCATCTTAGACATGAGGTTGTATGCAGCATACTTACAGAAGGAGTTTTGTCAGTTTTAAAATGTTGACCAAATACAAAGAATTTTTGGATTAATTCTCCTGGGTAAGACTGTGGATGACTGAATTTGAAGGAAAAACAAAAAAATTGCCACTGGGAAGGAACACCATTCAGGAATACAGGAGGATGATAATACGTCCAACAAAAAGAATGTTAACTATTGACTGAATGGAAAGGCTCCCACTTCATATTTACCAGTATATTTAGCTTTTGAAGATCCCGATAGTAGCCAAAAACATCTGTCTTATTTGTGTAAGTACAATCAGAAGAACTGCAATCTTAAACTATTCTGAGGAATGATCCTGCCCAATCTTTCTTCTGCCTATAAAATCTCATAGTCATGTCTTTTGGACGATAAACCTAGGATGATAATTGCCTTTATCCTAATATTTATGAGCTAATTGGTAGCTTGTTTGGATAAGAACAATCCAAAATAAATTATGAGACAATACTTAATAAACAATCCTACAAAATACCAGGTTATTTGAATTTGTGTAAAATATAACTCCTCCCACCACTGTATACCCAAATGATAAATATGAAATGCACATTACCTAGCGGTAGTTTGATCAACAATGTTCTGTGAAGCAACAATTAGAGCTTACATTTCAAATGCAGAGCAGGACACATTCAACAAGTATACTGACTCGGAAATTCTTCCTTAGCCACACACATCCAAAGAGACAATTTATTAGTATAAACCCTAGAATTGGAAAGGAAATCCACTAGAGAATGCAAACAGGCTTCGCAGCACCACTGTAATCTAGGCTAAGGATCAGTTTGTTCTGAGCTTTTAAAATAAATAACCAGAAATACTTAGCCACATATATGACCTTTAATCACCAAGGGCTAATATTTATTCAGCTTCTGTAGCTGCCATCTCAAGCAAGTGATTCTGGGCAGTGAACAAACAAACAGATAAAAAGCATTACAATATAATACAAATTAAATACATATATATGGTAGTTGAGAAAAACCATCCTGTATATCAATATAACCAGAAAAGGGGACTTTTTACACTCAAGGGCCTTAGGCCTAGGCACAAATCTAGGTTTTCAAAGCCTTATGAAAAGGCCAATAGGGTTGAAATCATCTTCAGACCTGAGGGGAGAATGTTCCGGAGGACAGAGCCTACAGCAGAGAAGGCACACCTAGTACCTACCAGCTGACGTTCCTTGGCTGATGAAACCCATAGCATGCCCAACCTACCAGGTTGAATTTCTGTTATACAACCATTACTATTATCCACCACAGGAACTTACTATCAAAGAGCAGAGAAGAGGAAAGAGGCAGGGAGTAGGTTGTCCCCCATTTATAGCCTCTCCTGTAAAAAGCAGACCAATCCTCACACCACCAAATTGCAAGAGAGAAAAATGTCACGCAATGAACCGTGACCTTGTACATTCCTTCAATACTATGACATCAGAAAGCCAGCCAATTAGCTTTGATGTCTTGTACTGCAAGTCATCTTGTTGCCACAGGAGTCAATTGAACTAGCCAGGAGAGACATCATAGGAAACTCCTATGACTAATAACTTATGAAGAAAAACTGAAAAACTCATCCGATCCTATGCCCCACATCGAAAGGGTTCACACCAATTGTCACATGTTGGATGGAGGAGTGTCAAAATAATCAAATGGCAGTTATAGCACCAAGACTGAAGCCCAATCTTTTTCAGAATGTCTATCAATCTCATATATAAACATACAAAAAAAATTAAGCTTCAGTGCATGGTCATGGCCACAATTTGCCAGTTTACCTGTACAGACTCTGCTGGAAGAAACATTAAAGGTAAAAAGTTCATCCTGACTCTTTTAATCCCCGTGTAGCAAACTGTTTTTCTTTAAAAACTCAATTTCTCATCAAAAGCCAACACTACTGAGCAGTTGTCTGTGCCCTCCTTATAAATACCATATCAGACAAATCTCACATCATTGAGTTTTTCTTGGCTCAGAGTAGTGTTCATACAGTAGGTTGTCTTTGGAAAATACTATCCAAAAGCAGAATGCAAGGTACGCTTTACAACCTGACTCTCCCAAAGTGTGTGGAAGATTATCTAATTCAGTATCCAACTTGACGACAACTGATGAAATAACTGAAATTCAAGAAACATACCAGTGCTACGCTTGAAATTTTAAAACAATTTACACATAAAGCAGCATAAATTTATTTAATAGAAAAATCATCTAAAATGTCCACAGATGTGAATCTTTCAAATGTAACAAGCTATCAGGGTAACAGAGTCCAATCTAAATGGAAACATAGGAAGGTTATCTCTGCCTATATTGTTCAGATTTCCCAATAACAATTGTGGTTTATACCTACTTGACATGGATCTTGTAACCTAGTATTGATTCCTTTGTTTGCATGTGGCTTTTAGTACACATTACAGAATTCATTTGTTTCAGAACATAAAACAGTACAAATGCAAGGTCTAACTCACTCCAGATACTCTCTTAAATGCATCAAATAGATGACTTTCAGATGCATTTGTCACTAGAAGACATCAATGCGATCAATATTTATTAAAAAAACATGAAGAGCATTAAAAGTTGGGGAAATTTGCTCTAGAGCTACCTTATTCAATTTGGGCACCTATCAGGTATGATTTTCAATTCCCAGAATTACCCTTGTCAGCAAGGCAATAGCTAACGATTCTAGTAACTAAGGTCCAGCTTCCAAGGTTGAGGACCATCGCTGTATAATGCATATATGATGAGCCTCAATGGCACAGCGGTTAGAGTGCTGGACTGCAGGCTACTTCTGCTAACTACCAGCTGCTTGCAATTTGGCAGTTCAAATCCAGCTCAAGGTTGACTCAAGCCTTCCCAGGTGGGGAAAATGAGGACCCAGATTGTTGGGGGCAATCTCCGGACTCTGTAAACTGTTTAGAGAAGGTTGTAAAAGCACTGCGAAGAGGTATATAACTCTTCAAGTGCTATTGCTATTGAAAAGCCCAGCTAAACCTCTATTCCATGAAACGAAAACCAAAATTATACCCAAAAATATTCAGGATCATTATTTTTGGGGAGGCTCAGCCTCCAATCCTTCAAAAATATTCCAACTTACCAGTGAGCATACCCTGTCACTTCTCTGCTTGAAGGAGGATAGATATCTGAAGTTTTTAATTTTATCTCATTCTGCTGGAAGCAGAAATCCGGGATGCAAGGCTGTTAGGTAAGGCCGGATGAAGCCCCACACATTGAACAAGAGGGGAACCTAGGATGCCCAGAGACCCAGAAAGATTGCTTTCCTCTGGGCTTACTTCTCCTCCTCCTTTTGGGGGAAGAAAACGAAGCAAACCCCACGTTTGCATAAAACCTGTTTTCCCCGTTTCCCCAGAAGCAGGAAGGCAAACCGGCAACGCAAAACAGCAAAAATACTTTCGGATAAGCAGGCCCCAATTCTTCTTCTTGAATTCAAGCTTTTCCACTCCGAACAAGACAGAGCCAAAAAGCAGCAGCAGCAGCAAAAAAAACCAAAAACCACCCACTTCTTCTGAGCTTGGACCCACGCACAAAAGCCCCGCGTGGCCGAATCGCGCCATATCTTTCAAGGAAAACCGAAAGAGATCAGACGACGTCTATTTTTTTTAAACCAACGCTACAGAAACAGTATTATCACAGCATTATTATTATTTATTTTATATTCTTTCCAATTATTTGATTTCATGTTATGGATGACTATTATATATTACGCCTTGCTATATTATTTCATGTGATTACTGCCTTCCGCCGTCGTCTTATCCGGCGTGATACACCATTTTAGGTGCGGGCCAAGCTCTCTCCAAGAGCACAGCGCTCCCCTCCGCATTCCACCAGTCCCGACGGCTTGGGAACACGGAACTGCGCGGCCCCCGCCTGGACCCGAGGCGGGCCTTTGGAAACCCCCCACCCACCCACCCCACTCCTTCCCCGAGGCCGAGATCTAATCGCCGAAGGCGGCCGACTTTCCGAGACCGAGGAAAACCCCGCCCACCGAGCCGACTGTGGGGCGGGGGGCGGAATTGGAGGTCTCTATGACATGATGGGTCAGAACGCGGACGTAAGAATGGCCGGGGCCGCCCGAAGCAAGCCGGGACGGTCTCGTTTTTCCACCCGCTTCCCGCCCCGCCCTCCACACTTTAACTCCTCGCTGGGAGAAAGTCCGAAGGGGGTGGGGAAGGGGCACGGCGGCGCCTTCGGAGGGACCCCACAAAAGACGCCTCGGAGGCACGAAGGGGCTTGGGGGGGGGGGCATAAGGTTGCTATGGGAACGGAAACCGAAAGCGGCAGCCCGGCCGTCTTCTTACCCCGCCGCAGAGAAGGCGTCCCGTCACGGTTACAACAGCTGCTACTGTTCTAGTCGAACCGTACGTGTCTCTGGCCTCGAACGCCTCCGCCCCACCTCTTTTATCCCCTCCCCACCTGCCATTGGTACTTTCCTCCTCAAGGTCCCGCCTCAGATCCCTATTGGGGTTTCCGCACACTCCCAAGAGTTCTGCGTACTTCTTCATTGGCTGAGAGGCGGCTCCTTCGCGTTGCTATTGGTCTCACGGCCGCGCCCAAGCAGCGGCGATTGGTTTGCGCACGCACAGAGAGAGAGAGAGAAACAGATAGACAGACACAGCTAAATATATATATATATATAAAAACCAACAACAACCGGACGTACAGACAGACAGATACGTACGTTCGCGACGTTCATTGGTTTCTCATTATCGAGTCTGTCTGTAGGCGGCGCCCGCGACGGGCGGAGACTGTGATTGCGCCTTCTTCGCAAGCCCTCCTTCCCCAGAAGGGACGCGCGACCCCGAGCGGAAGGACGCGCGACCCCGAGCGTGCAGAGCGCCGGCTGCCTGCCACGCAGCGCCATTCGAAGGAGTTGATTCCGCCGAGAGCCGGAGGAGCTTTATTTGCGCCTGAAGCGCAACCTGCTGGTAGAAGCCTCTCATTGCAGGCAACGTGCACTGCCAGGCAATCGAGGACTGGAATAGTTTTTTTCTGTGGCTGGAATTTTCAAGCTTTGGACGGAAAATCTACAATAGTCTTCGGCTTACAACAGCTCATTGAATGACCATTCGAAGTGACTTATGACATTCGGAGGCTTGATAACTCACACTTACGACGGTTGCAATGAACACGGATGTCAAATTTATGGCATCATATTGCCGTCACATGACGTTTCACGTTTTTCCCCTTTGTGGAGCTGGGGTGGGCATGACCTGCGTGTGATATATCCGACGCACAGGCCGCCAGTTTGACACACCCGTATGCTAGAATCAGGTGGTCCCCTTTTGCCGCCTTCTGACAAGCAAAAGTCAATGGGGAAACCAGATTCAGTTGACACCCGGGTTACTCATTTAAAAACTGCGCTGATTCACTTACCAAATGTGGCGAGAAGAGTCGTAAAATGGGGCAAAACTCACACAACAAATTTCTCCACTTAGCAACATCAATTTTGGGCTCAACTGTGATTGTGAGTTGAGGATTACCTGTATTGTGTTTCCTTTCAAGCACCTGCGAAAAGCTATAACATGGCGCTCTGCAACAATTAACTCGATGTGACATGATAGCAATATTCCAGTATTTGAGGGACTGCCACAAAGAAGAGAGGGGGTCAACTTATTTTTCAAAGCACCAGAAGGCAAAAAAAAAAAAAAAATAGATGGAAGCTAATCATGGAGAGAAACAATATGGAATTAAGGAGAAATTTCTTGTCAGTGAGAACCATTAACTAGTGGTTGCCTTCAAAAGTTGTGGGTGCTCCATCACTGGAAATTTTTAAGAAGAGACTGGATAGCCATTTGTCAGATATGGTATAGGGTCTCCTTAGAGGTGGTATTCAGCAGGTTCTGACCAGTTCTGGAGAACCAGTAGCAGAAATTCTGAGTAGTTCGGAGAACCAGCAAATACCACCTCTGACTGGAGATCTTATAGCTATATCCGCTAGGCATCCGCTGTGCATCCGCGCAACTCAAATCTGTTTCAGCAGTAAACGGACGCAGGGAGGAAGCGGAACAGACGCGCAGCGTTAGTAGCACGGACGGAGAAAGGATGAAAGCGGATGCAGCTACGCATCCACGTCATCCGCTACGCATCCGCTCTGCATCCTCTCCGCATCCGCTCTGCATCCTCTACGCATTCTCTACGCATCCACTCTGCATCCTCTCCGCATCCGCTCTGCATCCTCTACGCATCCGCTTCCATCCGCTAGGCTTCCGTTCCGCATCCGCTTTCCATCCGCTCTGCGTCCTCCCCCCATCCATTCCTTTCCGTGTTATCCGCTCTGCTTATGCAAATTTTTGCCCCTTTTGAGAGTGGATAACAACAGATGGAACATTTTTCTCGTCCGCTGTGTCCTTTTTACAAACGTTTTGCATCCGTTGGGCAGTGTCACAGGGCCTTTAAACAGGAGGTTGGGACTAGAAGACTTCCAAGGTCCATTCTAGCTCTATTCTCTGATTGAATTGCACATGTGGGATACTTTAATTATCAGTGCAAATTGATAATATTAAATCTAGAGCCATAATACTTTTAGTTATACCACAGTCAGGATCCAATTGTGAAAATGAAGTACCTTACTTTCATTTTCAAACTAATAGAACAGAACAGAATACTTTCTTGGCCAAGTGTGATTGGACACACAAGGAATTTGTCTTGATGCAAATGCTCTCAATGTACATAAAAGAAAGATACATTTGTCAAGAGTCAAGAATCATAAAGGTACAACACTTAATAACAGTCATAGGGTACAGTAAGCAATCAAATCATACTAGGAGACAGTCAATATAAATCATAAGGATACAAGTGACAAATTACAGTTATACAGTCACAAATGGGAGGGGATGGGTGATAAGGAGTGATGAGAAGATTAACAGTAATAGTAGTGCAGACTTTGTAAATAGCTGGACAGTGTTGAGGGAATTATTTGTTCAGCAGAGTGATGGCTTTCGGGGAAAAAACCGTCCTTGCGTCTAGTTGTTCTGGTGTGCAGTGCTCTATAGCATCGTTTTGAGGGAAGGAATTGAAGCAGTTTATGTCCAGGATGTGAGGGGTCTGTAAATATTTTCACAGCTCTCTTTTTCACTCATGCACTACACAGGTCCTTGACTGAAGGCAGGTTGGGAGTAATTGTTTTTTCTGCACTCCTAATTATCCTCTGAAGTCTGTGTCTTTCCTGTTGGGTTGCAGAACCAAACCAGAGAGTTATAGAGGTGCAGATGGCAGACTCATCTTCAAAGTTCTAGAGTTAACAAGTACTAAAGGGGGATCACACAGGAGGCTAAGATTTATCATTCTGTTCTGAAGAACATGGCTGTTGAAAATTAGGAAAAACTGAAAATTAGTTGGATAGTTGAAGCTGGAGGCAAGCTCCTCATTGGAAATGACACAGCCATCTATTGAGGATGTTTTAATATGGATTCCTAAACTTGGGCTTCCTGACTTAAATGGCTTCTTCCATCTGTATAATGCTTTGATTCTTGCATGTGGGATAATAAGGAGGAAGTGCCATACATTCCTATTCTTGAGCCTCATATGGCTGAAGTGTTTTGTTTAGAAAGATTTCAAAAAATTGCAATATATCTGGTGGGAGACAATAGAAGTTGTAAATGGCCTCATGCCCATGTCCCCCAGGGAAAGGCTAGAAGAATGTTATATATTTAGCCTGGAAAAATTACGAAAGAGTGGTAGCGTGACTGCTATATTCAGAAACCATATTAATATTCATATTAACAATTCAGTTTGAATATAAATTAGAAAAGCTGCAGCAGCTCTAATCACATTTACTAAAGACTATATATTACTGACCCCAAAGGAACTCATTTCCAAGTAGCAAAGATTAAACCTAAAATCAGTGTAATTTGTTTTAGTAGGGAAGTAGATGATCTGGTTTTCTAAATCAAATTCTGGATTGTGGGTGGGCTTCAAACATTTTACCAACTACTAGTTCTCTGCCCAGTTGCTGGGTGGGTGTGGCCATGGTGGGCATGGCCTACTTGGCCTCCTGCACCATGGTAGAGGGGTCATTTTTGCTCTCTCTGGGCTCCGGAGGCTTTCCTCAAGCCTCCGGGAGTGCAAAAACAGCCTCCCCTGGGCTCTGGAGGCCCTCTGGAGGCTGGAAATGGGCGTTTCCAGCCTTCTGGCGACTCCGGGAGGCCCATTTTTTGCCCTCCCTGAGCCTCCGTGGAGGCCCTGTACTTAACTTGCATCCAAAATGGGCGACATGGGGACTCCTGGGAAGGTAGGGTGGGGTGGGTAGAGCCAGCCAGGGGGTGGGGTTTGCCGGTTCACCGAACGAGCCATAAAATTAGCTACCCGAACTGGGGTGAACCAGTAGCAGCCCACCTCTGCTCCCACCTGGCATTCTGAGGTCAAACATAACCCTGATGCGGCTCTCAATGAAATTGAGTTTGACACTCCTGGCTTAGAGGCTGTACAAGTTTGAATGGGGAGGAAGTGTCTCTGATTCAGTCCTACCCAGGTCAGATCCTTGTTGGTTTTGGAATTGCCCAGATTTGGGGATATTCCATCTCTGACTTTGGATGAGGTAGCATTTCCCCCTTCAGAATTGGTAAATTCTAGGGATTTTCTTGGACTCCCAGCTCCTATTAGAAGAACAGGTGTCAGTAATGGGCTTTCCATATGGTCTTTTCACAACTCCAACTGATGCATCACTTGCACTCTTTCCTAAATGAGTTAGACAATCACTCATCCCCACCCTTTAATCTCCTGGTGGCTTGATCACTGCAACATGCTTTATAAAAGTTTATATGGTGCTGTCCTTGAATTTTTAACTAGACTGGAATGCAGCAGCGCAAGCAGTAATGGGCATGCTTATGTAATGCATCTGTTTCACAAGCTGCACCGGTTTGTTTCCAGGTCCATTTCAAGATGCTTATTGTTACCTATAAAGCCCTACATGGCATAGGGCCAGTTTCCCATAACTTGCCTATTTCCCATAACATCTCCCTGGCCAATTCAATCCTGCAGGGTTGGGGTCTCTGGATTCCTTTGATTAAAGAATGGCATCAATGAGGTCCCCCCAAATGCACCTTTTCTATGGCAGCCCCTGCTTCTGGAACAAGGTTTCCCCCAAGAGCTGGATGGTTCTCTTTCAGTTGTTATTTAGGAGAAGCCTAAGAACTAGGGTTTTCATTCAGACTTTGACGAAGGATAGTGAGATCCCTTGCTTTGTCACTCTTGCCATCTTTATCTTTTATTGGTTTTACTTTCTCTGTGAGCAGTGTTATTGAGAATAAAGTGGGATATAAGGTTTTTCAAAATATATATATTACTAGTCATACATTGAAACATCAGCTGAATGAATTAGATGTGCATATTTTTAGAATTACTATAGTTGCCTTACAGACAGAATGTCACAATGATAAATAATGTCAATTATTAAAAGCCCAAAAACTCCACTTCAGCCATGTCTCTAGAGACAACTCAATTTTATGTAACCAAGCATGCTTGTATCATCTATGAAGTAGAGATCTGTGCCTTAAGGCTAGGTCCCACTGGCCGACGGATGCAAAATGTATGCAAAAAGGACACAGCGGACGAGCAAAATTTTGGGGGTGGCTCCATCCGTTGTCATCCGCTCCAAAAGGTGGCAAAAATTTGCATAAACAGAACGGAAAAGAACGGACGTGGGTAGTATGTAGCGGGAATGTTAAACGGATGTTCATAGGAAGCCTAGTGGATGACAGCGGATGGAAATGGATGACACATCCGAAGGGGTTCCGGGGGAGAATTGCGAAGCTGATGCATAGCGGAAGGGGCGGATGCATAGCAGATGCAGCGGATGCATAACGGATGCCTATAGGAAAAAAGGGGATGCCGCACGGATGTATATCGGATGCAAAGAATTCACTGCGCATGTGGGGAGTATGCATTGCGTCAGCTTCGCGGATATAAAAGGATGCAGCACGCATGCAGTCAGCATACAGGGGAAAGACGTGCTGCCACATACATCTAGCAGGAACACCATGGTTTGTCAGTCAGGCAAGAAGAGGAAGCCGGTGCCGACTCATTCCAGCCCTGGCAAGAAGGCCAGAACCAGCATCCCACCCCCTGGCACTGACTCTGAAGCTGCTGCTGCTGCTGTTGTGGACCAGCCCCAAGGCCCTCAAAGCCCTGCTGCTGAAGGCCCTGCTGCTGAAGCCCCTGAAGCCCCTGCTGCTCAAGTCTCTGAAGGCCCTGCTGCTGAAGCCCCTGAAGCCCCTGCTGAAGCCCCTGCCAGAGGGAGGAAGAGGCAAGGGAAGCAGAAGGGAGAGAGGAAACAGTGCACCGTTTCCGAGGAGCATGGAATGGTGCTGGAATGGCTGAGGGAGAACGAGTACCTCTGGAGAAAGGGCCACAGACTGTATCGCGACACCAAGAAGAAGCAGGCAGCTTGGAGAGACAAGGCAGAGAGCCTGGGGTACACTGCAGAAGCACTCCTGGGATGGTGGAAGCACATGCACACTTGGTATGGCAAGCTACACCTCAAGAAATCCGGGCAGGCCGCTGTCAAGCTCACTGACCGGGAGATGTACATCATGGCCAAGTGCAGTTACCTGGAGGGTGAGATCCGCCACCGAGGAGCAGCCCCTCTGAGACCCCTCTCCCTCAGACAGCCCACAGACAGCCAGTCCTCTTCCAGCCAGGAGCCAGCTACCCTGTCCAAGCAGGTGTCTTCAGAGGGCCCCACGGCAGAGACTCTCCCCCCTGACAGCTGCACTCCCCATGCCGGCAGACTTGGAGGATCCCGTGGAGGATGATGCCCTGCTGTCACAAATGGAGGAAGAAGCAGCAGCCACCAGAGGCCAACCCACCCCCACCCCCACCCCCTGAGGATGCAGGCAGAGAGGCAGACTGGAGGGCCAGAACCACAGTGTGCTGTTGGAGATCAGGGACACAATGAAGACCAGCACAGAACTTCTCTCTCAGCTGGTCTACTTGGACAGAGCATCCTCGGGCTGGAACACCTTCATCACCTACGTGAGCCACACCCTGAGGGACCTGCCCGAGGCCCAGTACCAGGTGATGAAGCAGAAGATCACAGCACTTCTGCACAACCCTCAAGGCCCAGCTGAACCTGCTCCTACCCAGTCCAGGTCTGCTCCTCCACCCCAGGCGATGTCACAGCCCTTCCACGGCTTTCAACAGCCCCTCACCTACCAAGGCTACGACTACCAGGACTTCCCACAGCAAAAACAGACCTTCCCAGTCCAGGCCCAGGTTCATCGCACGCCACAGATGCCACTCCTCACCCAGCTGCAGACCAGACAGCCCCACTACACTCCTCTTTCCTCCACCCCACAGCCAAGCCCATCAACGGACAATCTGTCATCAGTATTGCGCCTGACATCTGAAGTCCTTGATGAGGGGCCTCTCAACCTCACGGGACTGAGTCAGCTCTCGGAGAGCTTCCTCAACACACAATCCCCTGTTGTACCCTCAGGGCCAAGCACCCCAATGGTGCCTCAGACCAGCACTCAAGCCACAGCCACCTCCACAGTCTCTGCCCACTTAACAGTTGAGACCATGGACATGACTCAGAGTGACTGAGAATAGTGTCAGAGATTGAGTTGTTTATTTGTTAAGTTTATCTTTGCTTAAGACACTTTACTTGGTTCATTTTGCTTTTTTAACAAAGTCATAAAGTTTACCTAAGAAAGTTAATAAAGGTTATCTTTGCTTAACACACTTAAGACACTTTACTTGGTTCATTTTGCTTATTTAATAAAGTCATGAAGTTTATCTAAGAAAGTTAATGAAAGTTATCTTTGCTTAAGACACTTAGTTAATTTTTTTTTACTTAATAAAGTGTTGGTGAAAACTTTGAAAAAATGGTTAAGTCTTTGCATGCTTGTGGGATAGATAAGGATAGTTGTGGGATAGATAAACCTCCATAATGCAAGCATAGTGGGACTGTATGGTCCATCATCCCTGCTGCCACACATATGGACCTTTATTATCAATAACAATTTATTCATTGATCAACACATTTTAAAATAAACAAAACTCTTTATTAATGCCCTATTCATTGTAAGGCACTCAACATACATGGCACAATCTCATCAGTGTTATGTGACAGGCTCAAGGAAGCATCCATTAATCATCTATCATCCTGTCTTGCCACTCCACTGCTCCAGCTGGGGAGTTGCACCAGTGTCTCAGGAGGTTGTGCTGCTTCTTCCCTTCATGTGAAGCTCTGTTGGGGCCTTGTACATCCATAGTGTCTATCAGGTTTCGTCCTTGCCTCCATTCACAAGGCTCCATGTCCCCATTCCCTTGTTGGGGGGACCACAAGCCAGGTCCACAAGCCTGTTCTGCAACACTGGGTAGCGGGTGCGCATCAGATTGTGCAGGATGCAGCAAGCTTCCACGATGCTCCTCACAGTCTGTGGCTCATGTTGCATGGTGGTGAGAAGTATCTGGAACCTGTTGGCCAGGATGCCAAAGGCGTTCTCCACCACCCGTCTTGCCCTGGACAGCCTGTAGTTGAAGATCCTCTCTTCACGGGTGAGGTATCTTGAAGTGTAGGGCTTCATGAGGTAGGTTCTGAGGGAGAAGGCGTCATCACCAATGATGAAGTAGGGTACATCTTGTGTGTCATTGGGTAGGGGGTCTGGATCTGGAAAACCCATGATGAGGTTGCATTCCAGCCCATCCTTGAGGTCACTTGCTTTGTATATCTGGCCATCTGAAGCTGACCGTTGCCTGAAGCATCGATGTAGATGAATTTGTAGTCAGCATCAACCATGGCAAAGAGGATGATACTGAAGAAGCCCTTGTAGTTGTAATAATTGGACCCTGAGTTGGCTGGAGCTTTGCAGGCCACGTGCTTCCCATCTATGGCTCCAACGGTGTGGGGAAAGTTCCACTTCTGATACCACTGTTCTGCAAGTTTTCTCCAGCCTTGTTCAGTGGTGGGGCACTTGAGGAGCTCCTCCACGTATTCTTCAATGATGGCCTGCACCACTTCTCTGACCATTTTGCTGGTGCTGTTGTGTGGCACCCTCCACGCATACTGCATGTTTCTGTATGTGGTTCCAGAGGCCAGGTGCCACAGAGTCAGTGCCACCTTCAGTCCGGGGTCCAAGTTGGGATGGAAGTTGGTGTTAGGTTTGGTCAACCTGGGTCTCAGACACTGTATAAGTTCGTCAAACATGGCTGGTGGCATCCTCATGAAGTGATGGAATGCACGTGGGTCTTCATTCCTCAGCTCCTCCATCAACTGGTCATACAGACCAAACTCCATTCTTCTCACGATCCATCCTCGGACCCACACAGCTCTTGGACGTCTCCTTCTTCTCCTTCTGTATAAAAGGTGAAACAGTCTGAACAGGTTTTGGTTCTGGTGATGAATGAGCACAGCTATCATATGGACTGTGTCATGATCCATGGTGGAGAACAATGGATGATGTGGAAGACCAAGACCAAGGGTGAAGAGGTCTGTACACCACGGCTGCTGGATTCATACTGAGATCCAGATGATTTTCTCCCCCTTTTTATAGGAAATATCGGTAGTCCTCTAGGTATCCTTCTACATACTCTAGACATACTGCAGACATCCTAAATATACGAGATACATCCCAGATACAAATGTTTTGTCCATTTTAATCCTTTATATACGAGATACATACGCTTACATCCTTTCTATTTCCGTGCTACTAATGCTGTGTAGACGTTCCGTGTATCTTTCGTTTCCTCCCTCTTTCCGTTTTCAGCTGCAGCAGATGTGAGTTGAGGGGATGTCCAGAGGATCCAGAGAGGATACAGCGGACGTTTAACGGATGATAACGGACATAGAACATTTGTTGTCCGTATATGTCGCGGATGTCCATTGTATGCAGCGGAAAGTTCATCCATTCACAAAGTTTTGTGCAGCTCAAAACTTCTTGCACGGATGAAATCTCAGTGGACGGATGCTCGAGGGATAGAGCATATGAAACACCTATGCAGTGAGTACGCAACGGATGCATAGCATTTTCCAACAGATGGCAAGCTTTTTTTAACATTTTACATCCTCTTTGCATGCGTAAGTACAGTGGGACCGGGGCTTTTTAAACATATAAGGGATATATATTGCAGAGCCACAGATTGCTAGCATCTAGTACATGAGTTTATATTTTAAGGTGCTGATCTTTGGTACCATTAAGGAGAGCAGATTAAGTGAAGAAACTCTGCCAGTGAGGGAAACAACTCATTACAGTGAAACTCCCATTACTATGGCTACCTTGCTTGGAAGAGAATCTAAATAAACTCTCTGTGTATAGGCAGCCAAAATTTTGAGTTCTATGGGAACAATTGCAGGGCCTGAATGAAACTCATACATTATCAAATCCTGACATTCTATGGTTTTAGCTAGATTATGCTCACATCCTTCCAGAACAGTTAAGAAAGACAAACCACTTCAAGCCTGAGAAGAAGTTTCATTTTGATTCCCAGCTTCAGGCAAATAATGGACACTTTGACATTTGTGTTGGCATGTTTAAATGATTTGCATCTCTCATGCTTTATAGTAGCCTTTCTTAACTTGGTACCTTGTAGCTCTGTTGGCATTGCATTGCAATATCTAGCACTTCTTTTAGTAATGCAAAAAAAAAAAAAAAAAAAGGCCAACATACTTTGGAGAAGGCAGCTTTCTGTTGTTGTTGTTTTTAACTAGCGTTCATACCAGTACAGATGAGTTTAATCAGCATGAAGAATGAATCAGCCCCTGAGTGCTGTCCATTCTGAGGCATAGGTGTCAAGCTCAAGGCCTAAGGGCTGAATCTGCTTCGATCTGCCCTGAGGGGCCATTTTGGAAACAGTGAAGGACTGGCCCACAGTGCCCCTGCCAGTGAAAGTGGAGCTCGTGAGGCTGCAATGGTCTCCTGCAACCCACTGCCAGTGAAAATGGAGCTCAGGAGGGCTCTCCTGAATTCCGTTTTTGCTTGAAGGAGGCGATCACAGCCTCCAGATCTCCGTTTTCAGTGGCAGAGCTCTTGGGCCACCATATGCACTCCTGACACAAGTAATGTAGAGCTGGCCATGCCCACCCTGCCCCAAGGTCAAACACAACCCTGATGCAGCCCCCAATGAAGTCAAGTTTAATACCCCCTGTTCTAAGATAGTAAAACACATGCAAAGTTTGAGATAAAAAACTTTTGAGGAGCCTAGCAAAAACAGGAAAGAAAGATTGAGTGCAATTTGAAAGAGAGTGAGAGAAAATACATACGGAAGATACAATTTTATTAATGGTTCTAAGTTGTTTAGTGATGCAAGAATGAATGATTTGACTTAATGCAGGACAAACCAGCCAGGATTGTGTTTAGATCTGCCAGGTGTTCTTTTACATGTGGCAATAACCTTGTCATTGAGGGCCATAGTGATAAATTAGAAATCCTTGTGGACCACAAAGAAATACATAGAGTACTGACCAGCTCTTCTGCAGGTAATGGAGTGGGGCAGAAATACTGGAGATGAAGGCAAGGGAGGTTCTAAATTTGTTACTTAAAAAAAAAAAATTGGTGGACTTCCGGCTTGGGCTTCTTCGGCGACAGACCAAAATCTGCGATTGTGCATGGTTTTGATCCGTACTCACCGCTGAAGCGTCCCAAGCCGCTTGGATTCAGGGCTGAAGCCACCCTGTAGAGGTGGTGAAGAAGGGGGAGACTCCCAGCAGGGTTGTGGACAGCCGCATCTCTCCTCCTTGGCTGGCCATTACTGGCGAAAGAGAAAGGAAAAATAATTGGTTTTTTTTCTCTCACATTGACAGCTTTAATTGACTTGGCATGTTAAGAAGAAGAGATCTGAACAAGAAATTGATATTAATCCACTTTGACATTAACAGGCTATTTCTAGCTGAAAATAAAGTGTCAAAGGGATAAAGATTCTTGGAAATTTAAAAAAATTTAAAAAAAAGAAAGCAGAAGAGGGAAAAAAGAGGGTAGAATCTGGAAAAATGGAGGAGACCACCTGGAAGTAAAAAGAATCTATAATGGAATTTTAACAAGACTTGTAAAGGACACATTGTAGCTGAAACTTTGTTACAAGGTAACAAAGCCCCTGGAAAGAGAAAGTGAGAAAAGAAGCAGGAAACAGCTTTGGGTTATTGGGTGATTCCTGGAATTTTGGATGGTGGATCCTAATGAAATGAAATAAAATCAACTGGGGGTTGTTTAAAAATCTTTAAAATGGCATCACTCCTTGAAGAGCTAAAAATGAGATTAAAGAACAAAAAGAAGCACAAGAGTGAAGAGGATCTTTTGGCTGCGTATTTCAATTTTTAGAAATGGAGATTTTGAACTATGAAAAACAACAAGAAATGCTTGCAGAACAAGAAGGGCAGGACAAAGAAGAATCCATCTTTAATGACCAAGCAATTTTAAGCAGGGTAAAAAAGGGAAAGGGGAGAAAGAGAATTTAAAGCTTAAGACTTGAGGCAACAGCCAAAAAAAAAGAGTAATTCTTAAAGTAACTATAACATTAGGAGAAGCAGAAGGGAGGATCACAGAAGGGAGAATCAGATAGAAAAGGGAACAAAAAGGGGAAGGAGAAGAAGAGGGGGAAGATGGAAGGGAAAAGAAATTATAAAGGACTGAAACAAGATATAGAGAAACAGAAAAAGTGTACAAAAATTAAAGGTATAAGCCTATTTAAAAGACACAGAGACAAAGGTTAAAAATTTAACTTAAAAAGAGGATTCTGCAAAGGTACATGAGATAGCATTGATATACTAGAAATAGAAAATATGATATATGATTAAAGTGATAGATAAAATTGGTATTGATGTGTAATGGAATATTTGTCAGTAATAACATGAAACAAAGAGGATAAGAGAATAAGGCTCTCAATGATTTAAAAAGAAAGTATAAAAAATTGAAAAGAAAAATGGAAGATTTTAAATGAAATTAATATCAGTTGATAGGATGAATTTGAATAATAATTTCATTGACTATTGTTAATAACTATTGTTTTGTTTTTTGTTTAAAGACAGTAATCAGTAAAATATGAAATATAGGTGATTAAAGTGAATGACAACTGATATTATTAGGTAATGTTTGTTAAAGGATGGAAATATTTTAAACAGAAATGTAAAAGACTGCCATCAATATTAATGGCAGAGTTGAACTTGAATAATTATTTCATTCACTATTGTTATACATATATATACATATACATACGTACATACGTACATACATACATACATACATACATAAATATATATACACATTTTTTTCAGGAACTAAGTGTGTATTTTTAAGGGAATGTACCAAGCAGAATTCTGTTGGTAATAGTTATGTGTTATAAAATAGAGGTGAGAAAATGAATGTTATAACTGTAAAGGTATAATTTAAACTTTAAACAAGATTTGAATGGATAATAATTAAAAGATACAAAGGTGTTACACTCCAGTCTAGTAAAATTTGTTTTATGAGAAAAGAAAATATGAAATTGTAAACAGGACAGACGAAAGTATAAAAATATTGATTAGAAAGATATTGAAAATTTGAAAAAGATATGAAATTGAACTTAGGAATGAGATAATTAAAAATAAGGTTGTAGAAAGCAAAGAAAGGGAAAAACGATTGAGAAAACCACGAAAATAGTTATAAGATATGGATACATAAGATGAATATGTAATCAAGTTTATGTCTGTATGGAGAAGTGATAATCCAGGAGCATGCTGTTCTCAAAAAAAAAGATATTTTATTTGTATTTGTATTTGTGAAAACCCAAATAAAACTTTATTAAAAAAAACATTGGTGGATTGCACAAAGCTGCTTCGCAGGTGTTGTGCTGACCTGCTCTAGGTAATTTAAGATCGTCCTGATATTTTTGCTACCACCTTTTCCTGATTTGGACCTCTTCTGTTTCTTTCAGTAATGTGACATCGTGAAACATGGAGATAATCTGTATTGCCTTAGTCAATGAGACAATACTGGGAAACAAGAATGAAATAATGTTTAATTTAAAGATGATCTAATCTTAGCATTTCTCAACTGTGTATTGCATAAAGCATATATTTGCTTTTGATAAAACAGTTTTTCATCTTGGGTACATCTCTGTACTCATTAGAACTATCTTTGTTAGATAATTTAATAAAAATACTCAACTTTGACTTCATGAGTTTGTATAAAGATTTGCTTAACATTTCAGAGTAAATTAATTTTGTGTGATCTTCTAGATAAACTATCTTCTTGGCATTTAGTAACATACAGTAACCAACCATTCCACATTATTCTCCTGATACTACAATAGCTTTAAGATTCTTCAGCTGAGATTATCGTTACTTAAACTGGGATTATCGTTACTTAAACCATTCTGAGTGGTAGAAGATATACTTGGATAAGAATCCAGAGCTTCACTCCCAACACATCTTTCCAGTTCCCTATTTCCTAGTTGAAAGTGGAACTTCAGACTTCTCTAATCTATCCTCCCTTCAAGAATTTAGTTGAGAGGATGTGCTCTGGCTTAAAATTCTTGGAATGACAAATTCCATTTGCCATCATCACAGAGCCCTTCATATCCATTGGTTCCCTTATCTAGACAAAGTAATAGCAGAATATCTTATTTTAGAATGTTTCTAACCTCTTCATCTTTTTTTTTTTTTGTATTCAACAAAATTTCTGATGTCAATCTTAGAAAGTTACATCCTTTGGTAGATAAACCTTGCATATGGAAGACGCAGTCACTTAATTGGGTTACCTCTTTTCCACTTATTTTAGTAAGTTATAAACAAGAATTCTTTTGAGATAGCTCAGAATGGGTGTGGAACAACTGATCCAAATTTGTTAAGAGTTCTAATATTTCCTATTTGTGAAAGTCATACTTTGAGTAGCTATATAGTATAACTCTTGCAGACAGAAGTCCCTAAGTAGACAAGGACTTTGTCTCACTGTCATATTATTTGGTTGTCCTAGTATAGTCCTATTAAAAATATAGATGCCCTATACTTCTTTGCTACTGAGTTACATGGTACTTGTGTCTCCTAGCTGGACCAAACATGTCCCTTTAAAAGACCTATTAACATAACGCATTAAGCTTACAAAAGCCTATAAAACACAGTATAAATTGGTATGCTTTATGCAGGGGTGGGATACGACAGGATTAACTACTGGTTTGGGATTTATGAGCTTCCCTGCACACTGCAAGCCGTGTGCAGCCTTTGAAACAGCCCTCTTTTCTTGCTTTTCCAACTGCAGCTGTGCCTCGTTCCGCAGCTGAAGTTGAAAAATCAGGAAATAAAGATCAGGTAATAGCCTGGATGGGCGAGTTGGTGAAAACATCAGCAGACACAGATCTGGTTCTATGTCTGCTGCTCTTCAGAGCTACTGGTTCTACAGAGGTGGACAGAACCGATAGAAACACACCTCTGGCTTTATGTATGTAAAATCTCCCAGCAGATTTTACTACTATCCACACAGTTGAAGGAAATTTGCCTATACAGGTAGTCCTTGACTTATAACCACAATTGAGCCCACAATTTATTTTGCTCCATTTTATGACCTTTCTTGCCACAGTTGTTAAGTGAATCACTTCGATTGTTAAATTGGTGACATGATTGCTAAGTGAGTCTGGCTTCCCCATTGACTTTGCTTGCCAAAAGGTCACAAAAGGCAAGCACATGATCACCAGACACTGCAACCATCGTAAGTATGAGTCAATTGCCAAACTCCTGAATTTTGATCATGTGACCGTGGGCATGCTGCAACAGTCATGTGAAAAACAGTCATAAGTCACTTTTTGCAGTGCCGCTGTAACTTCGAACAGTCACTAAATGAACTAAGTAAGTCGAGGACTACCTGCACTCAAATGAATGGGGAGGATCAATGGCTAGGGAATTTGAGGAGTTAAGCCTAAAACCTCTGGGGAAGCCTTTTCACAAGTAGAGAGACCCACTTACGTTCCAAGAACTGTATTTTTGCAACACCAGAATTCTCTGCATTCTCAGTGCAGACTTTCTCCATTGCCTGGATTGAGGTCCTGTCATTTCCATCTCTGCTGCTTCTCACAGAAGAGTTACTGGAGCTCCGGGTTGAACTGTGAAGCCCTCGGTGCTCTCAAGAGCTTTGCCGTCTGCTTGCAGGCCTTTCATTCCCCAACGAACACGGACACACGAATCAACGTTCTTTGTTCAACTGATGATGTTACCCTGACTTGTCACGAAAGGTCTGCAGGCGAACAACCAAGCTCAGACTGCAGCCAGGAGTCCACCGTGACCATTCTAGCTGGGCACGATGGGAATCATAGCAGAGGAAGGTGCCTGATTTAGGAAAGACCGGTGAATTGATCGAGTTTGGGACGACGCTGCAGCCTCTATTCTGCCATCCGTATCCTGAAACCGGGCAAAGAAAGATGCGCCCTTCGAAAGGAAGAACGGTCAGGGCCTGCGCCATCCCGACCTCCGCCATTAGGGGGCAGCCGTTCTTTTCCTGTCGCAAACAGCAGAGGCCTCGCAGTGGGAGGGGCAGGATTGAGTAACGGCTCCCTTTGTCCTCTTGGCTCAGTTTGCAGCGTGCACAAAACCCGGGGAAGCGGGTGCAATTGTTCTTCGCCTCGGTCCCGTCTTTCGCTCTCAGGGCTGGAAGAGCACATTTTCGGAGTAACGCCCGTTTAGAAAAGATGCACCTTTTGTTTTCAGTTTGCTCGGGAAGACAGTTCCACCCAACTCAGGTTCAGGAGCGTTGTGCGCCTGTGTTATGTATAAAGATACACATGCTCCTCTTTTATGCTCCGGTTCGTATGGGGGTGGGGGGAAAGATGCAATCTTTTAACAACAGGAGGATTGTTCAGTTACGGTTTTAGGATCCCCCTGTGAAGCATGTTCAAAATTGTAGGTCGTAGTCCGTCCTTTCCCCCCCCCCCCCACTTCTCCACCACGGAGCTTCATTTTTGCAAACCTAATTTCTGCAGGTCGCCGTTTTCCCTGTGCGTGCTTCTTTTTTTGCACGGCCGAGCGATCCTCGCTGAAACCAGAAAGGATTCGACTCAAAGACGACCGTCGGAAGTTTGATGAGACACGGCCAATTGGAATACGGAGCCCAAAGGCTTTTGAAACACGGGGCTCCGAAGTAAAGGCGCCCCGAGTGGAACTCGGGAGGTCTAAAAGCCGCTTGCGCTATTCCCCCGAAGCTCCCCCTCGAGCGAACGTCGCACCTTAAAAGCCACACGAGTTGGGGCTGAGAAATTGTCTGTCCCTCGGGGATCGACAGCCTTCCGGAAAGCTGTCGATGGAAAGGTGATTGCTTGTTTGCAAACCGTGCGAACGGGACTGGGGCCTGCAAGGAAACCAGAGGCGAAGTCCGGGACGATCTTGGGGTGTTGCCTCAAAGCAAAGCGCCCTCTTCAGGTGCTGCGCTTGCACCTCGGCTGGCGTCGCGAAGGGACCTCCGCCAGGCGCGCCTGCAATTTGGGGGCGCCACGTGTGGACGAGGGCGGCTTCTTGGGAAGGGGCAGCACATCTCGGGGAAAGAAGAGGGAGGGTCGGGAAGGAGCCGGCCTTACTTTCTTCTATTGGACGGACGATGTCTTCAGGCGGGCGGTGCCGGGGGCGGTCCCGACAGCCCCGTCTTGTCCCAGGCCGGGCACAGAGGGAGGGATCGGGAGGTAGCTGTCGCCGCCTAAGCACGGCGGCTCACTTCCATACCGACGATCCCGACGGGCCGAGCCATCCCCGCCTCCCCTGGAGCCGCCGGGGATGGGGAACACGGAGAGCGGGGAGCCGGGCGGGGGGGCCGGGATGTTGCCGCCCCCGCCGGGAAGAGTGCCCATGCCGGATCAGGGGGAGCTGGAAGAACGCTTCGCGATGGTGCTGGTGAGAGAGACCCCTCCTCCCACCCACCCCGACCCCCCCCCCGGTTAAATCCCTGCATAGATTCCCCCCCCCCCCCAAAAAAAAAAAAAAAACAACAACAACCAACAACCACAAGCTGCCTCACAGACCTCGCAGCGTTTATTGCAAATAAAGTCGTCCGCATCTCCGATGTTGTTGGAAATCGGTTCCTTTCGAGCCGCGCTCTCGACGGGCAGAAAATGGATCGCCAGCCTCAGTGCCTTGCTCCTTTTTTTCCTTTCCCTTTCCCGCTCCCCTAATTTTTTTCGGGGACACACACACACGCACACACACACACACGGTCCTAACAGATCCGGGAAAGCATTCCGGATCTCTTTCTTTAGCTGGGATTGAAGCGCAAACGAGGGTGGTGGTGGTTCTGCCTTCCTGATTTCCACTTGTTCTGGTTGTTTGCCCACTTGGGGTTTTCTGTTACCCTTGTATGCCCGTCGCCTGTAGTTGTGTGCTCAACTTTACTATTTTCCCTGCGGAGCAAAATTCCCAGCGAGGTGGCAGTTACTCCAGGTAGATCGTGTCATTGCAGAGACAATCGCATCCACCTCTGCCCGTCGGCTATTTTTTTTCCTGTTAGATACCTGCCTCCTCTCCCCCCACCCTTACATTGCTCATGCTCCTAGTCCTATAGGTATCTTTTTTATATCTCCACTCACAGAGGCTTGAGACTTGGTTTTGACCGATGCCCGGTTTTTAATCTGCCGAGAATGTGTCACCGCTGGCAGGCAGATTTTTCTTAAAATTTCAGATTTGCACTGAACTGTTCTGGCCCAAGGTGGGCTTTTGATTAAGAGCCTGGAGGTCAATGGTCCATCTATCTCACCCTTGTTATTTCCGATTCTAGTGGGAAATGTCAGCAGATACTAATTTCCTTCAACTTTCTTGCCTTTATCCACTGCACATAGGATATCCTTTTAAAAAAAGTGTTGTTTTTTTCCCCATTTCCCCTTCATTGTTCATCCTAACTTTTCCTTGCAACCATGGTGTTTGGTTGATTTCTCTTTTTTTCACTAACCTGGCTTTACCTACAGAAATGCTGCAGTGTTTGGGTTTTTTCTTCCCAACACTGATTTGAATGGGAAAAGTTTATGAAGCAACCTTGTCTGGGATGTCTATCGTTTAGTTCTATCCTGCCCAAGCTTTGATGGAAGACATCAATGGATTCAACTGATGGATTTTCATAATTTTTTAAAAAATCTGAATCTAGTTGATTTTGTTAATCTGGAATCTTGTGGGTTGGAAACCTATGGCCTAATTCACACAAGTCTCCCAAAAGCTCAATGTGCATTGTTTGCTTTTAGTTTAATTCACATATTGTGGACCCAGCCTTTGTAGATTTAAATCTTGGATTTAGGGTTACATGTTGTATGAACCTAACCAGTTACGGTTTATGCAAAAAAGCATGGCTAATCAAACCATGACTATATAAAGGAATGATGATGCTGGGTATAATGTTGCATTACTTTCCTAAAATGAGGTTTTATAATTCCTATTCAATCCAAATAGAAAACAATATGAGATTATACAGGGTTTATGTCATTTATTTATTGATTTAGATTTCTAGTAATACTCCTAATCTGTATTAACAGCTCTGATGTTAAGAATTAATGTGCTGAAATTTATTTCAGAAGTGTTAACTTTAATCTAAAAGACTGGAGGATAACCTTGTGACTACTTCGTAAAAAGAAGAAAGGAAGAGTTGTGTGACTCCTCCTACTTCCATAAATATATTGGGATGAAATGCGTATGTGGAATTAGATGTGTTCTTAGATGTTACATTGAATATTCTTCCCAGGAGTTCTTGGCAGTGTGTGTAGCTCTTGTTCACTTTGTTCCTCCCACTCTCCTAAGATTAGACTGAGAGAAGCCTTGACCAGTCACTTGCCAAAAATGCAAGAAGAGCCACTTTTGTATCTTGTAGCCTTAGACTTTTGCACCTTGACTGCACTGTGAAGGTCTGGTGTGTGAACTTTTCTTCACCCATTGAGTTTCTTGTAAAAACTTGTAAGCTTCAAAAAAAAAAAAAAAGAACAACAGATGTTCCCCCTCCAGATTCAATGTTTGAAGGGCTAAGGCTGCCAACAGTGAGGATAAGGATTTGTCAATAGAGTCAACAAATGTCCTCCCTTGGTGCATTCTGAGAATGAATTGAGATATGCTCACTCAAAGAATCTATAGTTTCTGGCTAGCAGAGCTTCATAAAAGAGGCAGGTTTTGAATCAGAGCATCTTCACTGCATCCTTTATAACCCTCCTTTGGTTGCTACACTTTGCTGGCTATTGCAGGATGATCTGAGTTTATTTATTTTTTATTTATTTATTTATCAATCGCTTACAAGATAATAGGTATATACATAGTTATGAATACATGAAATGGGTACATATAAGAAAAATATAAAACAATAGGACAGGGACAGTAGGCACGTTGGTGCGCTTATACATGCTCCCTATAGACCTCTTAGGAAAGGGGTGAGGTCAATAGTAGACAGTCTAAGGTTAAAGTTTTTGGGGTTTGGGGAAGAAACCACAGAGTTCAAGACTACCTAGTCAGCTTGTATGGCCAATTGTACAAGATCTCTAAAAATGTCCTATATAAATACCTTCTATCCTCATCCTGTAATTAGGTAGCACTGGCAGGGAATGCCTTATTTTCCAGAGTGAAAATTAAACATTAAGATGTTTTTAATTACACATTAAGATGCACAAACAGCTTTCAAAGTTATGCACGTCCCTTCTGCTAATACATTGATAAGAAACACTTCATAATTCCACACGAAGATAGATCCATTCTGTACTATATGCATTGGAATACAGCTCTCTTTCTCTCATATAGGTGGGAAAAATTAAGATAGGGGACTTGACTGTTACAGGAATGGCCTGCATTACTACAGAACTTGCAGATCACAGAGCTCCCCCCCATGGCATTTTAAACTATTTTATGCTTGGGAAGGGGTAGGTTAAAGGGCAAAGATTTTCTAAAATCCCTTCTCCCTGACTACATGGGGTGGGAAAATTAAAGGACAAGTGGATGTCTTTCCATTTGAAACTCCATTTGAAATGTAAACACAGAAAAGAATTTACTTATCCCTGGACAAAAACTAAGGAGATCTGGGTTTAAACACCCTATGCAGAATTTCTCTTAGGAATTTAGGTAGAAGTATTTAGTTGTCTATTTTTAGAAAAAGTTTGTGTCATCCAGGTACATGTGTAAAACACACTTCTATAGGAAGGAAAAACCAATTAATCAGTTTTAATGAGTACATTAGGCACATTTTATTGATCTCGCAAAGAATATTTCTCTGAGATATTAAATAAAAAGATTGACGCTTTCACTGTGAGTGTTTGAAATTTCAAGACAATTGGTGAGCTTTAGTAATACTTGTAGCTGTATACCTGGGGGAGAGGATTTCCATGCAGTTATTTTTCCTTAGCTAATGGAGAGTTTGTTTGTTAAAAAATTCCATTCCAGTGATGTCAGAATGAGAGGAAGTTGACAACATGTGATACATAGTTTTCTCCTTTATGAATCTTTTCTCAATGGATAGGTTATTTGAATGTTGCCACTTTAGGAAATAAGATGGTAGTTCAAATGTACATGATACTGGATTAAAGAAATTTATATGTTACCAAACCATTGCTTCTTCTAGCCTCATTAATTATCCACTATGATTGACAGCAGCTCTCCACATTCATGTCTTGTTGACTGGAGATACTAGGCCCATACACTGGAAAATTTTGCATACAAACCATTCTACTTTTGAGTTCCAGTTCATAATAACACCCACAGTCTACTAATGTAATATTGCAGATCCTACTTTGCAATTTAGAATGAGGAGTATCAAATGTAAGTACAGAATTCAGTATCCTGAAATTTTTGGTTTGTTTACTTTAAATTTTAAAAACGAACACATCTTTGTGTAGCTTTTATGACTGAAGATGTTTTGGAAAGCATTAGGTAAAGCCTGTTATAATATAAAAATGAGATTTAGCTAATCACAAGCTTGGATATAATAACCTTCCTAGTTATTGGAAGGTTGTTTTTCCATGCCTGTGGGAAGGATTAACAAGTAGAAGAAAATGCAAATACTGTACAAAAATGCTGCAAAATAGGTAAATATATGCAAGTTTGATCAATTAGCATAAATTGCTCTGGTTCTTAGTTCCAAACTAAATATGAAATTTGAATTTATTGGATGCAGAATTACAATGTTTAATATGCATATATGTGTGTAGGATGGTCTTGGTGGAACACACATGGTTCTGAAAAAAATAAAGAGCTGCCTGTGTTTATGAAGGTCTGAACCTTTATGGCTGATGAATTCCAGTTCATAATTTAATCAGATGCAGTTTTAAACTTCCTTAGGACAGATTTAAATACATAAACGTCATACAGAAGAAGATACATTTTGGCATTCTTTGATGCAATTTGACCACTCACTTCATATCGAGCTTGTCAACCATGCTGCTTTCCTATGGCATACTATACATTAGTTCTGAACTTACTGGTATTTGATCAATTTAAACCACTTTCCAGTGTGAATGGTGTGTTATGTGTTCCAAATGTCACATACTAGGCTGGAACAATTTAATTTGATCTCTTAGGGCAAGGCTCTTCAAACTTGGCAAGTTTAAGACTTGTGGATTTCAACTCCCAGAATTCCTGAACTAACGTGACTGGAGGAGGAATTCTGGGAGTTGAAGTTGAAGTTGAAGTCCACAAGTCTTAAACTTGCCAAGTTTGAAGACCCCTGTCTTAGGGGCTTTTGCTGCTCTTTTTTGCTCATTGTAGTGTTACTATGGAAAACTAGTTTTTATTGTTTTGATTAATTCTCCTTTATCTCTGCAAATATGTTACATTACTATGGAAGCTCTAGTCCTAGACAAGATTTGTTCTTCGTGTTTATAGATGAGAGATGAGGGTCATTTTGTAGTGAGATATTATATTTTTAAAAATTATATTTGGCATCCAAGAGCACAGGAACATAAATGTAATGATGTCTCTGGAGAGGCAGAAGAGAATTTTTGGGCTTGTTTTCTCCGGTTTTGAAAAGATTGCCCTTTTAAAGATTGATCCATGACCTAAGTCCATTCAGTGCTTAACACACCATAGTTGTTCATAATTTGAAAAAAAAATATTCTGTCACATCTCACCAATTTGAAATTTTATTGATTTATTGATACATTTTATTTTATTGATACATTTCTCTTCTGAAAGTTTGTGGAAATCATGCTTCCCTTATTACCATTATATTTTCTGGTACTATCTATATGTGCTCTATAATTATATATACCAGAGGTATATTCTCAGATCTAACTTTGTCAAGGAATTATCCTTGTGCTTTGATCTATTTTGGTATTTTCTCATAGCATAGACAGCAGTTTTCCAGTTATTTTACCTGAAAATAATCTGGCTGTAAGAATGCCATAAATTTCAAAAGACAAAAAAATTATTTTAGTTATATAGTGGTGCTTTAATGAAACCCCAAAGCCTTCTTTCATATTCCTCCTCACATCAGGCAATGTTACTCCAGACTTTTAAATCCAAAGGTATTAGGAACATCATAAGATTCAATTCTGCCATGCGCTTTTCCTAATTTGAACACAAGTAGCTCTTGATTTACAATGGCACTGAAAAAGATATATGACCTTTTTTCAGTCTTATGACAGAACATCCCCATTGTCACACGATTTCCATTCAGATGCTTGACAACTGACTGTCCTGGGGGACACATGAATACTTTGTGACCTTCTGACAAAAGTCAATGGGGAAGACAGATTCACTTAACAACTGTGTTACTAAATTAACAACTGCAGTGATTCATTTAACAAATGTAGCAAGAAAAGTCATGCAAGGGGGCAAAACTCACTTAACAAATTTGTCACTTAGCAACATAAATTTCCGGCTCAGTTTTGTTTATAAGTTGAGGACTGCCTTTATTGTTGACAATTAAGTGAGAACACAGGATGAGATTGAGCCAGTAGACTTAAATGCTATTATATGTAATAACATTTCATGGGTTAATTCTTCCTTGTTCGGCTTGGTTTGTTTTAAAGATTTAAGAATTTCTAGCAGATTAACAGCAAATTAGGGAAAGCTGGGTTAACAATATCCCAAAATAATTTAGGAATAATTATATTTGTTCCAAAAATAAGTATCTGATACAATAACTAAACACAGTAACAATGCCTCAGGTCTGATTTTTATACTAAAATTGCTTTTATAGATACTGCTTGAAATAGTTTCAGTCTCACCCAATAATGGTTGTCATTCTTATGTAATAGATAAGTTTATAGTTGATAGTATTCATATAAATGCTTTTTAAATCGCTAACTATACAGAAAAGTGAATTTTGTTACTGTATTTCAACATTTCTGCATTATTAGAAATGCATGTTTAATCTGAAGTCATTGTTAGTTTATCTACTGTAAATACTTTTTTATCATTGTTTTTGTCAGCATTTTAGTAAATCTGTAATGCTTGACCAATAATTATTCTCCATTTTTCTGGGGGAGAGGTCCTTTGGGAATGAAAGGTGTTGGAATGTAAGGTTAGCTGATGCTGCTTAGAGAACTTGATTTGCCCTCTTGATGGCAGATTCCTACATTACAAAATGAATGAAAAACTTGCCACAGCTGTCTGAGGATGGAGGATGAGCATTACCACACTACCACTGGAAAGTGAATTGCATTATTTGCCAGTTTGTTTCCAGATGCAGCTTAAGAAGCTGCTACTGACCTTTAAAACCTTAAATGGTCTGGGCCCACCCTTCCTTAGGGACCAAGCTTTCACAAACTGTCTCCTCCCTTTGAAACAGGCTGGGAAAGTGATGTTTTGAAATGTTACAGTTACTTCATAAGCAGAGGCATTTGCTGAGACTGAAAAAAAAAATGGAAATGATCTCTCAATGAGGCCTGCAAACATCTACCTTCCACATAACTAAAGTATGAATGCAACCTTTTATAATATGTCTTTATAAATATATTTTAAGCTACTGTGGATAAACTGATAATAACATGGATTTGGGAATCACTTGAGGTTTGTTTCTCACTGTGATGACCAATCGAGTGGCAGGCAGTGTGATTTCTGATTTTAGGTATAGGCTCTCAGGATCAAAGACCCCTCCTTAAGAAACAAGAAGCTTTCTCCCCAATATGTTAATTTTCTAGGTAGGGTAGGAGATTTTTCTCAATGCAAAAATTGATTCCATACAACAAAGCTTTACAGGTTCTATACAATTAGACTTTAGCAGTTGTTCCATATCCTAAATCTCCCATTGTGATGTTAAAATTACCACGTGTTTGTTTTGATATGAAAGAAGTTGCTGAGAAAGAGATGATTTCCTTTATCAAACCTTGGGCTTTTTCTTTTAACTTGGGCTGTTTTGGGAGTAGTTGTAAGGCGTGGTTAACAGTATTTGGTAGACTACAATACTGTCTATGTTCCAATGATTTTTGATTAGGTTAATGGTATGTATATACAATATATACAGTATAATACAGACTAAGTAAATGTAAACCATTCAGTTACTTATAGATTTTAATTTATATGATTGTTCTCCCACTCTTGGTTGATCCGTACCAGAACCGTTGAAAAGTGGGGAGCAGTATTTCATTTTTACCTGAGACTTCAAAGTTCTGTGAAAGAATGCTGGGCAAGCCTGGGTTAAAACAGAATAAGCTGCCTTTCTTTTTGGCTTTGATAGGCATGGCTCCAGCATTGCAAAAAGCTTGGTTTATTTGAATCGTCATAAAAGCTAGAACCATGGTGGATTTTTTTCAGTTAAATAACCAGAGGTTTGCTGAATATAGAGAGCAAACAATTCTAAGCATGCTTTGATTGCAAAAAAAAAAAAAAGGTTTTTAATTTTAATTGGTGCATTCCTTTGTTAGATTGAAGGGTATATTTAAGAAGCAATTCTGCATTGGTCTCAGTTTGAAGGAAAAGAACTCAAGAAGACCCCAGTTCAATAGAATCCAGCTGGCTGGTTAGGTAGCGTTTCAGCATGTGGACTTCCGGTTTGAGATTTCAAAGAGAGCTCTCCCTAGCAAGGGGCTGGATTTCCCATACAGCCATAGACACAGTTACTAACGGCATGACGTTTTAGAAGCATATGGCATCCCTCCCTGCACAGTTAATTCCATACAGGGCTGGGTAAAAAGCGGTGGAAATAGTTATTGGTTTCCTCTCGGCATGCTTCCAGCAGAGGAGAGAGAAGTGTATGCTTCTTTGCAACATTTCATTTGGAAGAAACACCCGACCCTTTTTCTCTCAGGGTAGGGAGGACTGGAATGCCTTTCTGTTTAGAGAAAGAATAGAAACAGGCGTAGAAGAGGGAACCCTGGTTCCTACCCTGGCAAAGGAAATGAGGAACCAATTCACAAGATTTTGTTTGTAGGATTGGCTGCCAAATCCCCATGGAGGCCCAAATGCGCAGGCTGTAGCCCAGCAGCACTGCAGGAATTGCAGTCATGTTGCATCACTTCCTTGGGAATAGCATCTCATCAAAGGGCAGGGTTTAAAGTAGGAAGTATTATTTCATGGAAAATGGAAGTAGTTGTTAGATAGGGAGCTGGGGAATGAGGCAGGCAGCCAGGCGCTCTTATCCTCAGCTCTGGGGAAAGGAGGAGCCTTCTGGATCGGACTCCAGAGGAAAATGTGAATCTCTGCCCTAATCATTTGGATACTTGGCCTGGAGGATACTGGAGAGAATTGCCGTCATGGTTGCTTAGCAACTCCTGTATTACAATCTCTCTCCTTCCTGCCTTGGGGCTGGCAAAATGGCTGCTGCACTGATGCTCATAGCAGTGAGAAAGGGCAAGCTTGTATGGAAGGATATATGGGATATTGAGAGAATGCCAGTGAAGGGAGAGCAAGCTGGGGAAGACAATAAGCGAGTCGGTGTAGCTTTTACAAATGGAGGTCCTCTGGATGTCCCATCATTAAATGTCTCAAATCTGCTACCAGCATGTCATAAAGGTGTAATTAATACCATGAAAATAGTAATTGAGGAATAATTAGATGGCAGCTACCACCACATTGAGACTTTCAGTACTTTGATACTTTCTGTTGCAAAGTGTATTTGGATCTTTGAAGAGCATGTTTCGAACTATGATGTGGGATGGACAGAGAGGGAGAAGCTTGGTTTGGGAAAGCTGAATTGCCTAATTGTTGCTTGTTCTTTTTTGGATACATTCTGGTTTTTAACCAGCCGGTATTATTTTGTGTTTTAATTGTTAGCCTCTCTGGAAATACTTGTATGGGAAGGCAAGAGAGACCCATCTACAAAATAAAAAAATGTAAAAACCCTGTCGAGCTTTGCCCTCTAATAATTGCCAGATTGCTGTTTTTTATCCCAGTGCTGGGATTTAAAACTAAGGGAGCCAAGAACGGATTCCTGATTCCCATCTTCCATCAGTTTGATCTCCTCTGCTTTCTAAGAGCGGAAATTCTCTCTAGCAAGTCTTCTGTAACTTCAGCAAACAGGCAGAATTCAGCACATATTTCCTTAGTTCAGAGGTGTGGTAATAAAAAATGCTTTATCTGTTGACTTTCTGCTTGTTATGCATTTCACTTTTTAAGACTATAAATTTCCTGCCAGAAACATGGTGGCAATCCCTAACAACAATACATTTTTTAAAAATTAAATACATAAATAAGACTTGGGGGCTCAACCACATTGTACTTGACTGTTAACCAATATATCATGTTCCGTTCACAATATGGCAATATATATTGTATTCCACACTTCAAATACTATTTCTCAATTTAGCATTGTCACTGTGACTATAGGATATAGAACAACAGAGTTGGAAGGGACCTTGGAGGTCTTCTAGCCCTCCCCCCTGCTCAGGCTGGAAACCCTATACCATTTCAGACAAAGGGTATCTAATCTCTTCTTAAAAACCTGCAGTGTTCATAAAAGTATAAATATCTACATCTATTACCAGAAAAGGCCATGTCGTGTTTTAAGATTTGCTTACTTTTAACAGTTTATTTGCCTCTACCTTACAGGAATAAAGAATTATGAATGTCACTGAAGTTTAACCTTCTGGTCATGGGAAATCTTGCTTAGCTTCCTCTTCAGATTTTTAGATTTCAACTGGCAATGCTCATTTATATTTCAGTTTAATTTTATGACATTGAGGGATAGAAGCTTGCTTCTTCAAAAGCCAAAGCTCAGATTCTTGGGATTGTGAATTCTGTCCAGCATCTAGTATCTATTGGACTGAAGTGGAATGGAATAGACATATTACTATAAAAAGCAAAAGAGAATGGAGCCTAAAGTGAAATCTCGTTGTGTCTATGATGTCTCTGGTATGTATTTTAAAGGCTATTCTCACACTAAATAGCAAACATGTTTAGTTAATTAGATTCTTAAACTGCTGGTGATGTGTTGCTATTCTGGGAGTCCATTAAACTTTCATAGTCCGAGTTTTATTATATAGTACATGCAGAGTATCCCATATTTTTCATTGTTTTCCATCAAGGAAAAAGTGCCAGAATACAAACAATATATAGGCTTTGTAAGTATAGACATAAAAAGTACTTGTCGACAAAAATCCGTGTAGCTTTTTGGAAGTTGGCAGAGAAAGATCAAAATATGTGACTTTACAATTTTATTTTTTGCTAAATATGTAAGAAGGAGCTTTCCCATTCTGATATTTCTTTTTGATGCTCAGTACATTGGAAAGACTAACATTTCAGCCTTCAACTGAGCTTTGGGCTGATATTTAAATACAAGGTTAATATATTGTCTACAAATTCAGAGAACATTCCTATCTTCAGTCCATACAGTACCCCAGGATGGGAAGACTAGAAAGAAAGAAAATGATTTAGCAAGAATATTATGATAATTCTTTTTTTTTTCTTTAGCAGAGTTGATGATCATTCATCACACGCATATTTGCTCAATTTCAGAACCTGTGATTTGCTCTTGTTCATCATTTATCAGTTGCTACTAAAATTAACCAGTAACTTTATATCATTGTAGAAAGCATTGATGCACTGCATTGCAAAACAGAAATAATGAATTTTACATTTGCCAAAATCATTGGTGGTAGAGAGGATGGGTGAGGGGAAATGGTGAACAATAATATTAGCATAAATTTTTATTCAGTGGAGTAAAAAATAATACACACAAAGCCTACTCACGCTAGTTTATTAACAAGAACAGATGAGGTCAATCGGTCAAGAATGTAGAAGGAAATTTAGGAATGCAGATACTGGTTAGATCATTGTCTAGTGCTATTTTCTCCAACTGGGTATAAGAATGCTGCTTTTTAAACTTGTTAGAAGTCCTTCCTGGAGAAAATGCATCCATTTTAAATGTGTGTGTCCAAATGGTGAGCAACCAAAATACATTATATGGTTATTAATGTCCATCTTTATGGTGCATTTTGTGGTGGGACGAAGGAATAAAGACTCTGGAAAGTTGCTTCACTCCAAGCAGACCCAGTACTAGCCTGTAGAAACCAATCAAAGTCATTCTAAGGCAGTGTTCGATTTTCAGAAATTTATCACAGTCCCACAGGAGTGTAACAGATTTTTGGTGATATATATTTGCATGTCACCATCTTTGTACTATTCTGTGGATTAGAGCATAAAAATCCTTAGTTTACCTCTATAAAACACAGATTACAGGAGACAGGAAAAGGTGTTCCTTGCTATATCTAAGGCAGCCAGTGATGTGGAGCAGGGCAGTACTTAAACTGATAATATCACAATACACATAAAGTAAATGATGTAAAATTTCAAATTCTCTTTCTTAAAAAAAGAAAGAGAAGAAGAACTGAACTTCCATGCACCTTCATCATACCTGTTGGGATTCAGGAAAGGGGTCTTCTCTTCTCCATTGCATCTGCCCTTTGGAAGAAAATATCCTAGAGAACCATATGGCTCTTATCTGATCTTGATTAAGGGTTGCAAAAAACATGGTTTTCTCACCAGGCCTGGGGTTAAAAGTGGGAAGCAAGCTTCTTATAGGGTTATTTAATGAAGTTGATTTTTTTATTTTCTGGATGTGACTCTGTTATTTTTGCCATGATTTCTGTATTGTTTTAATTGTTGTAAGGCTCTCAACTGTCATGGAGCTAAGCAGCCATATATATATATATATGCGCAGTTCAGCTTCCTTCGGGTATTGTATGTGGGTCAGGCTATCACAGGCGTTGGTTTTAAATTTGAGGTTCGCATGAAAGGACGGCTATTATCTATTAGGAAGCTAGGTTTCATCTGGGTGCCTGGTTGGGGTGTGTTTGAGCTGGAGATATCAGAG
>BLBF01000021.1:8045684-8067256 GCA_015471245.1 Laticauda colubrina | reverse complement strand
AGTAGGTCGCTGGGTTGTAAGTTTTGTTTCTTTATGATCTCAATGAACTGGAATGAGTTCCTTACCTGTGAGTTGATGGATTCTGCATAGGTCTGTAATTGTTTGGCGAGAAATTTGGCTAAGTTTTGTAGAGGTGAGCCTATGGAGCTGACTATTGGTCATAGTGGGGTTCCTTCTTTGTGTATCTTGGGGAAACCATACAGCTTAGGGCATCTGGATGATTTTTCTCTGGGTATGATTCTTTGCTGGATTTCTTCGCTGATGGGGGAGGCTTTTATTTTGGATCTGGTGGTTTTTTCTAGGTACGTGGTGGGGTCAGTGTTTAGGGGTTTGTATGTGGGGTCTTGGAGTAGGTACATACAAATACCCACGAAAACCTCAGAAAACATATACATACATACATACATACATACATACATACATACATATATATATATATATATATATATATATATAATATTATGAATATATATTATACTTCATAATATTGCACACATAAAAGGAGTAGCGTTTGCATTAGACAAAATAAGCATTACATCCCACAGATGCCTCCAAACATGCCCATATTTTTAAGACATTGCCAGGGAGGGGTCTCCATGGTTTTATATGCCATGACAACAAATTAATATTTGTTCTTTACAATATAATTTTATATATATATATATATTTATAAGTTTTCACGGGTACTTACATGCGTGCTGTTCAGCTTCCTTCGGGTATTATCCCACGTCATTGTAGTGCTTTTAAAGTTGTAGCTACGTTTCAGCAGAATCTCATCTGCCATCATCAGGCTTCTGTATAGAGTTTGTATGTGGGTCAGGGTCTCATTGTGGCCAGATGTTTTTTTCTACATCCTGATTGGTTGGGAGTCTTGGTCTGTGTTTATTGGACTTGGAGTTTGTTTGATTGGTATTGCTGGTTTCTTCTGTCTGTTTTGTGGCTTTGATTGGCTGGCAACACTCTGTTCCTGTATTGGAGGCTTTCAGTGCAGCTTGGCTTCGCGTGAAAGGACGGCTGTTATCTATTAGGAAGCTAGGTTTCATCTGGGTGCCTGGTGGGGGGGGTGTTTGAGCTGGAGGTATCAGAGGGAATCTGTTTGTGCCCAGGTGTTTGCCTGGCTCGTGGTGTGGAGATCTTTCTATTTGAGAGTGCAGGCTTCCAAATGATTGACAGTCTGGTGGAATCATCTATTCATGCTTTCAGGTCTTTTTTCAATCTCTATGGCTTCTCTGATGATTCTGTGGCTGGGGTTTTCTATAGTGGCTAGGTTTTTGGTGCCATTGAAGTTGATGCTGTGACCTGTGGCTTTCATGTGTTGAACTAGTGAGGATGTGTGTTCCAGCTTTTTTACTGCATTTTTGTGTTCATCCAGGCGGGTACTTATTTTTCTATTGGTCTGTCCAATGTATGTGGCCGGGCATGATGCACAGGGAACTTCGTATATGCCTTGGTTTTCCAGGTCAATTTTGTCTTTGGGGTTTTTAAGTATGGCTGCTATTTTTTTGTCTGTTTTGAAGGCAGTCTTGATGTGATGCCTGTGTAGTATCTTACTGATTTTGTCTGTAGTACCTCTTATGTAGGATAGGACAGCTGTTCCATAGGTCTGTTGATCTTCTAGGTCTCTGTTATGTCTTGGTGTGTTTTTGTGGATCAAGCTGGTGATTTTGTTTTTGTGGAAGCCGTTGGCTGTCAATACTTTAGTCAGGGTGCATAGTTCAGTCTTTATATGTGTCTTGTCTGCCAGGTGTTTGGTTCTGGTAATTATACAAACTCTATACAGAAGCCTGATGATGGCAGATGAGATTCTGCTGAAACGTTGCTACAACTTTAAAAGCACTACAATGACGTGGGATAATACCCGAAGGAAGCTGAACAGCGCACACACACACACACACACACACACACACACACATTTTTCCTATGTGCTGGTTGTTTTTGGACTGTGATAATAGTTGGTGTTTTTAGGTTTCTCAAATTGTAATTTAGTGTGCCTTGAAAACATTTGTAGAATATGACAAATAAATCTTTATATAAATAAATAGATGAATCGAAACCATCTCTCCCAATCATTTGCTCTGACCAGCATGAATTACAATTAAGCCGTTCCAGACAGAAGCCAGTGTGACTTATTTTCCAGAGCTTCCCTCACAGGGACTCCACAAGTTCCCCTGGTAATTTGTTCCATTGCTTGACTATTATTATGGTTGGAAAATTTCTGCTGACATTTTTAAACTAAATCTTTCCTCCTGCAGTTTAAATTAATTCTCTTTGACCCCACAGGAATTGGGGGTCTGAGAGCAACCGCCCCACAGTTTTGCTGCTATCTTTACACCAGCATGTTGCTACACCTGCCACCTTTATCCTTCTTGCTTTTACTTTTTCCTTTTTTCTCAACTCAGCTAAGCCTGCAGAGAAGCTACATAAAGTACCAGCCAGTAGGCCAGTTTTATAAAGTGTAAAATTTGAGGAGTGAGTTCAGTGATTCGGTATTGGCTGTACTGATTGCATATGGCTCTGCAATTCTCAGTTTTCAGGTTCCATGCAAATTTTCCAGCACTCAAGGAGAGGGAAACTTGAAAATGCCTGAAACAGTGCCTTTTGGAATAAAAAAAAATAGGAGAAAAAGAGAGTATGCGAAGATCTTTCCCTTCTTCAGCTATCATAATATGAATATGGTATATTAATTAAGCAACTGTTTGATCAGTGGGTCTAATTCTTACAAACTGCAATGTTCAACTTTTCTTATGCAAATATTTTAATGGGGAATAAACTCTCAATCCTAATACTACTGCCAGTATACTAACTTGCTGGGATTTACAAGTACAAGATATAAGATAGCTTGTTTTATATAAAAACTTAAGATAGGGTAGCTGTATGGAAACCATTCAAACAGTGCATCCTTGGTTATTGTCAAATATGGAAGAAAATGTTTTCAGATTTTTGAAGGTGGATATTTTGAACTTTTGAATATAATCCCCCTCCCCATTTTCTTCTCCCCATTCATCCACTTGGTGTAACTGTCTAATTGGCTTTTGAATCATCCAAATATTTTGTAAGATGTGGAGCATACCTCATTTTTGTTCCCATTGGTTTAACTTTATTTTAAGATCAAAATAATAAAATCATATTTAAAGAAAACTTCCACTGATTTACAGGAACAAAGCATTCAAATTTGCTCCAAAGATTGCATAAATAATTGATTTTATCAACTTCCTTCATCCGATAAAAATGAATTGTTGGCTTTGGCCTCAATTAATTCTTTCCAAACTCTTTAAGTGTGGAACTTCAAAAGCAGAAATAGCATCAGATAAGCATTTGGACATCATAGTCCAAATAATAAGCTCTTAATATTGAGTAAATTGCCAAAAATTAGGCTTTGGTAAATAAAAAAGTTTTAAAATCAGCTTCCAAATTAAGTTGCTCCTCACTGATAAAGCTGTGGAAAGCCCAGTTTTGCCCCTAAAAGATTTACCCACTTTTTAAAAACCAGGGTTATCTCACAATCTAAGCTTGTGGAATTAAACATTATTTATCACTATTTTCAGTGGGTATCTTCTGATAATTACAAGTATTGAAACTGATCCCTGGACATTCATAGAACCCATTTTTAGAGCTGAATTCTGAAAATCCTTCTTCCAACAATAAATGATAAAATGAACATGCAACAATACCACTGGAAATATTTCACTCATTATAAGGAGTACTCAACAGTGTGCACATAGCAACCTTCAGAATTTTGGAGAATATGTTCCACATTTATACAATTAGTGGTGCACACATCACCATGTTAAAATTTCACATGTTTTTTTTCCCAACAAAAATTGCATTATTGATTAAATATGTCAAGACTCACCCCTTTTAATCAAATCCACACCCACACAATGTTTTGCTATGTTCCCCTATTATGCAGAAGACCGCTTTATATCTTGCTCCCTCCCCAGTGCACCTAGAATGAGTCCGTGCAGCCCTGCTTCCCGTGTGAGTTTAGTATGCAATTTTCTGATTGGTGGTTCCCTTAGCTGAAATCCCGGTCCCTATCATTTACTTTGGGACATCATATCAGGCCCATTGAGATCTTCCATTCCACTTTCTATTGTGATTGTCTTTGCAGTCCTCAGATACTGATCTGATGCCCCAAACCCATTCCTGTTGGGAGAGTAGTGCTAGCTGGGAGGTCTTGAATGTCTATATCTGAACAGAATCAGGTTTGAGAAAATCATAGCTTGCAGACTATTCCTTCTCCTTCCTCACAATTGAATTGAGACCCAATGCCATGCAGTTGAGGAATAAGTTGTGGAGTGCCTTCAAGAGAGGGACCACTCACACAGAAGTTTGGTCAACTGCATTTTAAAGAACCCCTCATCTTTCATCCCCAAAGGCCACTAAATCCTCGGTCAAAAGTTAGAATTTGTGTACTTCTCTGTTTGGCAATCCTGAACTTGAACTTTTAATTCTGCATGCTGCTATTTCACGTGTTTATCTGTCCACATTGCATCTTGGAACCAAATCTTCATAGTGAAAGATTTCTTACAGTCTAACCTGGCCCTGCCAATCTGGGTTGATCACTGGACCCTCCCGGCCAGGAAGGGCTGTAAGAGGCTTCCTGTTTGTGTTGGGTTCCTGCCTAAGCAAGAGAGACTTCCTCCCTCTGTTGTGTTTGTGTGGATCTTTTGCTGATGTTTCCTTGATTCAAACTCTGGTTTAGCACCACCCTGGTAACCGCTCACTGAAAATGTTAAGATCCTGTTTTGCTCCTTGCTACATCAGCCTAAAAAAAGGAGAATAATCATTTTGTGCTATTTAAAAAAAATGTTAGGAAGAGGAAAGATTGTTTTTAGTGGCGTCCAGGGAAGGAAAACTTATTTTGCCATTGTGTGGTAATGTGCTAAATGTTGCTATGGAAGACTTTTTTTTATTTAAAGCCTTTGGCTCTGTCTAAGTACTCCATTGTCTCTTTCTTTCTCCTTGCCCCCAAGCATCTTGGCTATGTTTGTCCCATTCACTGAAGGAGGGAAAGAGCAAAGAGACCTGGCCTAGCTTGTGCTTTGCAGTTTCTACCGACACAGTAATTTGTGGCCTGACTTGTTACGAAAATAAAAAGACTAGTTCTATATGTAGGACAGAAAATAGCCATTGTCCAAGGCAGGACTTTCAATTAGAAATGATCTATATTTAACTGCAGAATCCTGCCCTGCTGGAGACAGAAACAGGTTACATGGTGTTGAGAATGTTAAAAGAATGTTTTTCCCCACCTTTTCCTCCCCCCCCCCCTATGATTAGCTTTTGGGGCCCTGTGAAACTGAAAGACTGCTTTACCTCTGTCACAGATTTTTCCTCACAGTGTAGAGTTAGGAAATGTTGGGCAATTAAAACAGGAATGTTCTGTAGCTCAGAATATCCCTTAGGATCTCCTGTAGTGTAGAAAGGATTCGAAGAGATAATACACTGAACTCAGCTCAATTCATAAATCAACTCTAGTTTACCTCTTTCCCCATTGTGGTGCTGTCCCATGAATCTCACTTGTTACAGCCACAAATTATGGGACTTACAGTCTATTTGAAAGGTGCCAGGTAGTCTAACATTGATGTGTACCACCTAACAAGGAACCTGCACTAGTTTAGGGTGTACTTATAGGTATCATGTTTCCAACATGGAGGAAATGCTGTATTTTAGTCCTGCCTTAGGCATGAACTTGATGACTTTGGGCCACTCCCTTTCTCTTAGCTCTAGGAAGCAGGCACATCCCAAAATCCTGTCCAGAAAACTGCAGGGACTGCAGTCCGTATAGCGGGATCCAATCTGGTTTGGTCACCGGGACCAGAAGTTTAGTCTGCCAAGCTTTTGGACTTGTACTGGAGCCCATCCTTGGGAAGCTTCTCTATCAGAGTGTGACATGACCCAGTGACTGAACCAGATTGAATCCTGTAGCATTATTCATGTATATTCGCCTTCGTTTGTACAAGTCCATATAGTTCCTGTGAGTCAACACCGACATGAAGATACAAAGAATTCTGCAAATACTTATTTCCTCATAGTCTGATTTAGTTCAGGTAGTTAAGGCATCAGGCTAGAAACCAGGAGACTGTAAGTTCTAGTCCCATGTTAAGCATGAAAGATGTCTTAGGGACTTTAGATCAGTCACGCGCTCTCAGCCTTGATGTTAGTCTTGGGTGAAACTGGTCAATTAATTCCTGGCATAACCAAAAAAAAAAAAAAAGGAAGGGAGGGACTGTGTTTGCAGGAAAATGCCGAGAAGATAAAATTTATATTCTTCATATCTAGTTTAGAAGCTATACTGCATGATCCTGAAGTATTCCTCCTGTCCCCAGATATAAGAGCATTTTTATTTTTTTATTGGTGAAGAAAATGCTTTTAGCATTCTTTTCTCCTTGTTTTGCTTCCCACCCCTCCACTAACCCCTGTGTGTTTTACAGTTGAACCCTGGTTAAGAAAAAGTTCAGGAGCAAGCATAGATGAAGCCTAGCTTAATTCTGCATTCTCTCACTACCGCCTCCATCTTTTTTTTTCCCCCACGATGCCACCAAAGGGAGCATGAATTCAGATGTAGCGGCAACTTCTTTTATTAGGCTTAAAAAGGAGCAGCATTACTATTGGTTTTGCATATTGGTGACTGGCATAAACCTGCTGGCTGGTCCAGCTTTATGACCACCAGTGGAGGTCAAAGCAGTGATGGGCATATGACTGCAGAGCACAGGAAGGTGTGAGTCCTGCATTTGACTGTTGGCTTTCTCGTGGGAGGCTGTCTTTTACATAGCAGATGGGCCTGCTTGTCGTTTATACAGCTGCATTCAGATACCTGAGAAAGAGATTGGCCAAGGGTGAGCCAGTGACCACTCCTCACAGCGTTTCCCAGACATTTCTGCATAATCTGCTGAAGAGCCATATTTCTCACGTGGTTGGGGTCAACAGTCAGATAACATTACTCTGATTTGGGCAAGTTGCTGGTATGATGGAGAACTTCTTAAGTGCCTGAACAGACGCTCTTCAAAATAATTTTCAGATAAAACTGTAGCCAGAGAGTAGAGACTATTTGGTTTCATGCCACATTTTTCACAAAGAATATAATGAAATACAGGTAGGCCTTGACTTAACCGTTTGTTTAGTGAGCATTCAAAGTTAAGACGACTTCGGAAAAAGTCAGTTACGACAGTTTTTGAGACTGGCAACCATTGTAGCCGCCTCAAGGTCACATGGTCAAAATTCAGACACTTGGCAACTGACTGATATATATGATGGTTGCAGTGTACTGGGGTCATGTGATCCTCTTTTGCGACCTCCTGACAAGCAAAGTCAATGGGAAAGCCAGATTCACTTAACAACATGTTGCTAACTGCAGTGATTCATTTAGCTGTGGCAAGAAAGGTCGTAAAATGGGGCAAAATTCACTTAACAAATGTCTCATTCAGCAACAGAAATTTCGGGCTAAATTGTGGTCATAAGTTGAGGACTACCTCTGTATTTTGGTTGCCTAAATCAATAATTTCACATACTTCAAAATTGTTCTTTTTTTTCTTGTGTTGGGTTTTCTCTCCCTTTTCCTTTTTTTCTGACTTCCTTCCTTCCTTCTTAATTATGAGCCATTTTATAAATGAATTAACTTGCACAAACAAGTTATTTCTCCCCATTTTGTAGGGATGGGCAATTACACATTATCAGCAAAGAGCAAGAGGGTTTGGCTTGAATCTCTTCCACTGTATGTTCTGTAGAAGGGATGAACAATTAACCTATTGAGAAGGAAGAACTCCAAAATAAGCATGCACAGTTTAAATGCTTTGGTCCATGTTTTCTCCCTAATCCATCGCGATGCAAAGAGATCACTACAGAAGGGAATTGCTGTATATTAACAAAAGAACTTGATTCTACCCTAGCTTTATCAAACCCAGTTCCCATGGTGGAAGCCAGTGCAGTTAAAATTATTAATTAGTAACATAAAACTTGAATCTTTTAAGACACCATCAGTTTCTAACATCATGATTAAATGATGGTGAAAGATATCCATCCAATGTTGAATTAGCACATAATTGCACCAGAGTGACATGTTATTTCCCCATTGCTGTTCTTGCCTGTCCTTCTGTTTGAGTCATCACCAAATAGTGTAGTCCTCATACATATTCCTCCTAGTGACTGTTAATAAGCAAAGTAATTGGTTAATTCCTCTGGCGTTGGTGCCAATCCACATTGGCTGCCAGCTGGGAACATCCTGTAATCCCTGTTGCAGGAATGGCACCCATCAAGTTGCAAGGCATAGACTTCTGCGCTCTTCTTATATCCCGTTCTGTCTTCATCCAGATTGAATAAAGTTAGTCATTGCAGTTACAAAGGGAACTGAGTCACAAGCAATACATTTCTCTGGGATTTCCCTCCCTTCCTTTCATTATATAAGCCAACTTCCAGATTCCACTATGCTTAGTTGAGGAGATAATGTGGGGGAGCAGAGTGGGCCCTCTAATGTCAGAGTTAACACTATTGCAGTCTGTTACGCTCTTTCGTTGCCATGATTTTATCATTTTTCTATTTCAAGCTCCAGCAAGTAGTTTACTTTTTCTGTGTTGTATCCAGTTTTATAAGGAGACAACAGAAGACTGACAGCTGAAAAGGTTGGCCAAGGACCAGAGTGGGTGAGGGTCTCTTCTTTTCAGTCTGGGAAAACCAATTGACATTTCTCTAATTTTAGTCACCACTGGTTCCCGAACTTCACCTCCAGTCTTAAGGGCAGCAAGGCAAAATACGCTTTGCAGCTGCATTTGGATTGTGATAGCTTAAAGAGGAAAACACTAGAGGTACTCCTTAACTTACAAAATTTTGTTTAATTGTTCAAAGTTACGCCAGCACAGAAAAAAGTGACTTACAACTGTTTTTCACACAGCCTCCCCATGGTCATATGATCAAAACTGCAGGGTCCTGGGGTAGCCTTTTGCAGTCTTTCGACAAACAAAATCAATGGGGAATTCACTTAACAGATTCACTTAACAGCTTTGTTACTAACTTAACAACTGCAGTGATTCACTTAACAACTGTGACAAGAAAGATCCTAAAATGGGGCAAAACTCACTTAACAACTGTCTAGCTTAGCAATAGACATTTTGGGCTCAATTGTGGTCATAAGTCAAGGACTATTTTATTTTACTCTAGCACAGCTATGGATCTCTTGAAGCTGGCCCACCTATGGACTGGGGATGAGATATGGGCCCATCATATGGACATGGCATTAAAAACAGGTGGCCAGAAGATGTATGGACCATGATAAAGTCCAAGTGGGAAATGCTTAAAGCCATTCTGCTTCTAACCAAAGCAGCAGTGGTTGCAGAGAGGGGCTTGACAGACATTGGAAATGTTAGCTAGGCATTGCTTCATGGGCCTGGTTGATCTGGAAGGCAAGATTAAATATTCCTTTTTCTTGGAATGAGGACAGAAAAGGGAAATAATTGCAGCCTGTATCCTCTTCAACTTTGCGTGTCTGTAGGTGTGCCTGTGTATGTCTGTTTACACATTTATGTGAGGGACCGGAGGAATAAAAAAGAGGGGGGAAACGGTATGTAATTTTAGCTTCTTGAAATCTGATCTGATTCAGGAAAAGCTAAAATGAGGCAAAATGGGAGGTAAACAAACTAGACAGGCGGGTGGTGGGGACACTGAGCCCAGCTGGCTTCAGTTAACAGGCTCTTTCATTGTCTGGGCCTTTTGGAAGTGAAGTTACAGATCTCGGGTTCCAGCCAAGTAGCACGTGGAGAGGAGAGGGGTGCTTGAGATGAAATTTGTATGCTTGCTAAGAACATATGTGTAAAACCAATGATGCAGAAGGGGCTTTCCCCTCTCCCCCATTTAAACATGATTTCTTGTTTTCTGTATACCATTTGAATAAAATTGCAAGGATGTATGTATTCCATGTACAGAGAAATCTACTTTTTTCTTCATTTCTCCACTTTCTGGTCTTTATTGTTAGAAAAATAACCTCGAAGTGTTTAGAATGAGAAAATGAATAAGCACTCAAACTGCTGGGCTCTCAAAATAAGGTCACCTTTATTTTTGTTCAGAAACTTGCAAAACCACCACTTACACAGATTTCTTTCTGTAATAGGAATTGGAATAACGAAAGGAATGGAAGTTATCATTTGATATTGCTACTAATAATTTGAACTCCCGTGAAAGGGACTGGTGTCTTGTTCAACTTATGATCAAAGATGAAGCAACCATGTCCATATTTATTTATTTGGAAAATTTATATTGCTGCCTGCTTGCTCACAGTGACTCAGGATGGCTTACAGGAAATAATACACAATATAAAATAAATTAAAATAATAAATACAATAATCTCCCACCCATCCCTGGTGACAACACACACTCATATCGGTCATTCAATGGGCTCAATGCCACTCGGTTCCTCAGGCCCACTGGCAGAACCATGGCCTTCAGGGCCTCCCAAAAAAGTGTCAAGAATGGGAGACAGTCTAATTTCTGGAGGGATGATTTTGCAGAGGGAGGGAGCCACCAAGGAGAAGGCCATTCTTCTGGATCCCACCAGATGTATCGCCTTAGGGGACGGGACTTGCAACATTCCTTGCCTCCCTGCTCTCGTGGGTCGGGTGGATGTGACCAGCAAGACATGGTCCCTCAGATAACATGGTCCCAAGCCATGAGGCTTTAAATATATATTTATATTTATAAATATATTCACATCTTTCTTGATTCTCCCGAATCTTGTTCAGATGATTGTATTAGCAGGAAAAGTTCTGGCTACTTGATAAATTATAATGGATTTTCAGCTCTGGAAATAAGAGGTTAGGAGCACGTTTGCTAATAGCTTCGAGTCATACAGATGGGAAGGAAATGTTTTATGAGGGCTTGATCCATTTTCCCCAAGGCACAGCTGTGCTTAAAGCAAGGAAGCTAGTTGTGATGACTAAATTGTCTGTCTGGCTCCTATAATATTCATCCTTGCCCTCCATATGGGCATTCTCTAGTCACTTTCTGAAACAGCTATTCCTGTATGCTTTACTCACATGTTGAAAATCCATCTCTGCTCCCAGGCTTTCCTTGTGTGAATGTTACAGAAGGATTCCCCCCCCCCTTTTTTTTTTCTCTACCTGCCCCTTCCCTTATACTTCATGGATGTCTTTTATAGTTTATACAGTGTTTTTCAAACTTGGCTGCTTTAAGATGTGTGGACTTCAACTTAAATTTCCCAGGCAGCATTCCATAGCACTTTTAAAGTTGTCAAGTAAAAAAAATAAACTGGTTTATACTAACTCTTACGTTTTGGATATTTATTGCTACTTATTGTTACTTATTGTTCTTGTGCAAGTCTTTCTTTTGGATATTTTAACTGGGAATGATGGGAGTTGTCGTTAGCACTAGCACTTAACTTATATATTGCTTCACGGTGCTTTACATCCCTCTATAAGTGGTTTACAGAGTCAGCATATTGCCCACAATAATCATTTTACCGATCTCGGAAGGATGGAAGGCTAAGTTAACCTTGAACCTGTCAGGATTGCACTCACGGCAGTTAGCAGAATTAGTCTGCAATACTTCATTCTTACCATTGAGCCACCACAGCTCTTTACTTGTATCTCTAATTAACTACAAGTAATGGCTACCAAGCTGAAGAACCTATTTTGGCGCGTATGAACTCTATGGCCTGTATTTCATAGGTGCCATTTATGACAAGAATTTGGGGGAGTGGGAGAGATGTTGGTTTTTTTTTTTTTTACTAGTTTGTATACTCTTATCACTACTGCTGGGTTCTGCCTACAGTTACGGCAGATGAAAGGACGGGCTGAATAACTTATAAATAAATGAACAAATGCTATCCAAGTAAAGATTGGAACAAGAACAGGGAGAAGACCATCTTGGTTCCATTTAATTTCCAGAGAGTCAATATTTCTTAAGAGCTTACTTCCTTTTCCATTTTAGAAAGGACTGAGTTCCACAATTTCTTCCCCTGTTGCTTTGTATTTCAGTCTTCATTTTCAGCTGAGCATCCCTAAATGTAGTTAGAGCACTATTAAGGAAATTCCGATCCTTTGAATTTTCCTATCTTATTTTTTTTAGGTTTCTAATTCTAGATTATCTTTTCTGACTCCCAGAAAAACTAAACAGGCTTGTATCTTGGTTTATTTGTTTGTTTGTTTCCTTTATTTTTTTTATAAATAGCTTAAGGCAGCAAACAAATCTCATACTCCTTCCTCTCCCTATTTTCCCCACAACAATCCTATGAGGTGAATTGGGTTGAGAGAGAGTAACTGGATCAAAATCTCCAGTCAATTTTCGTGCCTAAAATGGGACTAGAACCCATCGTCTCCCAATTTATAGCTTGGTGTGTTAACCTCTAGACCAAACTGGCTCTTGTTTGTATGGCGGACTAATTCAAGACTTGTTTGGGAAGTTTAAAAACACATCCAGAAAGAAAGCAAAGGCAAACCACTAAGATCTTGTTGTCAGGAAAATTATAAAATTGTTAAAAGTTCATTCAAGGGAGAGTATATGTTTTTTAATGAAAATTTGTTAAAAGTTTAAGCCATTTTGAAATGTTTGGATAGAACGAAGTAGAAGTTAAGTGAATTATATAACATTTTCAACTGCTTTGAAATTCATCTTTTCTTAGAATTGTTGTATAGAATATTAGGATGAGGAAGCTTCTTGAAATTTAAAAATAATATTCTTATATTAGTACTCAAACAGGATTTGGCTGTAACACTATAAATGTAGGTGTTCTTGCTTCATTCTAATTTAGTTTCTGCCTAGCTTTTCTTTCTTATGCTGAGTATACAGAAACAATTGATGATGCTAAATCTATTTCTGGATTACACCACTCAGTTGTGTAGAATAACATCTTTGAATTCTTTGCAAGCACGTATGCACACATAAGAGTCTTATTGCATAGATAAAAATAGAGTATTGGACAAAGACAAGTTCCTTTTGGGGATAAGCAATATTATGCTAAGTGCAGAAAAAGAGTAGCTAATAGTAAGACAAATAAATTAAAGGCATGAAATAAGAAAGAGAAAAGGCCACCTTTTCTATTCTTGCAAGCCATCCATAGTTTCTCCACTTCTATATGTTTGTTTACAGATTGCCTTCTGTTCCCACTTCTTTTTTCCCCAATATGTTGTTCACTCCATGCAATCATGACTTTCTGAACCTTCCTCTTCATCTCAACCCATTCTTTTTCATATATTGTTTTGCACTTTGTCCCTAACTCATTCTCTTTACTTGAATAAATTAAATTCCTTTTTCATGCTCATTGTTGTTCACTTTTCAACTCATTCCATATTCATTTGGCAGCCATTCATTCTTGACCTGATGGTTTTACTACACATACTTCTTAAATACACTAGTCACACTTTATTTTACTTGTTTTTATGTTTTATGTTTCTGCAGACATCCCCAACACTCATATAACAGAGTAGAAACACAACACAATATTTTCACTTATTTCAACAAATGCTCATTCCTCACAATAAATCATATTACCTTCTATCTTTCTCCTTGCATTTGCACATCTTAAAATTTCTCTATCATGATCTACTTGCTCTAGTTTTTCAGCATTTAAAATACAAGTTACAATTGTTCATTCAAATTTTCTTTGTCCCTTGGTCTTTGATACATTTTCAGATCCATATTTTTTGTTACCCCATGCAAGCAACCCTGCAAATCATTCAGGTTTTTAGCCAACAACACAACATTGCCAGCATGTACAGCAAGCAACCCTGCAAATCATTCAGGTTTTTAGCCAACAACACAACATTGCCAGCATGTACAGCTACACTCACATTCCTCTCCTCAGCCAACAACACACTTCTAATGTTACCCCAAGCATTCCTTATATATTTATCCATAAATACATTAAACAGCCAAAGGGACATCAGAAATCCTGGTCTTATTTCCTGCTCAATGTTAAATCTTTTGCTAAGTACTCCATTCTCACTCATGATGTCCATCATGTGCATTCACTGGATTCATCCGCCTGCCTTTGACTCCATATTCACTCAAACCATTCCTTAAGTTCAGCCTGTTAGCCATTATCACATGCTTTTTAAAAAAAGATCAAACATGCAATAACACCTTGCTTTCTCACATCCACCACCTATTTCTCAGGTTTGCTTTAAAGATCAAAACTCTGATCTGCACACCTGCACTGTACTTTTCAAATACCATTGGTTCCATTTCAGTCAGAATTTTTGCCAAACACTTTCCTGCTTAACAAACTAATTACTTTGAAGTTTTTGCAATCACTCTTGCTACCTTCCCCTTTGAACAGAGGAATGGCAATGGCATTCTTGCAATCAGCAGATACAAGTGCAGGCTTCACTCACATGTTAAACCAGTTGCTCAGCCATTCTGTGGGCAAAACATATCCCTGTATTTTAATATTCACCATTTATATTATCTAAGCCTGCTGTATCATTTTTCCGCATAATCACAACATGTGATTTCAGTTTCATCACTTCTTTTTCTCAAGTAAAGTAGCTCTTGGGACTGTTCCATATTTTGACATCTCACTGTAATTCTGTACAGTGGCATCTCACTGTAATTCCCATGCAGCCTTCTTTTTGGTTTCATTCCAAATCATTCCAAAACTTTTATGCCATTCACTTGTGAGTTCTGAGAACTCAAAAAGTTGCAACACAGCAAACGACCCCGGAAATCAGAGCACAAGACCAAGGATACCACAGCAATAAAACTCACAAGGTCATCACACAACCCATTACCCAAGCTGTTACAACACAGGAAGCTAATGGAAAAGAGATCAAAACACAAACGACCCAGGAGATTACAGCACAAGATCTAGGATGTCTCCACAACAAAACTCACAAGGCCAACACACAGCCCATTATACCAACATCAACTCCATCAACCAATCAAGAGGCAGCAGCACAGCCAACCAGCCCAGCACACCAGCCCCCCCCCCACCAGTATTTATAGAGAGACGGCAGCTCCAATCACACACTGCTTGCACTGGCACGAAGCTGAAAGCACCAGCCTGAGGATGGCGAGTGGGACCTCGCAGTAATGTCGCCAAGATACTCTTAATCTTACATGGGAAAACACCCAAACGCACCTAGACCTACATACCTGTACCCATGAAAATCTACATATATATATGTATGTGTAGGCTCAACAGTAGGCTAGCCTCAAATTTAAAATTAAACTGCTGTGATAGCCTGACTCACAGACGAACTCAATACAGAAGCCTGATGATGGCAGATGAGATTTTGCCGAAACGTTGCTACAACTTTAAAAGCACAACTACAGTGACATGGGATAATACCCAAAGGAAGCTGAACAGCATACATATATATATATTTTCATAGATTTTCACGGGTACAGGTATGTAGGTCTAGGTGCGTTTGGGTCTTTTCCCGTGTAAGATTAAGAGTATCTTGGTGACGTTTCTGCGAGGTCCCACTCACCATCCTCAGGCTGGTGCTTTCGGCTTCGTGCCAGTGCAGGCAGTATTTGCAGGCAAACACGTGACAGTGTCTGCACTGGCACAAAGCCAAAAGCACCAGCCTGAGGATGGCGAGTGGGACCTCGCAGAAACATCACCAAATACTCTTAATCTTACAAGGGAAAAGACCCAAACACACCTAGACCTACATATATGTGTGTATGTGTGTGTGTGCTTAAGTTTTCGTGGGTACTTACATGTATGATATTCAGTTTTGTTCGGGTATTTTCCCACATCGTTATAGTTGTGCTTATGAGCCTGATGATCAGAAGCCTGATGATGGCAGATGAGATTCTGCCGAAACGTTGCTACAACTTTAAAAGGACAGCTATGATGATGTGGGAAAATACCTGAACAAAGCTGAATTTCATATATATATGCTTTTTTTTCTCTGAAACGTTGCTACAACTTTAAAAGCACTACAATGACGTGAGATAATACCCGAAGGAAGCTGAACAGCACACACACACACACACACACACACATATGTATATGTATATATACTTACACACACACACACACACACACACATATATATGTATGTAATGTGTGTGTGTATTCAGCCCTCAGTGAAGTAGAGTTTGACCCCTCGTATAGATACAAGATTCAATAATAACTAGCTGATGGCAGATAGATAGATCACTGAATGATTCTATGAGTAACTTAATCTGCCTGCTTTGCCTGATTTGGGGTAAAAGTTGCTCTTTTTTTATAAAAAAAAATTAATAAAAAATTCAATATTTACATGCATGGTGTGTTGTGAGTTAATTTTGTGAGTTTGCTTGCTAGCAAATTTTATCTGACAGACTGAGCTAGCCAATGGCAGATAGATAGATTTCTGAATGGATCTGTGATTCTGTGAGCAACTCAGTCTGCCTGCCTGCTTTGCCTGATTTTGGGTAAAAGTTGCTCTTTTTTAATAAAAAATTCAATATTTATATAAATATTTATAATATTCACATACAAGCCATGCACAGCCAGTCACATGGCCACCAAGCCACACCCACAGATTAGGCAACACCCACAGAACCGGTTAGTGGTTCCTGGGATCTAAATTTATGAGTTTGGTGGTCCCTGAGGTCCAAAAGGTTGGCGACCCCTGATTTAGGAAGCCTGGACAGCTAAAAATATATGCAAGCAGTTTCTTCCTTAAAAAACAACTTCCTATCCTAGAATGTAAGCTGATCACCTCATGTCTTTTTGTTACCTCTCCAGCAACATGGTTTTCATAGCAATGCAATTTCTGTCACTGCTTAACAGGAATACCCAATTCTCCCTTCCCTTCCCCATTTTTAAAAAGCAGACTGAAAGAAGTAACCATCTGCTGTTCTGTTTTTATTTTGTTTTTTCCCTCTGGACCAGCCCACACTCTTTTTTTCTTTTCTTCATGGAGCTTTTTTTAAAAATAATAACAAGGATTCTTGTCCTAGCCACTGTTGGTTTTTCTCCTTGATCGTAAGAGAGATGGTCAAACTGGAAGAGCTCCCAGATGCTGCTGGGAAGGAACTTAGTGTGACGTTTTAGGAGGACTTTAGGGACCGGATCATGACTTTCTCAGAAAGTTAGATATTCAGCAGTTAGATGCCTGAAATTTCTGCAAAATGTCTGTCATATTATTGCAAATACAGAATTCTGCATATACGCCAGTCACAGCTGATTCACATAATCCAGGGGTGTCAAACTCAAGGCCCGCAGGCCAGATCCGGGCCACGGGATGCTTATATTTGGCCCATAGGGCCGGCCTGGAAATATCAAAGGACCAGCCCACGGTTCCTCTACTGGCCAAAACAGGTTACAAGGGCTGTATGCAACACCCCCCCCGGCCTGCTGTTTTTGGCTTCCCCGGCCTGCAGCAGCACTCTCTTGTTCTCTGAGCACTGCTGAATTTCTGAATTATACTATGAGGTAATTAATCTGTGCTGAGAAATGGCCCGACATCTTCACTATCAAAGAATGACAAATGTAGTTATTTGTAAGTTTAATGCTTTCCTATTATATCAAAACACCATAACCACCCAACCCTTGTTACAGAACAGGGGTGTCAAACTTAGGTTGTCACAGTGGCATCATGTGACATATCAGGACTTTTTCTCCCACTTATGGACATGGCCAGTGCGTGACGCATCCAGCCCGCAGGCCAGGAGTTTGTTATAGAACATATGAGGTAGCAGTAGTACCTCCATTATAAAGTAGTCATCATCCCACTGCTAATGTTTAGTATACTTTTAGTATAGTTTACCATAGTTTTAATATATTTTTAAAATCTTAATCTGTACAGTTTTAATGTTTTAATATTCTAATTATTTTTCTACTTGTTCCATAACTTGTAAGCTGCCAAGAGTCACTTTATAGGGGAGATGGGCGATAAATACAATTTAAATAAATAAATGTGTTTTAATGCTGTTCTTCCTCATGTCAGTATTGATATTTATGCCACTTTCCGAATTGCTGGCAGTTGGGGCAACATATCTGTTCCGTCCGGAAAAACACGAGGTAGACCGGGTTCCAACAACAAAGTCTTTATTAGTTAACAGCAGTTGAAAAACGGAACATCGGCTCAAGCCACGGCAGCCTTTATATCGGGTTTTGCCTGCTGGCTTGTAGCCAATGACAGGTATTTAGTTTTGCTGCCTTTGAGCAGCTTCATGGATTGGTTCCTATTGAACCAATCCCAATTCAGGTTTTTTAGCCAATCAGAATCCTGTATTAGGAGTCTACTATTCTTTATACAGAACACCCCTTCCCTCTTGGTTTAGTCCTACATGGTGACTTAGTCGCGCAGGTAGGTGGGGCTTTTGACTCGACTGGACTTGCGCGGTTCATTTCTGCTAAAGACTTGACCGGTTCGGATGGGGTTGCTGTCTCTCCGGTCCTTCTCCATGGAACCGCCTGGAAGGGTGAGTCAGCCATTTTACTGCCGCCTGAGTTTCTTAGGCCAACGGTTTTGCCGCTCCCTCCTGTTTTCTCCGGGCAGGTTGAGCTGGCCTGGCTGGCCCCTTCGAATGGACTCTTTCTCGCAATTTTCTCCTAACTGTAAGTCTCTTTTTTGCTCTTTTTGTTTGTTATTGTATTCTGTGTTTAATTGGTGTTACGATTGGCATTTCCCATTTAGCATGGTCAACAGGTTCTAAAACCCCTTGGTCTATTAATTCATTTAGTTGTTCCTCTATTTTTGCTTTCAGAGCAAAAGGAACTCGTCTGGCCTTTAGTCTTCTAGGGGCTACCTGGGGGTCTAGACTAAAGGAAATTGGGGTCCCCCGATACCTGCCTAGGGAGCCGTTGAAAACGTCCTGGAACTCTTGGATAAGGTTTTCTTCCCAGTCGGTTGCGGCCACCCGGTCTACTCTGGTCATCCCGATGCCCAATGGTGCGAACCATTCGATGCCCAGGAGGCTTGGTCGATCTCGGTCGACTATTGTCAATGGTAGTACTTCGACATGTTGTTTGTAGGCGACTCGGAAATGTCCTAGGCCTACTACAGGAATTTGGTTTCCTTGGTAGTCCTTGAGGGTTAATTTTTGTCTCTGGAGTTCTTTGAGTTTGATATCTGGGACCAGTTGTTTGATGGTGTCCCATGACACCATTGATAGGAAAGACCCAGAGTCTACCTCCATTTCGCAGGGATTGCCTTCTATTTTTACAATTATTTTTACTTTCTTGCCGCTTTCCATCTGAGCGCTTCCGATAGTGAAAGTCTGATGTGTTTTTTCTGAGTTACTGGCTCGCTTGTTCCGCTGCCACTTTCTCTCGGTTTGTTTTGGCTCAGCTTGTGCGGGAGAGTTGCTGCATCTGTTTGGGCTGTAATTTTTTTTATTCCTGCAGACTTTCTCGATATGCCCCCTTTTCTTGCAAGCTCTGAAAATGGCATCGAGGAATCTGCAATCAGCTCGAGGATGGTTTCCTCCGCAGCCAGCGCATTCCCGCCAATTTCTTTTTTCGCGCCCTTTTTTGTTGGCGTATAGGCGGTGGACTTTGTCATCTTCCTCCCCGGATTATGACATCTCGTCAAAATCTTTGTGGTGAGTGGTGGTGGGAAATTGTTTCTTCCCTCTTCCCTCGTTTCGTCGTTGTTCGCGTTCATCTGTTTCATTTTGACTGCTGATTTTTTTGCGGCTTCAGCGGCTGTGGCTTCTGTGATGGCTTCGGCTACGGTTATGTTGGGTTTATTTAGCAGCTTGCTCTGTAAATTAGAGTCTCTTAAACCCAGTATTACTCGATCCCGCATCGCTTCATCTTAGTTCAGAAACTCTCACGCTCCCCCTATTTGTCGGAGGGCTGCCACAAAATCAGCGATGGTCTCGCCTTCTTTCTGGTCTCTTAGGTAAAATTCGTGCCGTTTGATAAGGTTTGACACCACCGGTGCATAGTGAGCCTTTAGCATTCTTTGGAGCTCTGGCCAAGTCAATTGCTTCACATCTCGGGGCTTCGCTAAAGCCTTGGCCATTTTGAAGATTGTGGGCCCGCAATGTGTCAAAAAAACAGCTCTCTTACGCTGGTCTGAGAACTCTTCCATTTCATTACTTTCCAAATACATCTGGAAACAGTCTACGTAGGATTCCCAATCCCCTTCATTGGGATTGAAGGGTGCGGGCGGCGCGTTGTTTCCAGCCATTGTCTTCAGTCTGGTTTTATTGGTTGCCGCGTGCTCAGTCTTGCGTTTAGGACGATCCCACCCTCGTCGCCAGTGTTCCGTCCGGAAAAACGCGAGGTAGACCGGGTTCCAACAACAAAGTCTTTATTAGTTAACAGCAGTTGAAAAACGGAACATTGGCTCAAGCCACGGCAGCCTTTATATAGGGTTTCGCCTGCTGGCTTGTAGCCAATGACAGGTATTTAGTTTTGCCGCCTTTGAGCAGCTTCGTGGATTGGTTCCTATTGAACCAATCCCAATTCAGGTTTTTTAGCCAATCAGAATCCTGTATTAGGAGTCTACTATTCTTTATACAGAACAATATCAATTTAATAAATTATTATTATTATGGTTGGTCATACAGTCATCCAGATGTTTAAGACTGGATGTGGCATTTTTATCCATCTGCTGAGTCCTTCCCAGGGACCTGAGATAGGCAGGTGTTGATGTTTAGTGGTGTTACAGGTGTCATCACAGGATTTAAGCTCTTCCAAGTAAAATTGTCTTTTATTATTTATTAAAATTATTATTTATTACTGTTGTTTCAGGGTTTTTTTGGGGGGGGATCTTCTGCCTATCTAACAGATTTGTTATAATCAATAAGCTTATGATAAACAACTTCTGCGACTTAACCTTAAACAGTGAAAGAGTACAGCATTCAGAAAACCCACACAATTAATCTTGTCAAAAATGCCACTTCCAAGTACTATCCATTATATCATTTTGTGTTCAAGACCTCTCTATCATAAATTATAATCTTGTTATATAAATATTAATGCTGGCTGGTGAGTATCCTAGACCTACCTTCCTTCATTTTTCCCAGATATTTAACATTCTTTGAAAATAATACGTTGTCCAGCTCACTGGTATTTTTGCTTACAAATATTTTGAATTTAGGTTTGGTGAATACAGTTTCATAAATTGATATAGTTACTTTTATAGGAGATAATCATAATAGTTTGATTCACACTGGATTATTTTCTTTTTAATTCAGTGAATGAAGTCTTAGGTGTCATAGACATAGAGGACTGCTATGATGGTCCATTAAAGTTAAAGTTTGAATCTAGTTCTGAGGCAGGTGTTGGGCCATGAGGCTTGCTTTGATATTCTTGATTCCAGTAATATTGTGGATTAGTGCAATACTTGGGCAAATCTTGTCATAAGAAGTAGATTTTTGAACATTTGTGCATTATCCAAAATCTGTCTGTTGTTCTTTTTGTCCACAGTGCTGATCAGTACTTCTGGAAAAGAAGCAGTAGAGTGTGTGCAAACTGCACAGTTGCTTCCAACTTGCTTCCAACTTTATACTCATAGATGTGATTGGAAAAATTCATCTCTCTCTCTCTCTCTCTCTCTATCTCTCTCTCTCTCTCTCTCACACACACACACACACACCTCCCTCCCTCCCTCCCTCCATCTTTCCATCTATCTATCTATCTATCTATCTATCTATCTATCTATCTATCTATC
>BLBF01000021.1:8013870-8036125 GCA_015471245.1 Laticauda colubrina | reverse complement strand
TTCTATTCTATTCTATTCTATTCTATTCTATTCTATTCTATTCTATTCGAATCTCCCTTTGTTGGAGGGTAGGAGCAAGGCTCAGAAAAAAAAATTGGTTAGGGACATAGAAGAGAAATTAATTTTGAGGGGGAGGGTGGAGACAGGTTCGTCCCAAGTTTGACAAGTGTTTAAACATACCCTTTCCCCCAAATTGCACAAAATGAAATGTTTGAACTACAGCCCTACCTGCAGTCACCCGGGACATCCCACAAAACACAGTGTGCTTGGCTTCCTAATGGAGATGCTCAGGATGGCACCATAAAAATTGTACCTTGTAACAAAAGGCCGGTCCTTGCACAAAGATGTTGAAGACTATTAGCTTCAGTGTCCTGGATGCTCTGTGGTTTTGATTAAATTCTGGACTCTCGATAAGTCAGTGCATTCTTCTGCTATCCAGTCCTCATGGGTCTTGAAAGTTTGCCAACCCATGTGCTCCTAGTACCTTCTCTTAAACATTGACATCTTATAGGATCTAGGAACCATGCCTGTTTCTATGGTAGTTCTTTCCCTATGGAATGCCCTTCTTGCAGTTTGGCAGGCCTCTGCCCTCTTTAGCCTTCCAAAAAGCACTTAAAATCAGGCTCCCCCTCCTAAGTACTGGGATAGAGTGAAGTGGTTGAAAGGATTTTATGAGATATGCATGTGGAAGCTTAATTTTGGTGCTAGGTTTTTAATGTTGTTGGTTTTAATAGATATATGTATTATTTTGTTTTATTATTGAAGTTGCTTTAATTGTTGCCTGAGAGCCATCCAGAATTTGATACAAGTTATAAAAATGGTTTGAATGAATGAATGAATGAAAATGAATGATTTTTTTTTTTTAAAAGAGCCAGTTTGGTCTAGTGGTTGGGGCACCAGGCTGGAGGGCAGGAGGTGATGAGTTCAAGTCACATCTTGACCATGACTGGGTGACTTTGGGCCAGTCATTGACTCTCAATTCAACCTACCTTACAGGGTTATTGTCATGGGGAAAATAGGAGGAGGATGGTATGTTGGATATGTTGATCATCTTGAGTTATTCTGAAAAATTAAATAAAGGAAGGGTACAAAAAATAATAAAATAAACCCTGCCTTCTGCCCAGCAGCCATTGCAGAATATAAACAATATAAACAATAATTCTACCACACACCCAGTTCTGAAGTTGCATTGCAGGATGCAGAAGGCAGTCTGGTATGTGCCTCTCCACTACCTGTCCCTCTGCTTTTTTCTACAGAGCTCTATGAATCTCCCTCCTGACAAGGCCCGTCTTCTGAGGCAATATGACAATGAGAAGAAATGGGATCTAATCTGTGACCAGGTAAGAGGGCTGTAGGAGCTAAAATGGAGAGGGAGAGGGAGGGAGGAGGAGAGAGAGAGAGAGAGACTGCCAACATGAAAGAGACATAACATGTCAAGGTACATCAGCTTATGACTCAGTCAAGAGGACTATTGCCAGAAATAACATGGGGTCCCCTTGATCTAAGGGCTTTGATTTCCTTTAAAAGAGCAGACAACATCTCCTTATCTGAAGGCTCTTTTTGTACATGAAGTCTTTGGCATCTAGGAATAGTCGCTGTTATCCCTGTAAGTAATGGGAAATTTCTACATTTGATCTAGGTAAAGCTCGGTTACAAACTGAAGAAAAAAAATGCTTTGGTGCTTTTAATTTTCTGGACATTTTTGGTTAATTTGATATTCTTTAGAGCAGAGTTTTTCAAAGTGTAGTCTAAGGATCCTGGAAGTCCTTCCAAGACCTCAAGGGCCTGCAAATCAAATTTTTTGCCAGCTTATATTATGAGAAGTGGAATATACCAATAGTAAAATCCCCTCAAATGATTGTGAGAGGTGTAGTGACTGGATCAATGTCAGTGTTTAGTTTGGTAAATATCAATAAATATTTATTATATTTACTATATTTAAAACTGGGAAGGGTTCCCAGAAAAATGTTTGAAGAACACTAGTGTAGAGAACAACACTTAAAATGTGCAAGAGGTCTGACTTTTTCATGGTGTATCCCTAAAATACTGTTTGAGCCCAGACAAATTTCATTGCTAATTCTTCCCCTAGTTTCCTAAAAAAAGCCCCAACCAAACCAAACCAAAAAAAAACCTACAATGATTTATCTTAGCATTTTCCTGGACCCAACTGTCAAATAAACAGGAAGGTGCCAAAAAAGATCATGGCTAATTAGAGGGCCTTTTGCTGAAAGCAGTATCAAACATGGAATAATTCAGGATTTAAGCGTAAAACAATTGCAACTCATCAGTGTTGCTCTCAAACTGGGGGAGTTTGGCCAAGAAAAGTGATTGTGTGTTTCAGCCCAGAAACTTTTTTCAAGAGCAGTACAGGGGCACAAAGTCTCTGAGATGTTTGGGTTATTTTAAAGGAAAATTGCTTTTTATGAGATGAACTATCAGGAGAAACCATCTGGGTAGGAAACCAAATCCTGTAAAAAACTGCAACACCCAAACATATGCATGTAAATGGACACTACATAAAATTAGGGGAGGCTGCTGGATCAGACTGATACTATATTTGATCAAAGCCAAATATAGGACATTAATTACAATCACCAATACAAAAAGGCATTTGATCTTGCAGTAGGAGCCAGTAGGAGCTTAAATGCCCAAACTCCATCAATTTATTTGAAACAATGTTCATGGATTCAGAATATTCTTTTTGCAGGTCTGTGAGTAGGCAGGCACTTTGCTAAGAAAATGGTTTTCAGTTGGATTATTTATAACCTGATCCTATATTCCTGTGCACTTAGAAGTAAAACTCTTCAACAGAGCAATTGTGCCTAGTCTTACAATATTGAAGTTAAAGGGACTTTTTTAACATATGAGCACAAGAAAAGGACTGTTGAGGAGCCAGAGCAGAAAGCATCTGTGTGGAGCACAAAATGAAAATGACTTTCCTTTCACATTTATTAGGGAAACAGACATAAAGAAGCATCTGCTATTTGGATTAGTAGGTACCTAAATTCAGTCCCTGGTTGGCATGCTTTTAATGCAAGTGACGGCTCCTTTCTATGCTGAGCGGAGGGTTGTTGAATTAATAAATCCACAATGTAGCTTTCTAGTGCTCTCAAATATTTCTTGCATACACTATAATTCCCACTATCTCTTTCCTCCATTTCTTTTTCACTACCCAACAGGAAAGGTTTCAAGTGAAAAATCCACCTCATACATATATACAGAAATTGAAGAGCTTCCTCGATCCAGGTGTTACCCGAAAGGTAAGCCTTAAAGACTCCTTTAATCCATCTTGTAAACTCGCAAGATTCGTTTTTGGGATGTATACTAGATTGCATGGTTTCCCTGTGTCATATATGTGGGTATATGCATAATTTTTTTCATCATGTTTATGTAGTGTATATTGTAAGTGGCGACCGGGGTGGGATTCTACCAGTTTGCACCTATTCGCTAGAACCGGTTGTTAACATTCTAAGCAGTTCAGAGAACCAGTTGTTAGAAGAAATTACTGGCCTAATCCTGAAGGAAGGCAGGAAGGAAACATTCTGGTGTTGCTTACAGAAACGGCCTCTCTGTTAACCCTTATTACGTTCTTGGCAGGACTAGACTTCCTGTCTCAGGAACTTCTCTGGAGTTTTTTTCCCCTCCTTTGCTGGTATTTTGCTTGTGTGGAGTGACCATTCAAAGTTACAATGGCACTGACAAAACTGACTTATGACCATTTTTCACACTTACGACTGTTGCAGCATTCCAACAGTCATGAGAGGCCAAGTGAGGAGATGCGTGCCTCGATGTGAGTGATGTTGAGTTGGCCACGCCCAGCCAATAACATGCCCACCAAGCCATGCCCACCAACTAAGCCACGCCCACAGAACCAGTTGTTAGAAAATTTGAAACGCATCCCTGGTGGCGAGCCTTTGAGAACTATATGCAATGAAATTTTATTTTAATGTATGCCGGTTGGTGTAGATTTAATATGACAATGAAGTTATTCTAAATCTAAAATGGTTTCCAGTGTTTGGAGAATGATGAGCAAAGAAACAGCTCTTCCCCTCTCCTCCCCTATAATATACCAAAGCATTTTTTGGTATACCAAAGTATATAATATACCAAAGGTCTTAGAGATTCTCAGTCATCCAGGTAATGGTTTTCCCAAAGGTGCTTTTTTAGGAGGAAACTGGACTTTCTTGTTTTTTCTTTGAGGACATTTTGCTTTTCATCCAAGAAGCTTCTTCAGCTCTGACCTGATGGTGGGGAATGAAAGGATTTATATTCCTTGCAGACAGATGGTAATTTGCATCCTTTTTAAAGGGTTGTTGGAGCACTTGGAACTTTAAAGAGTCTTTGAAGGATCCTTCCAGTTTTTACGATCCTGTCAGAGATGAAGAAGTTTCTTGGATGAGAAGTAAAACATCTGCAAAGAAAAAACAAGAAAGTCCAGTTGCCTCCTGAAAAAGCACCTTTGGGACTACTATACTTAGAGGTGGTATTCATCCGGTTCGGACTGGTTCTGGCATACCAGTAGCGGATATTTTGACTGGTTCGGAAAACTGGCAGATACCACCTCTGGCTGGCTGGCTGGCCCCTACTCTTACCTCTCCTATATTTATTTCCCTTGTTGTTTAGCTCAGCTGATTAGGATGGCTGAGCGGATTGCTGCATTTCAGCTGAGCTAAAAAACAGCAAGCTCACCAGCATTGATACAGAGGGCAGTCTTTGAGTCTTGTGCACAAAACATGTGTTTGGCAAGTGTGTGTGTGTGCTCAAAGCACTCTTTCCTAATCAACAGGAAAAAAAATTGGAACCCACCCCTAAGTATACCAAAGATTGGCCCAAACAGAACATTATCTGCTATCAAATTAAAACCAATGAAGTGCAAGTAGTTCTCAATATAACAACCATTTGTTTAGTGGTTATTCAAAATTACATTACAAAAGCAATGACCAGCCTTTGAACTTATCGCTGTAACAGCATCCCTACAATCACACAGTCAATTCTTGGCTACCAGCATGTACTTTACAACAGTTGCAGCGTCTCAAGGTCATGTGATCACTTTTTGTGATCTTGCTAGCCAACTTCCAGTTAACTAAATCAATGGGGGAGAAATGGATTAGCTTAATGACTGCCTGATTAATTTAACAACTGCACTGATTCATTTAACAACTGTGGCAAAAAAAAGGCCTTAAAATCAAGGGTGACTTATTTAACAACCACCTTGCTTAGCCATGGAAATTCTGATCCCAATTGTGGTTGTAAGTTAAGGATTACCTGTGTAAGAGATAAGTCAGGGCTGTCAAACTCCCAGCCGTCGGGTCGGATGCGTCATGTGTTGGCCAAACCCATGCCTGGTTTAGCAAAGGGGGGAAAAGTCCCAATATGTCACATGACGCTGCCATGACGACCTGAGTTTGACACCCCTAGGATAAGTCATTGGAGTGGAAGCTACCACAGTTGTAATAGTGAAAAATAAATATACTCTACAGCCACACAAGTTTTGGTGATCTATGTACTAATTCACTGGGCAGGCAGCAATATGACAGCGCTGAACGCACAAAGTGGATTCCATGGTCACTTCTACACACAGTCTTCATACTCCTCAAAACCACCTCTGGACCTCTGCAGTTCAGGCCTTGCTTTACAGGAGATATATTTTATTTGTACTCAGCAAAAAAGATACAGTGACCATTGAATTAAGCCCAGGTCCTTCTGACCTATGGAAATACCCACCTGGTTGATGATTATCTATAACTAATAGTAAACTTATTATTTTTATGAACAAAAAGAAAGTTGAAGGATATGAAGAGTGATAGAAAAGGAAATGCCAGTACACTTGGCCTGATGGACAATCCTGTCCCTGCATCTTGGTTCATTTGTGTAAAAAAATGATTGTGCTGTATACTGTTAGCACAAGGAGTTATTTATACTTACAGAAGTTCCGTCGGAGGGTGCAGGAATCCACCAAAGTGCTGAGGGAGCTGGAGATCTCTTTAAGGACCAATCACATTGGGTAAGTTATTGTTAAACAAGCTGTTGAACAATTGTAGCATGTGTCATGTTGAAGTCTTAGAAAGTGCCACTTGAACAGATATTGAATTTGATGGTGTTTGTTCTCTCACAGGGCTGGGGTGTTTTCTCTCTGGCTGCTGGAATGCATGAATTCATGCTGTGATTCACACCATTTTACATAGTCAGGTTGGCCTTTAAACCAATACAGAATAGCAGTAAATGGTTGATCCTTTGTAGTCAAACCAAAACTAATACAGAGGTCTACCCAGGGATGATATAGTTGTGGGTTTTGCACAACATATCAGATTAGACTATAAAGATTATGGGCTAGCATTTCTGATAAATATATTGTGTGAATTTGCATTAAGCTATAAAAAGGATTATTTGTGTGGAGTAGACATAACATTCTATGCAAACACAACAATTCTGTTTCGTTAATTTTAGTTTAGGGTTTAGCATGTTGTGAGAACCTGGCCAGAAGGTGATTGGTCAAAGGAAGAAAATTGATCTGGGTCTTTTCTGACTTGAACTCTTTCTATGCAGCCCTTCAGTCTGACAAGAAATTGGATTTAAGATAGGAGCCATTTCCCACTCAAAGGTTTTGTACAAAAAAACATTTAATCCCCTGCCTTCCTTACTCCTAAATTTCACATCTGGATTTCTATACTTTAGCAAAGGGATTTGTATCATATCTAAAAGATTTGGAAGCCTGGAAGAATTGAGAAATGTGTTCCTATCTCCCACCTGTCATGATTCCAGCTGGAAGAGAAACACCAACAAGAGCAGGAAGCTGAACTGTTCCTGTCCTTGGCTTCTGGGCCTGGTTGGGTGGGAATTCCTCAGGTCGGCTGGAGCTGACACCAAGGGTGATGCTTCGTCAGCAGTTTCCTTTGGTGAGGTCTGAACAAACAATAACATGAGGTGTGAGATTCAGGAATTTGAAAGGGACAAGAAAAGGCCAAACACCAGGAGTGTGAGGCACAATAAAATATTTTACATTTGGTGGAATAAGGTACATGTATAACTTTCTAAAGAGAAACATAGTGCATACAGTGTCAGAAAAAAAATATTCAGTCTTTCTAATCCAGAATTCTTCACTAACACAATACTTAGCTGTTGTTCAGAGCACAGAGTTCAGAATTAAAGGACATTCCCCACCCCATCCCATAAGCTGAATTACAGAAGACAGTGAATTGTGGATGCAAAGGACTAAAATCAGGAAATCCAGATATATAGATCGTGTGTGTGTGTGTGTGTGTGTGTGTGTGTGTGTGTGTGAGAGAGAGAAAAAGAACATTAGAAGCTCCTGAAAAATAAGCACATTCTTTTTTCATGGCCTAGAAACGACTGGAGATATGATTCAGCCATGTTATCCTCAGCTCAACTCTGAAAGATAGAATTGGGCCTGAAAGACAATAACCTGCCCAAAGTCATTCAGACAAAATGGGAAGATGAATTTGGAATTTTCTGATCTTAAACCAGGACTTGAATCCCTTTACTTCACTCCAGCTGCCTCTTTAAGCACATACCAATTCTATTTAAAAGCTACAAATTTTATTTAATGGGATGGAAAATTTGCCGTGCAGTCTATAATAAGAACACTGAAAATTGAAAGTGGTGTATCAATCAGACCATTTGAAAATCTGGTTTGGATTCTTCCACTAGAACTGTTTGTCCTGGATAGTTAGGTGTGCTATTATTTATCAGAGTGCTTTTTTCTCCTAGCCACCTGGAAAAAACAGCACAGTTTTCTCCCCCAAAGCACCAGAATGTTATTAACAAATAATTTCCTGGCACCAAGTGGTATTCTCTTCCTTCGGCTAGTCGAAACACTGGTCAAGGTGAAATAATGTATCGAGACTGCTGAAAATGTAAAGTGATTTTTTTAAGAGTTTACCAAACCACCTTTTGAAGCAAGCAGTCTTTCCTCTATTCTCATAGTAGATATGAATTATTTCAGCAATTGGGAAAGATATTATAAATGTCACCTTTCAGTTATTATTATTAGCAACACTGAAGATCCATGTTCTATTGTGATGACAAATATAATTTTTTTTTCTATGTGGCATGAAAAATGGCAAAGTGTTGTATAATTATTTATTAGAACAATATTTCATGCTTTGGTTACCTTAAAAAGAATGAGAAAAAATTATATGTGCAGATTTTACTGAAAATCAATACAGGTAATTTTTTTCTGCTTCATCATAGTGAGTCATATAACCTATTTATCAGACAACTGTTATACTAAGAACTAAACATTATAATGAGAAGATATGAATAACTGGGGCTAGCATCTCTTCTGCGAGGCAAAAGTCAGAAATTTATGTTGGCTGAGCAGAACAACAGTCAATAAGCTTCAGTTTTGTTGGATATTTCCTTTCCACCTACCAGTTGCTTCCTTTATGGTGCAGAATAAAGGAGGGATTATTCAGTGTCTTCTTTCCATCTCTAATTTCATGCTCTTATGTACATAAGAAAGTTAAGGCTGGAATAGCCAAAGGTCATTCCCTTTGGGATTGTCCATTGTCCATGCTGCACCTACAGTGCAGTTTCTAATAGTTTTGAAAGTTGGCTTTTGGTAGATACAGATAGATGTACAGATAATAGGAATTCTTGCCTGTGGTTCATCTCTCTCTTTTCCCTGATATTTGCTGAGCTTTTTATATGTTTATATAATCTGCTGATTGAGCTGAATGATAAGGGTATTTTCTCACATCTCGGTAAAGGAGGTAACTTGGAATGAACTGGGTACAAACTAAATTGGAAATTACCCATAATAATTTCCCAACATTTTCTGGTCTTAGTCTACAAAAATAGAATTGGACGTGTATGTCAATGAAAACCTGGTTTCATTGCGGTGGTGAAGTTATCAGTGAGGATTACCAAAGTAGAACGAATGCCATGCCATCAGTGGTGGGATTCAAATTTTTTTACTACCAGTTCTGTGGGTGTGACTTGGTGGGCATGGTATGGCTTGGTGGGTGTGGCAGGGGAAGGTTACTGGAAAGTCTCATTCCCACCCCACCCCACAAACCTGCTTTCCAGCTCCATTCTCCTGTGCAGGGCAACCAAAGAAGACCCAGCCAATCAGCTGGGACTCAGGAGGCAGAGAATAGATTGGGGAGGGGCCAGTCAGAGGTGGCATTTGCTGGTTCTCCAAACTACTCAAAATTTCTGCTACTGGTTCTCCAGAACTGGTCAGAACCTGAAAACCACCTCTGGTTGTGCCATCATGATATTGTTGACTACAATTTCCATCATTCCCAGCTATTACTGTACTTTTAGCCACTGCCAGTAATTACCAAAAGCATATATTTGCAATAGGCAATTAGCCACAGAACTCAACATTTCTGGAAGTGGAATCAGGAATAATTTGGTATAGAATGCTTAGCTTTGTTTGTTTTTTTTAAAAAAGGAACAACCACGATAAGAGCATAATTTGGAGCATATCCCTGACTTGGACACAGCAGAATTTTTGGCAGACACTTTAAAAGGATATGATTGAGATGGGAGAGAGGGTTGGGTGGAGGGGAAACAGATTCTCATTCTCTGGGGGAGAAGGAAGCATGCAAGGATAAAAGACAATCCTTGCTCATGTATACAATCTTGGTAACCTGCTTCTTATAGGCAATCTTCAAGTGCTAGAAATAATCTACATGTCCTTGATAAAATTTCCTCTATCTTTCTAAAGCTTTCTTTTGCTTTCCTGTAAACATCAGGATTGTCTATTAAGATTTTTTAAAAATAGACTTTTGTAACAGAGTTTTCGAAGTCTGAAATATCTTACCTAATTCAGTTGTCTCAGCTACTAATATTTAGAGTTTTAATTCTCATAACTTCTATGAACCTCATTCCATATTTAAGAGGTTCCTAGAGGAGGCATATGTACATGCACTAAAGGCCCGGTCCCACTGGCCAACGGACGCAAAACGTATGCATAAAGGACACAGAGGACGAGCAAAATTTCGGGGGTGGCTCCATCCGTTGTCATCCGCTCCAAAAAGTGGTGAAAATTTGCATAAACAGAACGGAAAAGAACGGACGTGGGTAGTATGTAGCGGGGATGTTAAATGGATGTTCATAGGAAGCCTAGCGGATGACAGTGGATGGAAGCGGATGACACATCCAAAGGGGTTCCGAGGGAGAATTTCGAAGCAGACGCATAGCGGAAGGGGCGGATGCATAGCAGATGAAGCCGATGCAGCACGGACGCTTATAGGAAACAAAGGGGATGTCGCGTGGATGTATATCGGATGCAAAGCATTCACTGCACATGTGGGGAGTATGAATTGTGTCAGCTCCGCGGATATAAAAGGATGCAGCATGCACGAAGTCAGCATACAGGGGAAAGACATGCTGCCCCATACATCTAGCAGGAACACCATGGTTCGTCAGTCAGGCAAGAAGAGGAAGCCGGTGCCTACTTGTTCCAGCCCTGGCAAGAAAGCCAGAACCAGCATCCCACCCCCTGGCACTGACTCTGAAGCTGCTGCTGCTGCTGGTGTGGTGGACCAGCCCCAAGGCCCTCAAAGCCCTGCTGCTCCAGGCCCTGAAGGCCCTGCTGCTCAAGCCCCTGAAGGCCCTGCTCAAGCCCCTGAAGGCCCTGCTCAAGCCCCTGCCAGAGGGAGGAAGAGGCAAGGGAAGCAGAAGGGAGAGAGGAAACAGCACACTGTTTCTGAGGACCATGAGGATGAGGTGCTGGAATGGCTGAGGGAGAATGAGTACCTCTGGAGAAAGGGCCACAGACTGTATCAGGACACCAAGAAGAAGCAGGCAGCTTGGAGAGACAAGGCAGAGAGCTTGTGGTACACTGCAGAAGTACTCCTTGGATGGTGGAAGCACATGAACACCTGGTATGGCAAGCTACCCCTCAAGAAATCCGGGCAGGCCGCTGTCAAACTCACTGACCGGGAGATGTACGTCATGGCCAAGTGCAGTTTCCTGGAGGGTGAGATCCGCCACCAAGGAGCAGCCCCTCTGAGACCCCTCTCCCTCAGACAGCCCACAGACAGCCAGTCCTCTTCCAGCCAGGAGCCAGCTACCCTGTCCAGGCAGGTGTCTTCAGAGGGCCTCACGGCAGAGACCCCCCTGACAGCTGCACTCCCCATGCCGGCAGACTTGGAGGATCCCGTGGAGGATGACGCCCTGCTGTCACAAATGGAGGAAGAAGCAGCAGCCACCAGAGGCCAACCCACCCCCACCCCCACCCCCAGCTCCAGAGGATGCAGGCAGAGAGGCAGACTGGAGGGCCAGGACCACAGTGTGCTGTTGGAGATCAGCGACACAATGAAGACCAGCACAGAACTTCTCTCCCAGCTTGTCCACAGCGACATACCATCCTCGGACCGATGTGAGCCAGACCTTGAGGGACCTGCCCGAGGCCCAGTACCAGGTGATGAAGCAGAAGATCACAGCACTTCTGCACAACCCTCAAGGCCCAGCTGAAGCTGCTCCTACCCAGTCCAGGTCTGCTCCTCCACCCCAGGCGATGTCACAGCCCTTCCACGGCTTTCAACAGCCCCTCACCTCCCAAGGCTACGACTACCAGGACTTCCCACAGCAGAAGCAGACCTTCCCAGTCCAGGCCCAGGTTCATCGCATGCCACAGACGCCACTCCTCACCCAGCTGCAGACCAAACAGCCCCACTACACTCCTCCTTCCTCCACCCCACAGCCAAGCCCATCAACGGACAATCTGTCATCAGTATTGGGCCTGACATCTCAAGTCCTTGATGAAGGGCCTCTCAACCTCACGGGACTGAGTCAGCTCTTGGACAGCTTCCTGAACACACCATCCCCTGTTGTACCCTCGGGGCCAAGCACCCCAATGGTGCCTCATACCAGCACTCAAGCCACAGCCACCTCCACAGTCCCTGCCCGCTTTACAGCTGAGACCATGGACATGAGTCAGAGTGACTGAGAATCGTGTCAGAGACTGAGTTGTACTTGTTAAGTTTATCTTTGCTTAAGACACTTTACTTGGTTCATTTTGCTTTTTTAATAAAGTCATAAAGTTTACCTAAGAAAGTTAATAAAGGTTATCTTTGCTTAAGACACTTAAGACACTTTACTTGGTTCATTTTGCTTTTTCAATAAAGTCATAAAGTTAAGAAAGTTATCTTTGCTTAAGAAACTTTACTTGGTTCATTTTGCTTATTTAATAAGGTCATAAAGTTAAGAAAGTTAATAAAGGTTATCTTTGCTTAAGACACTTGGTTCATTTTTTTTACTTAATAAAGTGTTGGTCAAAACTTTGAAAAAATGGTTAAGCCTTTGCATGCTTGTGGGATAGATAAGGATAGTTGTGGGATAGATAAACCTCCAGTGCAACCATAGTGGGACTGTATGGTCCACCATCCCAGCGATCCAGATGATTTCCTCCCCCTTTTTATAGGAAATATCGGTTGTCCGCTAGATGTCTTTCTACATACTCTAGACATACTCCAGACATCCTAAATATACGAGATACATCCCAGATACAAACGCTTTGTCCGTTTTAATCCTTTATATACGAGATGCATATGCTTACATCCTTTCTATTTCCGTGCTACAAACACTGTGTAGATGTTCCGTATACCTTTTGTTTCCTCCCTCTTTCCGTTTTCAGCTGCAGCGGATGTGAGTTGAAGGGATGGCCAGAGGATGCAGAGAGGATACAGCGGACGTTTAATGGATGATAACGGACATAGAACGTTTGTTGCCTGTATACGTCACGGATGTACATCATACGTGGCGGAAAGTTCATCCGTTCACAAAGTTTTGTGCAGCTCAAAACTTCTTGCGCGGATGAAATCTCAGTGGATGGATGCTCGAGAGATAGAGTGTATGAAACACGTATGCAGTGAGTACACAATGGATGCATAGCATTTTCCAACGGATGGCAAGCTTTTTTTAACGTTTTACATCCTCTTTGCATCTGTAAGTGCAGTGGGACAGGGCCTTAATGTGCCTATTGTCCCTGTCAGAGGTTAGGTTTTTCTTGTTTGTTTGTTTGCTTGTTTGAATTTATAATTTTTGTTAAACAAACAAACAAATGAATGAATGAATAAACAAGCAAACAAACAAACAAATATATAATTTTCGAGGAGAAAAGAGATGCCATAATGTAACCCAGTAAGGATCTCCCCAAAGTTTCTCAAGCCTGCCTGCCTGCCTGCCTCCCTCCCTCCCTCCCTTCTTTTTTGGGCCACTTGTTTGAACCTCTGGAGAAACAATATATTTTCCCTAATGGCAACTGCATCTCATTTCCCTGTTTCTCTGCTTTTAATACAGATGGGGCTGAAATGTTGTTATTATTGATATTCCTGATTAAAAACAGTCTGTGGGACTTTCCTAAGCCCAGTTTGCGCCACGTACATAAATGAATACCGGTGCATGAAGGTACTTGCTCACATCTGTGTCTTGTCTCTCACATGCTCTTGAAGATTTATTCCTTCCAACGAAGGCATAAAACGACTGTGCACTGTCAAAGGCATGGTGGATCTAGTCTGGTATTTGCTGCAATTGACAATGATGCTCCAGGTCAGAGACTGAGAAATGTTTAGCGTAAATCCTTGAGACACCCATATATATATAAAGCATGTGCTTTGCCAGTCAGCTGTGGTTAAATAGGCACAGCAGCAGATGCATTTGTAAAGAAGCCTCTATATAAGCACACATTTTAAAAAAACACAACCACTCGTAATTCCTCTTCCTTACCTGACTACAGGATGGGATTTGTCTTAGAGAGCCTTTGCTCCTTCCTCCACATCCTTTAGCCTTCAACAAATGCATTGAAGACTCTAAATTAGTAGTTACAGCCACTGAAATCAGACAGGAAACACACTGGGGTTGGTGGCTGAAGTTCAGACAGGCAGGAAATGGGCGGGTGGAGAGAGACAGAGAGAGAGGGAGGGAGGGAAGGAGGAAGGGAGAGGGTGGGGGAGAGGGACAGAGGGACTCTGACTGACTGACTATAGGCACCATTTCAGGGTCTTGATGATTAATGGCCAAAATTGCAGTCAGCCAAAGCTACTTCAGGAAATAACAGCACATACTGAAACCACTAGCAGCAGGCATTCTCTCTCTTATGATGTACAGTATTTGTTCCTGGGTTGGCACATTTCCATGTACAAAGTCACACACATTCACATATCGTTTGATGCTACCCAACAAGTACAGTTTGATACTTTGCCTACAGATTTGTCAGATTTGTTTCTCGTGCCACTTTCCCTCCTTGCATCAAAGACTATAAGAGGGTGAGGGATCTCCAGCAGATGTCTTGGAACCTAAGCAAACACTCCCTTCCCTGTTATGGAAAGATAAAGTTGTACTAGTTACAATATTTTGTTTACAACAACGAGAGGCTACTGCAATCTCCCTGAACACACATTGGGTGGGCCATAGTGGCTGATTTCCTTCTAAATTTATCATGTTCTTCTGTGTTCTCTGAACTCTGTCCAGTTTATATACATCAGTCCAAAACTCCAGACTGGACATAGTCCTTAAAAATAAGCTGAGCCTGAATGGTTATTTGAGAATTATTGATGTCTGATGTCTAGGCTGGAGATAGGCCTTCACTTGACTGTAGTCTTTGAGAGGGAATTTCCCATTAGGAAGAGACATCCTCCCATTGGAGCATCTTTGCTTTCCACGCACAATTCCAGTTATAATTCCATGAATCTTCAAGTTGGGCTTCATTGAACAGGCTGCCCTCCCAGACTGTTGTCATTCATATGAGTTTTCATGTATCTAAATTAGGGGTTCCTAAACATTTTGCCATCATACTTCCCTTTCGTGTAATCTTAATATACATGCCTCCCCTAAAAATCCAAAAGCCTAAATGAACAATGAAAACAATATAATGGGAAATGTGGATTTATTGTACTATAGCAATGTACAACTAAAAGGTTCTTCATCCCTCCCATGAACTCAATCTCTAACACCTCTCTGAGGGCAATATACCTCATGGTTTTGAAAACCGTGCTTTAAGTACTAATTCAGTACTTAATAGGAGGCAGTGAATGTGATATTTGTGCAAGATTCTATATGCCCAAACTATCCTTCTAATTCAGGGGCCTCGAACTGTTCAGAAGTGGGCTGCCTGAAGCAGTGGGCAAGCATGCACCTGTACAAGCAGCGGGCAAACACATGTTCACACGCTTCATTTATGTCAGCGGCCAGTGCGTATTCTCACCACTCGCACAAATGGAGTTGTGCACATGTATACACTTGCCCGCTGCTCACACAGAGCCATCCCGTCTCCCCACCCCCCAGTCTGGAAAGGTTGGGAAATGCTGGTCTAATTTATAATAAATTAATGCCTTGTCTTTTTAGGCAAAATCCATCCTTGAAATCTTTAAATTTAAAATAAGATTAGGCATAATCAAGCATAAATAGTGGTTATAAAAATATAGAAACAGAAAAACCAACAAGGAGGAAGAGGATGAGATCAGTTTTAGCCAAAATATTACAATTTTCAGTGTGCTTATAAATTCAGGTTCTCATTCCTTGAGAGTTGCAGGAATTCCTGAGAGTTCTCAGGTTCTCATTCCTGAGAGAGTTGCAATTATTTGAATTGCCACAATCAAATGGATGAAATGGCAGTGTGAACCTATGAACCTGAAGACCCCTGAGGAGAAAGAAAGAGGAGAAAATTATACTGGGTAACTGGCAGCATTCAAGGAAAGAAAAGGCATGGATGTGACTCCACTGAAAGATTCCAAGTTAATATCTAGGGCAGCTCTATGCTTACATGTCAAGAAGGCCATCATTGTTGCATTTTTTTTCTTTATTTGTGGGCTGCCCAGAGTGGTCCAGGAGTCAGATGGCTTCAAAACTGGACAGATAAATAAAACCTTTAAACACTATTTGAAAATATAAAGAGACAATCCTCTGTTAGCTGGAAATCCTAGAAATTGTTATCCCATTAGGTTGAGAACAGGTAGTTGGAAAGATAGACTTTCAAAAATGCCAGTTTGACTTTGAACACAGTCAGTAAGTCACATCAGAAAATATCTGGAGTAATAATATTTTGGAGTCAATTTTTATTTTTATTTATTTTTGCAGGTGGGTGCGTGAATTTCTCAATGATGAAAACAAAGGCCTAGATGTGCTGGTGGACTACCTCTCATTTGCTCAATGCGCAGTGATGTAAGTAACTGTGTTACTGTCAAGATGCCCTGGCTCTTTTTCCTTCTTCACAATATCCCCTATGTATGTAGATATTTCATGTTGGTATCATATACATTCTTAACAGTGCCAGTTATAAGAAGACATCATGAGGTTTGCATACCAAATAGATTGTGATTTTTTGGAAGCCTAATTTTATATGTGGGACCCTTAATCTCATTCAGATTCCCAGACGGAGAAGAATTTACATGTTGCTTTCAGCATTTTCCATGCCAGACTTTCTGCTCATTATGGAAGTCTCCCTAACTGGCACTTGCAGATAGTAGTTTGTATTAGAGGTACTTCCGTGAAAAAATTTGCTGGCTGTGTGGCATGTATGTCTTGGTAGACTAACAACATAAATAAAAATGACAGGTACAAATACTTGACAGTTGGTTAATTGTCGAGCATTTCATTAGTTTATTAATCACATTATAATTAACATGTTCCACTTTTCTGAACAGAAACTGAAAATGCAGCAAGTGAAAGATATTGTCTACTTTTCTTTTTGTTGCTTCAAAAAAAGAGATCTGAAGTTCTATTAATGCTTGATCCATACAGGATGGCATAGACTAGGGATGGCAGCTTGAAGATATAGAAGAATATGTGGCTCTGAGGCTTAATTTCAAAACTTATGTACATTTTTTCTTCCCTACTGTCTGCTGCTTGGTTGAGAGACAAGAGAGTATCAGAAAGATGGTTTAAAAAGGGGGTTGGGTTGATGTTGTGCCGTTATAATAATAAACTGCATATTGCTTTGACTGCACTGTTCATGAAGCTTCCAACAGATGGCCTAAATTGGTCCCCAGAGTCCTCAAAAATTAGTTGGAAAGGCCATAGAATTCCATTTTGAAATAATATTTAGGTACCCTAACAGAAACATGAAAAGAAAGACCAAAGGATATCAAAACAAGGGGAAAAAATTTCTGGCAATTGTTTTGAGGAACACTGCAGAGACCTAACTGGCTCTGTTCTTGCTTCGGTTGGGACACTTCTACCTTGAATTTGCCTAAATGTCCTTGCTGGTTAAGTCCCAAGGGCTGAACAGACAAGGGAGCTCAAGGTATGTACATGTAGTATATCTCTTTATCAGGAATGGTGGGGGATGAGGTAATCTGCAAAGATGCTATTTTCCATCCTAAGCTAGTTCTGACTGGAAGGTGAATTTTCTTGAAGTTGTCTCCTTATCCTCATAAATTCTTATCTTGATCTTTCTGCCTTGGCAGTTTGTGTCATTTTTTTTTTTCAAATTATCCCACTCTCAGGAAGCAGGAATCTTGGAGTGAATTATTTTAAACAACCAAAAAAAATTTTTTTTTCAGAGATTGACTGTTTTTCTTCCAATTGTCCAGTATCTTCATTTTTAAAATCAGTGATCTAGTCAAAACATAAAAATGTAGGTATCTGAAACTTGCATTCTTACCTCTTCCATTCTTGAAGTGTAAAAGAATTGAGCAGTTCTAATTGAACACACCATTGTGCAAAATAGCTTATATTTGGATTTGAACTGTACTACAAAAATGTGATTTAAGGGGATTATTGAACTTCATCAAAATATAAGGATTTACCAGAGCTGCTCTATGAGAATGCACTAAGGTAGGAATGCTGTGACTGAAAAAAGGTAGAAATCTAGAAAGGATTTGTAGATCTTAACACTCAGAAATAGCCTGAGACAAGAGGATTTTTCATATAACTTCATCCCAGGTTGTTTAGAACTCCAAAGTTCCTTTTTCAACCTTTTAAAGAGACTAGGAGCCACTATCAGTTTAACACTGTTCACAAATTTAAAGAACACTATAAAAAAGCATTACGAAAAAGCATCCTATTGGGAAAACTATTCCTCCTTTAACAAGGAACTTCCTTCAGCTGCTCCAGAAATCTATTATAAAATAGTAACTCCGTCCAGAAGTCAGCACAGAGGGAACCAGCTGTTCCCAAGATACATGCCTGAAATCAAACTATTTAGCCGTATCCTAATGCAAACACTATAGTCTATGAAGGACAACTGAACTGCAGGTCAAATAGTACAGGGTGATGCCAGAAAAGACTGTATTTAATACAAATTCAACCCACAGGGTGGGGAATTTACTGTAGCTTCTGTACTGGCGTAACCATACTGTAAAATTGCCCTGGGAATTTTTGTGTGTAGCAGTGATTTCTGTATGCTGAGTTTTACCCACAGAGAGGACAATCAAATTCCCACCTTGTCATGTTCCATGTTGCTGACTTGTGGCTTGCAGAAACATGCATCCTTTTGGGAAATCCAGAGCTTTTGACCCCTTTGTGCCGGCTTTTGCCCTAAAGCTTCCCTGTGTGTATGGTGTATGTTCCCTGTCTGCCCTCCAGGTTTGATTTTGAGGGTCTGGAAAATAGCGAGGATGGAGCGCTAGAGAAGCTGAAATCTTGGAGCAGGTCCATAGAGGATCTGCATCACCCCAGCACCCTGTCTGCTCCCTACGCCAACAGCCTTGCTCGCTCTGCGCGCCAATCCGCTCTCCGGTATGTACCTCTGTCTTGCCGTGCAGCCTCCAGTATGTATCCTGTTCAGTGGTGCTACTCATACAGTAATAAACCTGCCCTGCTTTCTGCCCTCCAGGAGATGCCGTGTGCTGATTTCTTCTTCTCATTCCCACTCTTCCCCCTTGATGTTCCTCTGTGGGTAGCTGGCCAGGTCTCCTCTCTGCTCCAGGCCTTGTCCTTTGCCCTGCTCTGTTTGCCTGTCTTTGCTGGGTCTCCTGTTCTCTCTCTTTTTCCCCCCTGTCCTTAAGATCTTGGTAAGTATTCTTGAATTGGGTGCTATATCGCAGCATACCGTGATGTACATCACAGGCCAGGTACTGGCCTGTGTGCATGCAGATATATGTGGGCATGTGAACAAGAGCTGTAGTGGCATTCAATTTTTCTTTACTACAGATTCTGTGGGCATGGCTTAGTGGGTGTGGCAGAGGAAGGATACTGCAAAATCCTCATTCCCTCTCCACCCCACTAACCTGCTTTCCAGCTCCAATCTCCTGGGCAGGGCAACAAAAGAAGACCCAGCCAATCAGCTGGGACTCAGGAGGCAGAGAATAGATGGGGGTGGGGCCAGTCAGAGGTTGTATTTGCTGGTTCTCCGAACTATTCAAAATTTCCCACTACTGGTTCTCCAGAACTGGTCAGAACCTGCTGAATACCATCTCTGGACAAGAGTCCCTGTAGTCCATGGCTTTTGGTTCGAAGGCAAGTGGGTGGTTTAGGAGACACATATGGATTGAGAGACAGGTTTAATCTGCGCCTGAAAAGCCAACTTGCTCAGACTAAAAAAGCCCAAAGAAAATCAGCTGCTTTTAAAAGATTGAGCCCTCAGGGAGTTTATTCTTTAGCTGCTCAAAGGGGCAGCTAAAAAAACACAGCCATCTGCTATGATGGCACTGGTACCTTCAGAGAGAAAGTCAATGAGTAAAGTGTTGCTGCAATGATGATAATATGCAGGGTATGGAAATAGATTCCGTCCAAAAATTTTAGTCTTCAACTCTCATCTGTCCCAACCAGCATGATGAGCAAGGGATTGTGGGACCATAATTCAAAGTGTATGGTAGGCATTAGAATGCTGTATTGGATAATAACCATATTCGCTCTGAAAAGTCCAGTGTCTTCCTGTATCTCATTTAAGGCTATAGTTTGGATCATCACAAGAAGGGAAAGGAATAGAACTGAATACTTGAGGAGAAAAAATAAACTTTTATCATGATAACTTCTGCAGATGTCTTCTCTTTGCTGAACATTCTTTTCTAGGGATGACATCTGAGAAGCGTTCACCTCTAGTTTCTCTGTGCCGCTCAGATGTTTAGGTTACATGCCACTCTTTTGGGAACTAGCTAGTTTCTCTATTCCTTGTGGAAGATATTATTTTCTTCCAATTTTTTGATTATTTTCCATCAAGAAAAATCTAATTTTCTGTCCTGGTTTTTAAAAAAAAAACATTTTAATTGCTTTGCTTAAGTGTCTTGGTTTGGATTTTCCTGATTTGGGCTGATAAAAAACAACACATGCCTTCATTTTGCTAAAGTAACTTTTTGAGGTTTTTAAAGGATTTTTTTCTAACAGAAACAAATAATAATCGATAATAATAATTAATAATAATGAAATAAAACATGGGGGAAATCCCTTGAATGGTTTGAAGTTGCTTCCCAGGAAAAATATATTTTTCCTGTCATTTATTTAATTTCCTTCATGCCTCTCTGTCTACCAAGATCTATAAAATAGGAAAAGAGGGAATAGCTGCAGGATGCCTTCTGACTGGCAATTCTAGGAGCTTTCTGTCTTTAGGACAGCTGCTATCAGATTGCAAGGAAGGTATTGGGGCCACTCAGACTTTTCTGTTTCCAAAGGAAAACATACATCTTGGGCAAATCTCGACAGAAGCTGGTAATTCTAATTTCAGTGTTCCTTCTTAGCTGTGGCTGTGACCTCATCCTTGGCAAGTGACAGCATTTTCTGGAGAGGTTACTGCTCCTTGCTAAATGTAGGGTTCTCTTCTCTTTGCCAGATACACCACCCTTCCCAGCAGAAAAGCTCTGAAGAACTCACGGCTGGTGAGCCAGAAAGACGATGTGCACGTGTGCATCTTGTGTTTACGAGCCATCATGAACTATCAGGTATTGGCTGGCCTGAACCTTAGGAGGGCTGGCTTTGAGCTGGGATAGGGGTTTTGGGGTGCTTGGCTGTGGTGAATTTGTAGGAAAATTGGACTCTTAGAATCAATGGTTTTAAATTTGCGCATGCATTTTATTACATTTATAATTTTTTAATTCCATTTATAATTTGGCTTTGCCTCAGGAGAACTTTTGGCTCAAACACCTGAGAGATTTTTGGGGGCCAAGGAGAGAAAATAGGGTGGAAAAGTCAGTCTTATTGTAACTTCTGCTGGCACAGCACCTCCTGCTGGTCATTTTTTCTTCTTCCCAAGCTTCCCCCCCCCCCCCCCAACCTCAGTTGGTTTTGGCTCTCCAAGCAATGTAGCATCCTCTAATGTCAGTACCAGTAAAGAATTTCACTTAACTGTGCCTTAAAAGTTCCATTCTGTCTAAAGAATTTACTTGAAAATGGAGTGTCAGAAGATGGGGGGACACCACCACTAAATAGTGTATTTCCAAAGAGATAGCTGAGGTGGTGAGTTGATATGACTACCTCTTTGTTTAATATCCTTTTCTTTTTCTTTTACTTCTCTTTCCCTATTATCCATGTATTCTGTATGATAACCTGTATCTATCTAACTATGCACCAGGTTTGTGTGTCACAAAGCTATGCTATATGTGACATTTTAAAGGACTTAATAATTTGTTTATTTGTATGAAATGTCTTTCAAAAAAATGTATATATATAGAGAGAGGTCTGGCTACTCATTGTGACATCCCCTTTCAAGATAATTAGCTTAATGCAGAGTACAGAAATATATTAATTTAAAGAAAGCCAATAATAATAACAACAACAACAACAATAGTAGTAGTAGTAATAGTGGTAGTAGTAGTAGTAGTTGTTGTTCACTGGAAGCTGCCAAAAGTTTGGATTTGAGTATAGTAACAACTACTGGGAACATCAGGTTGAGAAGGTTCTGGAGAATGAAAAAGTCAAGATCTTGTGGGACTTCAGAATTCAGACTGACAGGCACTTGTCCCACAACACACCTGACATAACAATAGTTGAAAAGAAAAAGGGTTGATTCATTGACATTGCAATACCTGGTGATGCACGAATTGAAGACACGCAGCAAGAAAAAAAATCACAAAGTATCGGGACTTACAAATTGAAGTTGAGCAACTTTGGAAAAAGAAATGGTGTGTTATCCCAATTGTAATTGGAGACCTTGGAGCAGTACCTAAAGGGCTACCTCGCTGTTTGGAAATCTTGAATTTATCAGTCTTGAATACCCTGATTCTACAAAAAACCACCCTATTTGGAACAGCTTATATCCTCTGATGCTACCTTAACAGTCCCTAGGTCTTCGTTGGGACTTGAGCTGTTGAACTACCACCCACCCCCAAAGGCTGTGAATCTTACTAAAGAAATAATAATAATAATAATAATAATAATAATAATAATAATAATAATAATAATAATAATA
>BLBF01000021.1:7948983-8013860 GCA_015471245.1 Laticauda colubrina | reverse complement strand
TAATAATAATAATAATAATAATAATAATAATAATAATAATAATAATATCACAAGGGGCAAAAAAGGAAACTGTTTATATCTACTTTAAATAAATACCTTTCTCTGTATTTCTCCACAACTTTTTATCATTACAAACCATTCTTGTTTCCAACTTCTCTCTTTTTTTTCTCACTTCTCTCTTTCATTAATCACCTCTCTATACAGTATGTGTCTATAGAGATTCTCAGTCATCCAGGTCCTGGCTGTCCCAAAGGTGATTTTTCAAAAGGCAACTGGACCTCTTGTTTTTCCTTGAAGATGTCAGAATTGAAGAAGCTTCTTAGATGAGAGGCAAAACTTCTTCAAGGAAAAACTAAGTCCAGTTATCTGTTGAAAAAGAATCTTTGGGTCTCTAGATATGTATGTTCCATCTTAAATAAGGCTATCTGTTTAGTTGAGTGTTTCTTATAACTTCTAATATTTATATAAATTCCTTTCCCTTCCAGTATGGATTCAATTTGGTCATGTCACATCCTCACGCTGTTAATGAGATTGCTCTCAGTTTGAACAATAAAAACCCCAGGTAAGACAACTTTATACTCAATGAGCCTCATGAAAATGAAGATTGTTGTTTAATGGTATACTAAGGCTTATATGGTGCGGTTTACATGGCCTATATAAATGTTGAAAAATGAGACCAATTTCAAGATTATATCATTAATTTTGTGTTTCCAATATCATGAGAATCATGGAAATACAAGTTTTCTGATAAGTTTAGAAATCACGGTCTTCCAAACTCTACCAGAAGTGCAGTCTTTGTAAAAAGGCAATAGGCATTTTCTGAACGAGTTGAAAGTGACTTAGAAGTGTTGTGTCCCATGGTATGAGGCCAAACAAACTTTTCTTTTGACTTACTATCCCAGCTAATCAGGCAGAGTGAGCAGGTTTGTGAAATATCACAATCATTTGTAATACCTTTATAGCAAGAGTAACAGTACAACAAATTTTCTCTTTTCAGCAGTGGTGCATTTTTCAAACTGCCTTAAACTCTGAAAAAAAAACTAAACAATATTGAAATTGTGGCCTATCTCCAGCTAGTAAATCTGATTTCAAACACATGTTAATTTGTAAAGCAAATGTATGTTTGTTTTGCAGTATGTCAGTATTGTTTGGTCTTTCTGAAAGCTTTGTATACAGCCAAAAATACTGCCTGGCTGTGTTGTTAATGTAAATTCATCAGTTACCTAAACTCTCCAGTAAAGTTACTTGATCGTATCTTAAATAAGTTCAGCAGTATTCCTTAACACTTAGCATTAAATGATGGTTGGATGCACATCTGGAGAACAGCAGGCATGTGAGCAAGTCATGTCTTTGGCATCTTTTGATATATTCTATAAAATAATATTTATGAAGATAACCATCATTAGAGTTTCTCTACAGCTCAGGGTCTTTTTTTCTTTTCTTCCTGCACAGATGACACAATTTTGTGTCTTGTAATTAATTATTCTCTTGATTCTTAGAAATTAAAACGTGGTATAGGAGTGGTCTGTTTGCTAGGACCCAAACACTTGCACCCATCCCATTAGATCTGGTAGGACACATAGTTCCTGCCACTTAAGGAATGTCATCTAGGCTGCAGGGGTCTCCAACCTTGGCCATTTTAAGCCTGGTGGACTTCAACTCCCAGAATTCCCCAGCCAGCAAAGCCAAGGTTGGAGACCCCTAATCTAGGGGACCCAGAAAATGAGCTTTTTCTGTCATGGCACCCACCCTTTGGAACATCCTCCTCCCAGAGATTAGATGGCCCTGACTGCCAGCTTTTCACAAGGGCCTGAAGTCATGACTGTATGCCCAGGCATGGGGGTCAGTTTGTCAGAGTCCATGTGATGTGGTTATTTTAATAGCTGTTTATTGGTTTTTGCCTTGGTTAACAATTACTTATTTTGTTGTTGATTTTATTTTCTAACTGTTCTGAATCACCCAAAGTCACTACAGTGTAATGGGCAGCCATATACATTGAAAAAAATAAAATAAGCAGAACCATTTGGTGGGATCTGGTTTTTAAAATCATCTGGTGGGATCTGGTATTTCCATTCATTAATCTAAAATCACATTCTCCTGATTTGGGAGACCACTAATAATCAGTAAGTAATTCTGCACTTCATTCCACCAAAGTTGGGGTGTATGGTTTCCTAATAAAAGAAATCTATCTGAACTAATCCACTGGATTCCATCAAATACACCATAGTAGTCTTCCTTGTAAAAAAAGTCAGACTTCTAGTATCTATAGCTAAGTATTTTCTACTCTGTCTGGAATTAGCTTCCCCAGCTTTCAAAAAGAATTATTTCTTATCTCAGATAGGTAATGAACTGAATATGTGTAGGGTATGATTTTTCTTTGCACTGTAAAACATGTGCTGAACTTCAGTTTGTAGATCTAGTATATTCTATGATGTTTATAGGATTGTAGCTTCAGTGTTTACAAAATCTCCTAGGCTTTCCTTGAGATATTGGGGGAAATGCTTAATTCATTGATGGAACGTGTACTTTACATATAAAAAGACCTCTCTATGAGGCTCATGGTTTTGATCTGAAACTTTTAAGGGGAGAGCCAGACCCTCTGCTACGTGGAATAGTGATCAGATTTAGTACATAGTGACATATCTTTTGATTTTAAGGAGCAGTCTCAACAATGACAGAATTGCAAATGGGAAGGGTTTTTTTTTAATAGGAACTATTAAATGCTGAGCAACAGCTTTATGTTGCGATATTCCCAGGACCAATAACCAAAGTTGACAAGAAAGGCCTAATTAATTCCACATTAGGGTTAGTGCTGTATGATAAGAATAAAAATTCAGATAGTCCTCAACTTACAACAGCTCATTTAGTGACTGTTCAAAGTTATTATGACCATTTTTCACACTTTCACAATTGCAGCGTTCCCATAGTCATATGATTAAAATTTGGACACTTGGCAACTGATTCATGTTATGACTGTTGAAATGTCCTGAGGTGAGGAGATTACCTTTTCTAATCTTCTTGCAAGCAAAATTAATTGAGAAGTCAGATTCACTTAACAACCATGATACTAACTTAACAAATGCAAGAAATGTAACAACAGTGGCAAAAAAGATCGTAAAATGAGGCAAAATTCACTTAACAAATGTTGGGCTCAATTGTGGTCGTAAGTCAAGAACTATCTGTACTACTCTTTTCAGATGAATCTTCCTTCCTTCCTTCCTTCCACCTTTCCCTCCCTCCCTCCCTCCCTCCTCGCTCCCTTCCTTTCTTGTAAATTTTTATTAAAACTTTTACAAATAAAAAAATTAACACAAATTAATAAAGAGTAAAAGTCATTAAGGAAGAAAAAAGAAAAAAAGAAAGAATCAAAAGAAATAGAAAAAAAGAATCTTCCAATTTTATTTGCAGTAATGCTATGTTTACCAAAGAAAACTCACTAATATCTATTACCTTTTGTTGTAACTATCAAAACCACTAATCACAAGTGCATTTTTCTATTTTATGCAAAAAGTCTGTTGGGAGTTTCCATTCAACCATAAATGAGGATATTGTTTTTTCTCTAATCGAAGAGGTTAATGTAGCCATTTTCACAAGTTCCACAACAACCATTTCTCCATTGTGGGCTCTGTAATTTTTTTTTCTAGTTGCTTGTCCATTAGCTTTGTGTTTCTCTTTTGTCTTCTCAGGACAAAAGCCCTGGTATTAGAACTGCTGGCAGCTGTGTGTCTTGTGCGAGGTGGCCATGAGATCATTTTGGCTGCCTTTGAGAACTTCAAGGAGGTGAGGTTGCTTTTATTATCTATCTGAAAATATAGGTTTCAAATTCTGAAGATCCAAAGGATTATGGATTTTGAAGCCCAACACATCTGGAACACTACATTGAAATAGGGTATGCAAATATAAGGAAGCAGATGGAAACAATGGTTAGATGGAAGGACAACCCATAGATAGATGTAAATGGGGAGGGACGAAAACAGAAAAAAAAATTGATGTGATGGATAGTGACCTGTTTTATTTTACCAAATGAGAACCCAAGTCAAATCTACTCAAGTTTCTTATATTACTTTGGGCAGAGTTTTTGATCAGTGAAGCCTGCCCCATCTTTTTGGTGTATTGCCTTGAATCTCAGAGCAGAAATAAGCAGATAACACAAACCTGAATCTCATGATTTGGCCATGCCTGCATGCCACCTTATTTTGCTTATATACTCATATACCTGCTGCTGCTCACTTGCAGTCAAGACTTCTCTGGATAACTTTCTTTAGTGTCTCATTTTCAGAAATTCAAGTCAGAGACTCTTAGCTCCGGGATCTTTTCATCAGTAGCTTCTCAAAGAGCCTCACATTTTTCGGGGGGGGAGGGGATGTCCTCTTTCTTGTTGTGAATGACTCCTGAAGGATTACATGTAGATCGTGTTTTTTATTAGATGTTCCATTTGGCTGTCAATTCTGTCAAAACATTCAGAAGCTTGATCTAATAAATAAAAGGCACAAATGAATAAAGCCTGAAGTGATTAAAGGAAACCCAGCAGGCCCTAACAGTGGCTAACCTGTTCATACCTGTGTTTCTGTGGGGATAATTCAAACACAGTACTTGCTCTCCTGTACCATCTGCTCATAACAGAACTCTCTTTCTCTGGGTATATGACCAGAGAAAGAAATTACTGCATGAAAGTAAGCATTGCACAGCTATGTGGAGGAACACTTATGGAAATGTGTCAGATTCAGTGGAATGAAATGTATTTGGCAGGTTCATGAAATGAGATGTATTTGGCAGGCGGCTCATCAGGGCTGCTACTTGTTTATGATTCAGGTGTGTTTTCTTTTCTTAGGTATGCAAAGAGCAGCATCGCTTTGAGAAACTGATGGAATATTTCCGTAATGAAGATAGCAACATTGACTTCATGGTAGGTAGGAAAAAAAGGTGTTAAGGCCCTGTCCCACTGCACTTACGGATGCAAAGAGGATGTAAAACGTTAAAAAAAGCTTGCCATCCGTTGGAAAACGCTATGCATCCGTTGTGTACTCATTGCATACGTGTTTCATACGCTCTATCCGTCGAGCATCTGTCCACTGCAATTTCACCCGCGCAAGAAGTTTTGAGCTGCACAAAACTTTGTGAACGGATGAACTTTCCGCTATGTACGATGTAAATCCGCGACATACGAGCAACAAACATTCTATGTCTGTTATCATCTGTTAAACGTCCACTGTATCCTCTCTGCATCCTCTGGGCATCCTCGCAACTCACATCCACTGCAGCTGAAAACGGAAAGAGGGAGGAAAGAAAAGGTACACGGAACGTCTACACATCGTTAGTAGCACGGAAATAGAAAGGATGCGCAGTGAATGGTTTGCATCCAATATACATCCGTGCGGCATCCCGTTTCTTTCCTTTTAGGCGTACGTAATGCATCTGCTTCATCCGCTATGTGTCCGCTTCAAAATTCTCCCCCGGAACCCCTTTGGAGGTGTCATCCGCTTCCATCCGCTGTCATCCGCTAGGCTTCCTATGAACATCCGTTTAACAACCCCGCTACATACTACCCACGTCCGTTCTTTTCCATTCTTTTCCGTTCTGTTTAATTTAATTTAACAAATTTTCGCCACTTTTTGGAGCAGATGACAACGGATGGAGCCACCCCCGAAATTTTGCTCATCCGCTGTGTCCTTTATGCGTACGTTTTGCGTCCATCGGCCAGTGGGACTGGGCCTTAAGGGAAAAAAGATATGGAAGAACACATTTGCTTTGGAATTGTGTAGGCAAGCTGCTCATTGGGCCCAGTGATGAGAGGAAACAATTGACAGATTAGATGCATAGTTTCTGTCTGGATAATCAACCAATTTATAGGTAGTCCTTGACTTACAACCATTCCTTTAGCGACTGATCAAACTTTTGATGACCCTGCAAAAGTGACTTACAACTGGTCCTCTCACTTACAACCAGGGGTGGAATTCAAAAATCCCAGCAACCGGTTCAGTGCTCGGTTGCTGGGTGGGTGTGGCCATGGTGGGCATGGTCTACTGGAACTTCCCGGAGGGCTGTTTTTCACCTTCCCCAGGGTCCAGAGGCTTCCCTCGAGCCTCTGGGAGGGCAAAAACAGCCTCCCTTTCCAGAGGCCCTCCGGAAGCCAGAAACAGGCCCATTTATGGACTTCCGAAAGGCCCTTTTTTCGTCCTCCCAGAGCCTCCACACGGACCCTGCACTTACCTTCATCCAAAAAAGGCTGCGTGGAAACTTCTGGGAGGGGAGGACTGGGATGGCGGGGCCAGCCAGCCAGTTCAACTACCAGTTCACCAAACCAGATGTAAATTTAACATCTATTTCACCCAAACTGGTCTGAACTAACTGAATCCCACCCTTGCTTACAATGTTGCAGTATTTCCATTCATTTGACTGTGATTCTGACAACTGTCATGCATATATAATTGTTGCAGTATCCTACAGTCATGTGATCTTGTGAATTCCCAAGCAAAGTCAGTGGGGAAGGTGGCAGGGAAGCTTGCAAGTTGTGGTCACATGATGTCTCACTTAATGACCACACACCTTAATGATAAATTTTCTGATCCCTAGGGTGGTTGTAAGTTGTGGATTAACTGTTTTCCATGGATAATGTAGGACTTCTGCTGTCCCCAACTATGCTTAAGTTGCTATCGCGGATTCACCCATGCAAGAGACCACAAGTCAACAGTGGAGCATATGCTTGGATTCAGAAGTCATTGGTCATTTTAGGAAAGATTGGGAAAGGCTTCTATATAAAATTGTAGACAGATAAATCTATCAGCAGGAGTAAGAAGTCTTTATCAACCCAAGGAACAATTTGCTTTCAGGAATTGCTGAAGAATATGGGTTAGATGCTCTCAGTGAATGAAATCTGAAACTTCCTCTTCCCCTTTTCCTTCTCCAGCATAAGACTAATCCATGGTTCTCCGCATGGAGGGAGAGAATCTATGCATGGAAGAATGATGGGACCTAGCTATATTCTATAGCGTGTGCTGCACTTTAAAAATTAAGTTCTCTTCAGTTTTTTTTTTTTTTTAAATTCTAGAAGCTAAAGAAGAGTAAATAACTGAATCCGTGTGTCACAATCCATGCCTTTTCTCTCTTTTATAGGTAGCCTGTATGCAATTCATCAACATTGTGGTCCATTCGGTAGAGGACATGAATTTCCGAGTGCACTTACAATATGAGTTCACCAAGCTGGGTTTGGAAGAGTTCTTACAGGTAACATTTTGTCCCATCACAAAGTAAACCTCAAGTGGCATTAAAATTTGACAATATTTAATCTCTTTCCCACAGAGACTGGGCTTGCAGAAAGATAATTAGGCACAACAAAATTAGACCTATCACTTATATTGTGGTTTTATTTTTCCTGACCCCACAATTTTTATACATTGTTCAAGACATCTACACAGGAGTGACTCATTTGAATGTTGTACAATGCTTGCCTAGTCCTAGATGAAGGGCTCTTAATTTTAACTCATATATAGTGGCTTAAATTTATGTGGCAAATGAAAACATGGGAAACAGCTCAAAGCTCGTCAAATGTCTGCAAAATAGAGAACTCTCTCTTAAAAAACAAAGCAATTCTTTTGCTAACAGCATTTCTCCATAAAAAAAGATATTTACCTCAGTCTACAAACCTGGTTCTCTGTGTTTAAATAGTTGTGCAACATGAGTTCAGATTCTAGAAGAAGGCAGGTTTCTTTTTTTAAAAAAAAATCTAGTAATAATATGTGTCTGTTAACATTTTAATTTTAATTAAAATTAATTAATTGTGGAAAAAGCAACTGCAGATAGTCTCCCAACATGAGCCATGACAACCATAAATGCCATTCTGTTCTATTCTATTCTGTTCTGTTCTCTTCTTTTTCCTATTCCCATTCCTATTCTATTCCTATTCTAGTACACACTGAAGTGATCTTGCAAGGAAGTCTCAGTCATGGGACCCGTTGGTGATAAAATGTCACACATGTTTATTTCTTTATGATAACATTTCTGTTCTACCAATTTCTAATAAGTTATTTTTGTATGAAAATCTAGCATGCTTCCAAAGCATGTCGATATCACAGAAACAAAGCTGACTTATAATCAAACCTTCTTTCCAGGGATCCTTGAAAATTATAGTCCTCTGATGGGATTTAAAGACTACTAACAAAACATCTATCATCTCATCAAATGATTGGATGCAAAATTCTGTAGGGATTAGGATGGGAGTGAAAGGAAATCATGATGAAGTTAACATATATTTGTATTTTAAAAATCTCAATTTTTTCCACAAATGGCTTGATAATTATCATGGAATACTTTAGTGGTTTATTTTCGTATGATACTTTCATTACTTATAGAGCTGTTTCCTGTATCTCCAGTTTGGGCCTCTGAGATGGATGGCTGAAATAGAACTTGTCCATGGGGTGCATCTTTGAGGAAGTCAGGTGTAGCTCAGAGGGGCTCTCTTTTGGCCTTGCTGGGGACTGGTGGCATCCAGGAGAACACTAGGAGCCTCTGGCCTTTAAGACTGTTTCCTTTTCTTCAACAGAAGTCAAGACACACAGAAAGTGAAAAGTTGCAAGTGCAAATTCAGGCCTACCTGGACAATGTGTTTGATGTAGGTGGGTTGCTAGAAGATGCAGAGACCAAGAATGTGGCTTTGGAGAAAGTAGAAGAACTGGAAGAGCACTTATCACATGTAAGTGTACAGACTTTTCTTTAACATGAAAAGTCGTACTGGATGGGCAGATAATCCTGGAACCCATTTTGCCAATGGGGAAAAAGGCGATTTAATGAAATGTCCTTCTCCTTTGTTACTATTTACTCTTAAAGTAAAGAAATCGAACAAGGAAGTTCCATTCAGCTGCTAAACATTTATTTATCCAACCCCTTTTAAGTTAGTGACGAGTTCACCAGCTTTTAGAACATAGGGATTTTCATTATGAAAAGTCCAATAGTTGATCCACCTACTTAACTCAAGTACAGGTAGTTCTCGACTTACAACAGTTCATTTAGTGACTGTTCGAAGTCATAACATCACTGAAAAAAGTGACGTATGACCATTTTTCACTCTTTCAACCATTGCAGCCTCCCCATGATCATGTGATCAAAATTCAGATACCTGGCATATTTACAATGGGTTGCAGTGTCTTGGGGGATCATGTCAACACCTTTTGCAACCTTCTGACAAGCAAAGTCAGTGGGGAAGCCAGAGTCACGTCACAACCGTGTGACTGACTTAACAACTGCAGTGATCCACTTACAACTGTGGCAAGAAAGGTCATGAAATGGGGGTAAAGTTCACTTAGCAGCTATCTCACTTAGCAGCAGAATTGTGGTTGTTAAGTCGAGGGCTACTTGTAGGTGAGACAGTGATTTTTCTAGCCCTGCCTGGAGATGCCAGGAATTAAATTAGGGAGTTTTTGCATGTCATGTAAAAGGTCCTGTGAATTCATTTCATTGTCTGAGGTGTAAAGTCTCCTGCCTGGGCACGCAAAGGGAAGAAGGTACAGTTAAGCTAAAATGTCTTTTTTAACTATTTCAAAAAACACTAATCACTTGGTTTTTGCTAAAATGCCCCATGTGACTGTCTCACTACCTCACTGATAAGAGTCTGCCTCACAAGTGAGTTGTTGAACATATCATTATCAAACAATAAAAACAGAGCTGTCTTGACTCAAAGGAAAGACCAATCAGTGATTCCTGTTCTGTGTTATTCAGTTGACAGAAAAGCTGCTGGATCTGGAGAATGAGAACATAATGCGGGTAGCTGAGTTGGAGAAACAACTGTTACAGCGGGAAAAGGAATTGGAGATTGTCAAGGTAAGTGGATCCAAGAAAGGGAATTGAAGGTGCTCTCCAGAGCATGGAGGTGTGACTGATGGCTTCATCTAGACTTCCCGGAGAAGGTAATTAACAAGGTACTTTGGGGAAAAATAACTTGCTCATCTCCATGGATCTTTCTGGCCAAAGGGGAGAATAATATGCATCATTTTTCATGGATGTTATCATGAGTTGATAGTATCATCCAATAGGTCAAATGTCTATGGAAATTCTCAGTCATCCATCCATTCCATTTTATGAAAAAGGCAAGTGGACTTTTGGTCAGTTTTTTTCCTTTGAAAATGTTTCGCTTCTTGGAAGAGAAGTGAAACTTCTTCAAAAGAAAAACCAGAAAATCCAGTTGCCTCTTGAAAAAAGCACCTTTGGGACAACCATGGCCTAGATGACTGAGAATCTCCATAGACATTCCCCGCATACTCTTTTCCATATATATGGATATGTTCTTCTTATGAAGAAAATTACATTATGTAACTCATTCTTATTCTCAGAAATGGTATGGTTGGAGATGCTTGTGATTTTACACTTCAGCATACAATGACCTTGCAACCTTTCCCAGTCTGTATCTGCCAGCCGGGTTGGATTGCAACACTCAAACCTCCAATCCACCTGGAGATTCCTGAACTGAGGAAGGTCTGATGGGATTGGTCCTTTGTGATTAGGATTGCCTGAGATGTTAAACAGGGAACGTTTTTTAGAGGTAAGTAAAACTCTATTGTATCTCTGTATCTGGGACAGGAGACATACGAAAGTGCCAGCCACCAAGTTCATACATTGCGCAGAATTATCAAGGAGAAGGAAGAAGCCTTCCGACATCACTATACCTCACATCCAATGGGGAGTGACCACTTGCCGCTGCCACCACCTCCAGAGGCAGAGATCAATTTCTGTGACATCTCTGAGGATGAACTTTGCCTGCCTGTCCTGCCTCCTGTGGAGGCTGCCCCCCCTCCACCCCCTCCTCCACCCCCTCTTCCTCCACCCCCTCCTCCACTACCAGGTAGGCTTCTATTCTAGAGCTAACAAGCCAACATCTTGCCATGAGGGGAGTTGCCTTGTTTTATTTATTTATCCATTGTTTCTTTCCTCATAGATAAGTGTCCACCAGCTCCACCTCTTCCTGGTACATCTCCTTCGGTGATTCTCACAATGGGCTTATCAGGTAGATAGCAATAACACTTAGACTTATACACTGCTTCATAATGCTTTACAGCATTCTCTGGGTGACTTACAGAGTTGGCATATTGCCCTCAAATTTGGGTCCTCATTTTACCAACCTCGGAAGGATGGAAGGCTGAGTCAACCTTGAACCTGTCTAGATCAAACTGCTGGCAGTGGGTGGAATTAGCCTGCAATAATGCATTCTAACCACTGCGCCACCACCGGCTCAACATCTGTTCTCCCAAATAGACCTGAGCAGTAAAATAGCTTGGGGGTTACTGTATACTTGATGCTAATTGAATGGAGAAGGGTTTGAAGATAAATAATATATGTAGCAATGTAGGTTCCATTTTAAAATATATGCTTGTAGCCCTTATGGGTATAAAGCCTGAGGGAAATGCCAGAGAGCCAGAAAAGCCAATTAATAAAATGGAATTAAGCAACCAGAAACTGTTGCCGAGTAAATTATATAATATGGTTGAGAAAATGTATGTTTTCTCCAAAATGCAATTTATGTCATTTGTATGAATGGTTTTTCTTGGCATCCCATTTCATTGTTGTGACCTTGAATTTTTAATAGTTTGAATGTTCTTGGGAAAAAAAATTTCTATTGGACTAGAATAGCAAAAACTAAAATAATTTGTTTTCATTAAAAATAGATAGTTTAATTTTGGTTCTGGCTTCAGCTATATGGCTTGAAATACGGGCGGTGGTTTGTTTGTTTGTTTGTTTTGGAAACAAGCCCCATTCTCTTCAGGAAAATTCATCTGTTTCTTTTGAAACCCAGATGAGGCATGTCATATCTAGGCTGCAAAAATAAATGACAGGGGTGCGTTGTAATTCTTTGTTACCATGTTAGAATTGTCTGGAGTTTTGCAGTCCAGATATGTATGCCTGTGAATAGATCAGTGAATAATTTATGTCAGTATGTGCATACAGAATCGGGAAAGGATTTGTTGACATGTCCAAATCAGATAGATACTATTCTTCAGAAATTATGGCATAAGGGAAACTAACAAAAGTTAACCAAAACTCGCCAGAAAATTGTCAGAATGAAAGCTTTTTCCTCCGACTGATTTGTTGGGAATAGGCTGAGAATAATTTCTCTTTTCCATATGACCGTCGTCATGCTTTGTTCTCTGTTTTGCACCAAGCAATCCGGATTAAGAAGCCCATCAAGACCAAGTTCCGCTTGCCAGTTTTTAACTGGACAGCATTGAAGCCCAACCAGATCAGTGGGACGGTCTTCAGTGAACTAGATGATGAAAAGATCTTGGAGGTGAGGGAAATGGAGAAGTGAGTGATAGCATGAGTTGAGATTTTAAATACATAATTCCCAAAATGATTTTCTTTTTTAGGTCACACCCTGGGGTTTTGTTTTGGTTTTTGGACTGTTAGGATGCCATGGAGCTGAAGCTCTAATGCTGATTTTTTTTTAAAAAAAGTCTGCTGTTCAGTTTGAGTGAGAGAAGGAAAAGTCAGTTTGACTGGGAGTAGAATTACAAGTAAATTGGGAAGATAACACATATGAAGAGTAGAACAAGAATAAGAATCTGGAAGGACAGGAAATGATTTTAATTGTTGTAAGTTGTCTAGAGTCTCTTTTGTGAGATGGGAGAAGGGAAGGGAGGGAAGGAGGGAAGAAGGAAGGATGAAAATTGGAAGAAATGGGGTGCTAGTAGCAATAATGGAGTAGTAAAGACAGATGCCATTTGATTTGAATTGTATTGAACATTGACATTTGTCTGCCACAGTTCTGCCTGCAAATGGAGCAGATAATCAGATTCTTCCACTGAAACTCACAGCAACCTTTGAACACCCATAGAACCTACTACCCAATCCTAGTGTATTATTGGAGCCCTCGGTTCCCAAAATGTACTGTATGGTTTTAATAAGTGATATGTAGCCAGACCAGCAAAATACCAAGAAGTAAAAAAAAACAAAAACCAAGCTGTTAGCAGTTGTAATTACTAGCCCCAGGTTGATGAGGTAACTCTCTCTTTCTTTTTTTTCCCCAAGGATCTTGATCTGGACAAGTTTGAGGAGCTCTTTAAGACCAAAGCACAGGGCCCTGCCATTGATCTCCTTTGCTCTAAAAACAAGGCATCACACAAAGCGGTCAACAAAGTGACCCTGCTGGAGGCCAACCGGGCGAAGAACCTGGCCATCACATTGCGTAAGGCAGGCAGGACCACAGAGGAGATCTGCAAAGCCATCCACACGTGAGTCTCCCATCCCACCAGCCTGTGGTTTTTCCTCTTAAGCAGGCAACCTTCTTCTCTGTCAGGAAGTGTATATCTGAAGGCATAATCAGGATAAGCAAATAATAGGAGAAAGGCAGTGGTGGAATTCAAATATTTTTACTACCGGTTCTGTGGGCATGGCTTGTGGGCATGGAATGGCTTGTTGGGCACGTCGGGAAGGTTACTGCAAAATCCCCATTCCCTCCCCACCCCACTAACCTGCTTTCCAGCTCCATTCTCCTGTGCAGGGCAACCAAAGAAGACCCAGCTGATCAGCTGGGACTCAGGAGGTAGAGAATAGATGGCGGCGGGCTCAGTCAGAGGTGGTATTTGCCGGTTCTTTGAACTACTCAAAATTTCTGCTTTCGGTTCTCCAGAACTGATCAGAACTTGCTGAATACCACCTCTGGAATAGGGGATGCCAAAACAAATTAAAGGTGGGGTGCTCTTTTCTTTTTGAAATGCTCTTTTTTCCTTATCAACCTTCTTCGTCACACAACTGTCAGTCAAGATAAAGGCAGATCACTTTTCCCAAACTAGGGCTTAAGTTTCAGGTCCCATGGAGCTAGGCCACAGGCTTTATGAGATTCCAAGTTGCCGATTCCTAGGTGAGAGGATCACGGAATGCTAAGAGAGCCTCTCCCCTAGCGTCCTTTGCCCATCCATAGCCAGATGCTCCATCTCTGATAGAGGGACTTTCTTCATTGGGGCCTCTTTTAGGTTTGATTTGAAGACCTTACCAGTGGACTTTGTGGAGTGCCTGATGCGCTTTCTGCCAACGGAGAACGAGGTCAAACTGCTGCGCCAGTATGAGAAGGAGAGGAAGCCAGTGGAGGAATTGTCCGATGAGGACCGCTTCATGCTGCACTTCAGCAAAGTCGAACGTCTGACCCAGCGCATGGCTATTATGGCGTTCCTGGGAAACTTCAGTGAAAACATCCAGATGCTCATGCCGGTAACACAAGTTCTTTTTGGAGCATTGTAATGATAGGGCCTGAAGTGGTACTAAGTTCAAGGCGATTCTTTTCTGAGTAGATGTACATATAGGACAGGAAAGGATGTGCTTGAGGTTGATCTTTCTATTTCTTCTGTTCCTGGAAGCCAGCTGTGTGTCTACAATGATACTATGACATATTTTTATAATGCAGAATTTCATCGAATGACAATTACACTGTCCTTTTGAAAATGTGTACTTTCCTACCTGGGCTGCCTGGCAAAATGGGGGATGCATGCAAAGCAGATGGAGCCTCTAGAGTAAATTACATTTTTTTATTGTCTCAGGTGTAACTTCCACTAACTTTAGTTTAGGAAAGGCATAGAAAATCTTTATCCTTGAGATCCAACAGGATAGTTGTTAGGGAGGAAGAATGCATCTGCACTGGATAGGTGTCTCACGGATTCTACTCACTCAGTCTTTGTGTTTTCTTGATGCACACAGAGATCTTGTCCCACTGTGGTGTGTTTCTACCTAGGTTCCCAAATGATCTTTTTTTTTTTCCTCCTCTGTGCTAATATGCTTACAGTGTCCATTATTCTTCCTTCCTAATATTTGTATTGGCCTTTCCTCAGGGAAGTGTTCAAAGCAATTAAAAACCAGATGCTAATATTTTTTCACCTAACTTTAAAACGTGTGTGCATATGGAGGGATGGATTTATGCTCCAGCTGAGTTGTATATAATAAAGTATGTGAGACAAGGAAATTGATTTCAAGAACAAGATGTTATGGTCCACGTTTCAAGTTCAATAAATGGATCTCTTTGCTTTAAAACAAAAACAAAAACCAGATGATTAAACCATGCCCAAATTGATGTCTCTTCCGAAGGAATTTAGCCCTCTCCAAAATACAAGAAGTGTTCAGGTGCTAAACTAGCAATAATACTGTTATACTTTTTTGGTTTTTGCCTCTTATAGCAACTCAGTGCCATTATTGCTGCTTCGGCATCTGTCAAATCGTCACAGAAGCTCAAGCGAATGCTAGAGGTAGGTCAGTCAGCTGGCATTAACGTCGTTAACAATGGGAAGTTGGAGCACAATCACCACCATTTACTTCACATACACTTTTTGGAATGCTAAAATTCAACTCAGATGAAGCAAAGAGGCAAACGAAGGGAGCCTCTAAGCCTTTGAAAGGCTTATTTTCCTTTTTTTTAAAAATTGTAATTTTATTAAGCTCATCGAAGTATAAAATATAAATGAAAATAGTGGGAAAAGGGGAGGAGGGAAAGCAAAAATTTGTACCCAGTGACTGTTAAGTATTGTACCTTACGATACTTGATGAATGTATCTTTTCTTTTTATGTACACTGAGAGCATATGCACCAAGACAAATTCCTTGTGTATTTAATCACACTTGTCTAATAAAGAATTTGTTCATTCATTCATTCAGGGTAAAAAGCGCAGGGTAAAGGGGACAAGAAAAATAAAAGCATTTACTTCTGTCTCTTTTTGAGCGCATGAGAATAACACAATAAAATTACAGCCTCAACTTTTTACTTTTACATACTTTAACATGTACTACTGGCCATTTCTATAACAACAAAGAAAGGCTTGCTTTCAATTGCTGTTCAGGAGCTGTAGGCTCTAAGTTTCCTGCAGAGGCAGAGAAAATTCACCTTAGGTACTTGTTCCCTCCCCTCTTCTCTCCCCACAGATCATCCTGGCCCTTGGCAACTACATGAACAGCAGCAAGCGTGGCTCAGTTTATGGGTTCAAGCTGCAGAGTCTGGACTTGGTAAGGGAAGAGGCATAGAAAAGGGTCATATATAGTTGTGATCCATATATCTGTAAAAAGTAGCCAAGTGGATTTGCTAGAGATATCCTAAGGAGAAGGACGTTAGTAATTAATGTCCTATCACAACTTACAGCACTGTGCACTTTTTCTGAATTCTAATGAGTGAATGCATTTCCCCACAGGGCATTCCATGCCAATGTCCATGCATGTGACTGAACAGATGGGATTGTCTATGTTCACATGCATGTACCAGAGACTCCCTGCTGGTCTAATCTTTGCACACACTGATGCTGATGTCTTGATAATCGGTTCTTCCTTATTTTTATCCTGAAAGCTGTTGGACACCAAGTCCACCGACCGGAAGTTGACTCTTCTACATTTCATTGCCATGATGGTGAAGGAGAAATATCCTGAGCTGAGCACCTTCTGGCAGGAACTGCACTTTGTGGAAAAAGCAGCTGCAGGTAGATGGTCCTTTCAATCATAACAACCATAAATGCCATTTTTGTTTCATCCTGGTCTTAGTGAGGACCCCATTAGTTGCTTCATCTCCAGTCTCTCCTTCATATACAAGATCAGCAGCATTTTTTTTTGTGTTATCTATCTGGAGGTGGTATGGAAGTCAGAGGCAACATTTTCTGGATATGTACAAGCCTCTGGGAGGATCATGATCTGACTTGTAAAGGGAAACTACCTGATATAATGTATATAATATAATGTATAGCATAATGTATGAAACAGATATTGCTGCACTTCACTTAGTATGCAGTTTGTTTCCAGAAAGGGTAGTGGTGAAAAGCAAGGCAGGCACTAAGCAGACTGATAGGTGTGGTGGTATATCAATACATGAGATATAATTGGGAGTGGAATTTCATGTTGCTAAGTTGCTCAGACTAAAAAATGGCCTTGAGACCACACACTTAAGTTTCTAACAACTTAGAGCGGGAGGGGGCGTCAAACTGGATTTCCTTGAGGGCCGGATCAGTATTGTAATTCTCCATGGACTGAGTGTGGGGAGTGGGGGGACAAACACTTCCTGCGGCAGTCTGCTGGCCAAAACAGGGTGCCCATTTTTGGCTGACAGAGTGGTGCTGGAGTCTGGAGAGGCCAAAAACAGGCCATGAGGGGGCCTCACGAAGCCTCCACGCAGCCTGTTTTTCGCCAGCAGAGTGCTGTAGGAGGCCATGAAGGCTAAAAATAGATTGCCCATGGCCCATTTTGACCGGCAGATGCACTGCAGGTTGGTCCTTTGATATTTCCAGCCTGGCCCTGTGGGCCAGATTTAAGCACTCCATGGGCCGGATTCAGTCCATGGGTCTTGAGTTTGACACCCCTGAGAATGGGGCCCTCCAGAGGCAACAATATTTTCTTGCAGTGTTCCTGGAGCTGATGGGAATTGGTATCCAACACTCCCATCTGGAGGGTTAAGGAGCTCCCTGCCCTTGCTGAACAGGGGCAGGGCAATCCTGTCAGGGGCTCTCTCGACAGCTGCTGCTCTATCAGCTTGAGAATGGCTGCAACATACCACAGCTTTCTGTTGTAGAGATCAGCTGTGCTAATGTACACAGGAAGCTCTTTGGGTTTCTTTCTTAGGGTTCAAACAGGCTTCCCACTGATTTGCTGGATTCAGATGGCCCAATTGACACAAAGACCCAGCCTGCCCCTCCTCCTGTGTAAATGGCTTATCGCGTAATGCAGTGGCATTAAAAGTAATTTGAAGCTGCCACAATGATAAAGGCAGCTGCCTTCTTGGCCACTGTCCCAGACTTTGTTATGCAGCATGTTTAACTGTGGTCGTTCTTTTGCAGCTCTAGGAAACGGATAATGTAAATGATTTTGGTGGGGTTGGAGATACCTTTTTACAGCTGGTACAGCTGGAACAGAAGAGATGCCATTCAAAGAAGAGAGTAACAGAGTGACAAGAGAGTGACCGTCTCTTGTGCAGGATTGCTGTGCAAGTGACTGAAGGAAAGTCTTCTGAGCTTGCCTAACATAAGTTATCTGGGATCAGTAACTCAAAACTAACCAGGTTCCTGATTCTGCTGTGAAAATTAGGTTTCTGATTCACACAGTGTGCTTGGTCTTTCAGTGGCCAGGTTAATTATGTTTTGTGAACCCAGCTCATTTCAGGAGGTCCATAAGATTCAAGGCTTTACTTCTCAGTCTTTTTCCTTGATATCTCTGAATGGCTTATAACCATTGACATGTTGATAAATGTATAACAACCAACTCAGCTCCATGGCCACAGCTCACTGCTAGCCACCAGACAGCTGATTGACTTACTAGCTCAGCTCTGTTCCAAATTGATTTGCAAGATTCCAGAAAAACTTAGCAATTGGCTCTGGTGAGCTGATATAAGCTGGCTGTAGCACATCATGGTTTATAACAAAAATTTATGTGGGATTCATAGTTGCCTCCCCTTTCCTCTGACAAACTTCCTGTGCAAGTAGTTGGAGCCAGTCCATGGCATCCCAGGAAAGCCTCAGTGCCCCAACTGGGAGTTCTGGGAAATGTACCATTTGAAGGCATCAGGGTGAGAAAGGCCATGTTTATAGAAGCTGGAGTGAGATGATTGGGGAACAGATTGTATTTAGAATTCACCACTTGTTTTTAATTAGTGTGTGTCCATTTGTTGATGGACAGGATTTTTTGCTGAGTAACCTAAGAGAAGATCACTGATCTTGAGAAGGTTGAATGTTGAGTGTGGGAGAGGGAGATGGGAAGAGGTGAAGACAAGAAATGATATTATCAAGGAGACAAGTAGAAGAACTGAAGGATTAAGCCAAATACTTAAAAGACAGCTTTGTCAAATTATGTTGACTTGTGGCTTTTGTGAAAGCTAGTATAATGGAATCCAGTTCTTTAAGCTGCAGGATATATTGTTAACAAATTAGTGTAGCAGTGTAGAACAGCTTAAACACAACCCTGGGAGTCATCAAGAATTAAATACAAAAAGCATGACTTGTACCTACCAGTACCAGATATCTCTGAGCACGTTTTAATCCTAGGATGTTTTTCAGTATCAGAACACAATTGACCTTGTGCTTGAATGTTGCACTAAGTTATTCAAAACATTCTGTATGTCCATCAAATTTGGGCTGGGGGTGGAGCAGTGGTGTATTAACCATTAAGCATGTGTTTAGGCCAAAGGGGGCATCACAAAATTGAGAACATGGCTTTGAATATGGCTACATTATATATAAAAGAGGAGGGCACCAAGATTTGTCAGTGCTTAGGACACCAGTGAGCCTTAATCCGCCACTGCGGTGGAGTGGTATTTTATTTCCCCAAAGATCTGCCTGTAGATCCTGACGCACCTTCTGCCTGTCTCTGGCACAGAAACCCAAATGCTTTCCTAGCACGCTGTGACCCTATAAACGCTTTGAAAATTCTTCAACCCAAGTTGTCCTGAGACCCACCTGGTGACTTCCCTTACTCCGCAGTGTCCCTGGAGAATGTGCTGCTGGACGTGAAGGAACTGGGGCGTGGAATGGAGCTGATTCGGCGGGAGTGCAGTTTGCACGAACACAGTATCCTGCGTAACTTCTTGATTGCCAATGAGGGAAAGTTGGACCGACTCCAGAAAGATGCTAAGACAGCGGAGGTGAGTGGAGGGGCAACTAGGACAAGGATTAATGGAGAAGAGCTTGCAACCAAAACTTTGCTCCTCTGTGCTGCTGAAGCATTCAAGTGCATGAAGCCATATACTGAGTGCAGTGTCAACTCATAAAGCATTCCTATGCCTGTTTTAGAGTTGCCATAAATGTGGGGGGAGGAAATCTGGAGGAGCATGGCGGCAGTTTAAAACCAGAAGTACATTCCACACTTATCTTACAAAGATTGTAACTAAGATACCAGACCTTCTGCCTTTGAAAATCATCATTTCAATAATCCTGACATGCACCTTGGACCCTGTACGAAAGTTGTGCTATATATGATTTTTGCAGATATATTTAGTGCCAGATTTGACTAATCCATATTTATTCGAAGGCAGATATGTGTGACTGACATCAGAGAGAACTTGTTCCTGCTCATCTTCTTGTGCAGAAAGTCAGACTGTGTGGAGAAACTGATGCCTTTTCTTTACAGTTGTTGGAAAACACTGTTCCGTTGTGCGGGTCAGATTTCTGGGTTTGCAGTGTTTAATGCAATGATGGTTGTTTCGATACTCAAGCCTTAAAGTCCTGGCAGTTAAGCTTGATAGCCTTATCTTCTTACAGAAAACCTGAAGGGTGCCGAAGCTACTGTTTCATTCATCTTGCTTATCTTTTGTGACAGGAAGCCTACAACACAGTTGTACGTTATTTTGGTGAGAGCCCAAAGACGACACCGCCCTCAGTTTTCTTTCCAGTCTTTGCCCGTTTCATCAGATCCTACAAGGTGAGGGTTGGGAAGTGGAGATTCAAGATCAAGTATTTTTCAACCTTAATTGCTAAGGTTGAAAAATACTGTTCTGGCTGGCTACTTTAGAAGCAACAGAACTGCCTGCTTGGTCCTGCATGAATTTGGGAGCCCAGTCATAAATGTCTCACACTAAGCTCTGCTGGACATGGTTCAAGAGAAGGGAGCTTTGGCTAGGACTAGGTATGGCCAGTGAATAAGGGAATTAGAACTTTCTTCCTGTGTGGGCTAGATTGAAGATCTCCAGAATGAAGATCTCCTGTGCCAGCTCACTCATCTCAGCCAAGAAGCTTTCCAAAATGTTAGCCTCCCCAGAGCATCTTCCAGAGCAACCATCATCTGCATTAATTACAGACACCTCCCCATTGTTGGGACAAGCCATCACAGATCTAAGATCAGAGCTGACAAGCACAGCCCAGAAAAGAGGAAGAGAATAGTAGGCCAGCTGGCAGGGAAACAACCAGATGGTGAGAGAGAGAGAGAGAGATGGAGAGAGAGATGGTTTCTTTAAGCAAAAAAAGCACTTAGAATCAGAGAGTGCAATAGCCTGGTGTCTTTATGGTTAGCAGCAAGGGTGGTTACTACCAGTTCTCCCCAGTTCAGGCACACCGTTAGCTAATTTTATGGCTGGTTCAGCGAATCGGTAAATTCCACCCCTGGCTGGCTCCAACCACCCCTCCCAGGTGTCCCCATGTGGCCCATTTTGGATGCCAGGTAAGTACAGGGCCCGCACAGAGGTTCGGAGAGAGTGAAAAATGGGCCTCCCGGAGGCTCCAGAAGGCTGGAAACAGGTCCATTAACGGGCCTCCAGAGCCCACGGAGGCCGTTTTTGCCCTTCTGGAGGCTCGAGGAAAGCCTCCGGAACCCGGGAAGGGCAAAAAATGGGCCTCCCGCCATGGTGCAGGATGCTCACTAAACCATGCCCACAATGGCCATGCCCACCCAACAACTGGGCAGAGAACTGGTTGCTAACATTTTTGAAGCCCACCCATGATTAGCACTGGCATAAACTACTCTCTTATATCACTTGATTCAAAGTATGGGTAGTTCTTGGTTTCTGACAGTAATAGAGCCTGCCTGTCATGGCCATGACAATCATAAAATCAGTCACATGACAGAACTGATTTTACAACCTTTTGGGAGCAGTTGTAAAGCAGCCACTATGATTGTTAAGCAAACCACATGGTTGCATGAACCATTGGTTTGTTGTAGGTGCAGTTTTGCAGAAAACTGGAAGTAAATGCCAGTTTTTGGCAAAACTGTTGTAAAACATGGTCACATGACATGAGACACTGCAAACAGCCATAAAGGCAGCCCAGTTGCTGAGCACCCAAAATTTAGTTATATGACCAGGGGAGAGGCAACCATTAAAACTTTGAATCCAGGTTGTAAGTAGCCCTCAGGAATAGCTGCTAAGTGATGGTCATAAGTAGAGGACTACCTGTGTTGGTCAACGGTATTAATATCCCAGCTTGAGGTGTTCACAGTTGTTTCTCTAAGCAGTATTCCCAGTGGAATAGAGAATCAGGGTCTGATGTATTAACATAGCCCTTGCTGTAGACTGAATCCCTTGAGGAGGCACCTGCCCTTTCAAAATTCATTAATACATTTATTATGGCAAGTTCTTTCTTGCTTCATCCCAAATGCAACAAAGCAACTGTACTACCGTAGGTAATTGGATCTGCATTTGTCACATTCATTTAAAAAAGTCTACGTTATGGGGAAATAGATTGAAGTTAAATTATAAGCAGAAATTCTTTTCTAAGGAATAGAAAAAAGAAGACAGGTCTTCTTTTTAAAACTTGAACATATCATCTTTCATTAAACAGTGTGTCATCTGTGTCTCTGTGACAGCGTGACACAAATGTCTCTGTGCTATTACAATCAAAATTTACAATATTTGTTACATTGATCTTACAATAATCTTACAATAATAATAATCTGCAGTGTAATTCTACTTCTTCCTCTGAACATATCTTCTAATGAAAATACAATATTATATTAGGTATAATAATCTTAATAATCATATTAATTATCATCATATTGCTTACATCTCTATATTAACATATAGTCTTTATTTCACTAATCCCATTTATTTCTCACTTCTTTTTTATTCTCCAACCATCCATAAAATAGCTCCCATGTCATATAATACTCAGTTTGTTCTTTCTCCTTTATAGCAAGAGTTAATCTGTTCATTGACATTAGGTCTTCTGAGCTTTCCAAGAAAAAATTCAGAGAAATGACTGCCATGAATTTCCTTAGCTTTATTCAAACAGGCATTTATCTTCATGTGTTGAATTACATTTGCCATCAGTCCTGGCCAGAATAATCATTTCCTACAATTGCCAATTGAAGTGCGGAGAAAACCTACCAGTATGTATTTCATAGGGGAACTTGGCTTTCCAAAGTCTGGACCGCACTCTCTTGCGTGCTGCCACTATTTGGCTGTATAAATGGTAATAACCTATGGAGACAGATGCAAAGTGGTTCTTTTTTTTTTTGCATAAAACATATATAAACACAATAGAAATAAAGCATTTGCTCTGTAGACAGAAAATCTCAGGTTCAATCCTAGCATCTCTGGATAAAACAATCTGAGATAGCAGTTGGTTTAGAATAGAACTGTCCAGTCTGAGACCTTGGAGAACCAACCATCCAATAGGTCTAGTTGAGCTAGATTCCTTCTTTACATCCACTCTACCTGTCTGGCCATTGATCAGTGCATCTCTACCCTACGATTGCACTGTTCTTTCTTTTTCAGGATGCAGAGCAAGAGAATGAACTGCGCAAGAAGCAGGAACAGGCCCAAAGGGAGCAGGCATTGGCTCAAGAAGCTAAGAGGCTAGAGAAGGTAAGAGATGCTCCAGGCAGGACATCATGTTATATGATTGACAACAATTCGAGGAGCCACTTGTGTGTGTGTGTGTGTGTGTGTGTGTGTGTGTGTGTGTGTGTGTGAACTAACAGGAGGATTGTTTCATCATTATGTCTCATGGTCTTTGGTAGAGCTTCAACTTGCTTGTAATATATTTTATTATATTACAGTATCAGTTGCTACTCTTGGATGGTATCTCATTAGAGAATGGAAGGGCATCTAGCAAAGCATGGGATGCTTTATCAGAAAAGGTGCAGCCTACACCATCTGCACCTGCTTCTAGAATGGACCTCCTGCTTGGTCTCTGCTTCTCTGTATTCTGACATGATCATTGGTTCCTCGTTAAAGAGATGTTAGCTTTCCCATGGCTTTATGTCAGGGTAGAAATAATAACAAATATATATATTTCAGCCTGGGCTGCCTATTTATCTACAAATCTGTTCCCAGGGAAATTCTTGACCTTCTGACTCCAGGGGCAGATATGAACCTTCCTTGGTGATAGAATGCCTTGTGGAGGAGCTCAGGCAGAGTCTTAGTCTCATGCTAGTGTGTATTTGCACTAACAAATGATATTTGCAGATGGTGTCAGTCTGGGCTGACTCATTGTATTGTGAATGAAAGGAAATCTGGTTGAATGAATATGAGACAAACTCCAATTTGGATTTCCCAACCTTCTTTTGGATCGGTCACAGAACAAGCTGTATGGTGGTCAGCAGGGGTGGGATTAAATTTCTTAACAACTGGTTCTGTGGTGTGGCCTAATTTGTGGGTGTGGCTTGGTGGTCATGTGTCTGGGTGGGCATGGCTTGTATGTAAATATTGTAAATATTTATGTAAATATTGATTTTTTTATAAAAAAAAGAACAACTTTTACCCAAAATCAGGCAGAGCACACAGGCAGATTGAGTTCCTCACAGATTCACTCAGAGATCTATCTTTCTGCAATCTGCTACCTTAGTCTGCACTAAAAAATAGAAGCTTCAGTTCTAAGGAAGGTTCAGCTCTGCTTTTAGATCAGCTAGAAAGCAAGAAATCCAACCATTTCCTGCTTTCTAGCTAATCTAAATCTCCCGGCACAGTTGATAGTCGGAACAGCTGGTGGTTGGGGGGTAAAAAAAGGAAAAATAACAACTTACCAAAAATTAGGCAAAGGCACAAGGCAGGCAAGTTGGATGGCTAATGCCAGGTAAGGAGTGAGTGAGCAGGGAGGGAAGGGGTGAGGCCAGCCAATGGTGCAATTTGCCGGTTCTCCGAACTATGCAGAATCATAACAACCGGTTCTATAGAACTGGTCTGACCAGGTAGAATCCCACCCCTGGTGGTCAGGCCGATGTCTTCTGCTTTCTTCTTTTAATCCTTGACCAGCCTCAGTTGTCTTTGCAGCGGAACAAATGGCAGCAGCAAGAGTTAATTGCTGAGCTGAGACGGCGTCAAGCCAAGGACCACAGGCCTGTTTATGAAGGCAAAGATGGGACCATTGAGGATATTATTACAGGTAACTCCTTGATCCTGTTACTTGCAATATATTTGGATATTGGATCCTCTTATCCCAGGGCCTTTCTGAACCTCATTACCTCCTTTCACAGGGAATCAGGCTTCAAAATCATGCAGTTCCGACTGATAGGGGATGACGTTGTTTTAAGATGTATTTCAGAAAACACCCATCCTGAACTAAAGCATGATTGAATAATATCAAAAAGCCCAAGAGAGCAGTAAAAACCAGTAGCTGGGGCTTCTGTAGCAACTGTTTCATCGGCAAGATAATTTTTGCTCATGAAGCTCTTAGCCCTGACTGATAAAACTGCTTCCTTTGCTTAAGTTTTCAATAAAGTTCCAGGCACTTTTTGTTACTCTTTGGGGATCAGTTGATGAATCAACTGTTACGGGCTACTACACCTGGGCTACAGAAATCTGCCCAACCATCAGAGGGCTGACATCATCTAGTGTACAGGTCTCCAACCTTGGCAACTGTAAGACGTGTGGACTTCAACTTCCAGAATTCCTCAGCCAGCATTGCTGTCTGAGGAATTCTGGAAGTTGAAGTCCTCACGTCTTACTGTTGCCAAGGTTGGGGACCCCTGATCTAGTGAGTACCTGGATTTTTGCAGCTGAGGTCTAGAAGGCCTGGTCAGTTGTCAATCCCTGGCAACCTGTGGCCTTAAAGGCTTGCCTTCCAAAGTCCCCCTGGTGCCCACAGCTCTCTCTTCTTACCCACCATCTTATTCTGCTGTTTTCACATCGCTAAAATTTTAGGCCTTGAGATGGTTGACCCCATGTTGTGAGCAGACTCTGGTTGATCTGAGAACTGCCAGACAGCCGTTGCTCAGCTCTGTCAAAATAATTATAGGTGCTCCTCAAAAAGTGTGATTTGGAGTCTTCTCAAACCAGGAGTGGGGGTAAGGAAGGTACTGATCTCCCTCCCCTACCCCGGGTACTAGTAATCCATGTTTTTATGTGAGAGAAAGACAGTGAGAATGAAATGGTGTGAACTGAATGTCTCCTAATTACCCACTTAAAAGGTGTTCAACTCAGCTTGTCTTTTCATGCTGTGAGTATTCATAAACCTGCTTATTAGGGCAGAAGAAGAAAAAGCGGGCAGAGAGAAAACGTTGCTTTTTCCCCCCTCTCTTCGTTGGGAATCAAAAAGCTGGTGAAATGATCAATTTTTCTGTGCAGAGGATTTCTTCCAAGCTGGCTCTGATGTGATGGCTTTGAGCCACTTGCCCTGGAAAGAACAGAAATGCCAGCTTTCCAGCATGTTGGTGTCTGTAGCCCTGTGGGCCATGGTGCACATCTTTGGAGTGCCATTTCACACAGTTTTATCTTAAGCGATGCACTGCATATTGAACAATCTATCTGATGTCTTTATGTCTCTGTCCATCCATCCCTTCCCATCCCACAGTATTGAAGAGTGTCCCCTTCACTGCCCGTACGGCGAAGCGGGGGTCTCGCTTTTTCTGCGAGCCATCTCACCACGAGGAGCCCAACTGTTAGCTCCACTCACACACCCCCATCAAAGGTACCCACGTCAGTTGCGATCTCTTCTGCATGCAATTCCTCTGCCACGGATCCCGAGAATTCCTTCTCGCATGCCTTCCCACCTTCTCCCATGAGCTCAGGGCTTCTCAACTCCTTCCCCTCGATCTCTTCCTGCTCCACAGAAACAACCTCCCCCTCTGTGCAGGAACAGAATTGCCCTGTGGAATTGGCAGCAGTTGCTTAGAAATCCCAACAGCAGCTGATACCCTTGGGAATCTGCCTTCGATGTCAGAGTTTGAACAAAAAAGGTGTGTGTGTGGGGGGGAACTTCAGCAGGATTGGCTTGACCATCTCCCTGCATAATGGCCTTGCCAGAATCCCTGCCCCCCCCCCCCCATTTCTTCTGAAAAAAATATTCTATTTCCCCTTAGGCATTGGCTCAGACCAGAGCTTTTTTTTTCCCCATAAATACCCATTTTCAGACCCCCCCCCCCCCCCCCCGCTAACTTTCTGGTATTTTTGAAAGAAAATGCTGAATAATAATAACTTTAAAAGAACCACTGAGCCCTCCTAAAAAAATGTTGATGCCCCCTTGCCCTTCACTGTTGAGAATCCCTGCATTGACTCAACTCCTTTTTCTTATCCCTGCATGGTTGGCATGACAAAATTATCCCGGATATCCTCTCCTGATTGCATGTTTCAGTCTGTCATCTGTTCCCAGGATCACCTTATCGCATTAATACAGTTTACTAGCTTACTAAATCGATCCTTGATTTAGAGGGATGGGGTTGGGGGTAGCTGGTTCTGCTGAAACACTCATTGGGGGTGGCAATGGTATCTGCTTAGCGCCTAATCAAGAAAACCTTCCCAAAATCAGTTTCTGCTGGACTTCTGCTGGAGGCCAAAATATGCCAGTGGCTCATTGTTTTGCTAAAGTTAGACTGCATCAGTTTAGATTGTAGATGTGGAGTCTGTAGGTTTTAAGACTCACCTAAACATCCTGGGGTGAAGAAAAAGGATGTGCTTTGATGATTAAGTTGAACATTGGCTGTGACCATTGGGAAACTGGCCTTTGGCTCGGTCCTGGATGCTGCTGTCTTGTACAATGTGAACATTGTAAACTCCCCAGAGAGTGCAATAAAGCAACATGGGGCAGTATATAGGTAGTCCTTGGCTTATAACCACAATTTAGTCCAAAATGTATATTGTTAAGTGAGACCTTTCGTTAAGCGAGTTTTGCTCCATTTTATGACTTTTCTTGCCACATTTGTTAAGTGAATCACAGTAATTGAACAGTTAGTACCCGGTTGTTAAGTGAATCTGACTTCTCCATTGACTTTGCTTTTCAGAAGGTTGCAAAAGATAGTCACATAAGCCCAGGACACTGCAACCATAATTAACATGATTCAGTGGCCAAGCATCTGAATTTTGATCACATGATCATGGGGATGCTGCAAAGGCTGTAACTCTGAAAAATGATCATAAGTCACATTTTTCAGTGCCTTTGTAATTTTGAACAGCACTAAGTAAACTGTTGTAACTTGAGGACTACCTTTATAAGTCTTAAGTGCTATTGCTATAGTATTGCTATTTGCTGGATTGTGATAATCTGAAATTAGGCTTAATTAGGCTTAAACTCATATCGCTAAACCAGTTCAGAAAGCACCAAGGATGCCACAGTTAACCTCATAGTTCTTCCTGATGCAACTATATAATTAAATGCTCCTAGCTAAAGCAATATATTAGTTCAAGGCAAACCAGGTGGCAGAGGTTTGACATCTACCGTAGAAATACAGAAATGCATAAATCCAGTACACTGTTGGAGGAGAGAAACATTTTCTTTCCCTTTTCAATCACCCAGCTCCTAAGGTTCTGTTGAATGGAAAGGAGAGAAAGAAAGCAATTTTAGTCATGTCTAAATAATTCCCTTTGAGTCCGGGCAGTTCACTCCCAGAAAATTGAGAAATGAGTTGTATTCTAAGTACGTGTTTTGGAGAAAGAGAAGCTGAAACTGGAAGGAGGTATGCCCCAGCTTACGATTAGTGTAGTTGAAGTATCCATAGATCTTCCTGACCACCTGCTGAATCATCTTTTGGCTGACCCTGTTTTTGAGTCAAAACAAGCAGAAAAATGTTTTCTAGTTTCTGAAGGAACCTCTTCAGAACTTTGTCTTTCTCCATATAAGGACTGGCTATGCAAAGTGGGCTCAAAGCAGAAAGTTGAGCCCGCTAAAGGTTCACTCAAAAGAGAGAAATGGAGTCCTTTAAAGCAGGGTTCTCCAACCTTGGCAACTTTAAGACTTGTGGACTTCAACTTCCAGAATTTCTTTGCTGGCTGAGGAATTCTGAGAGTTGAAGTCCACAAGTCTTAAAGTTGTCATGGTTGGAGACCCCCTGCTTTAAAGGATGTCAGGTCATCGCTGATTGGAAAAGGCCTTCCTCACTTTGAGATGTTAGCCTGGGCTAGCGAGCTAGGTTTTGTATTTTTACTAAGCAGCATGCAATATGATGTTTATGGACAGGTAGGGAAATCTGCACTTCAGATTTAGCCATGTAGTTTAGGAGCTGGCCTTATACACATGGGCCTCTTTCTACCTCAGAAAATAACAATAGCACTCAGACTTATATTCCGCTTCATAGTGCTTTACAGCAGTCTCTGGGTGTCTTACAGAGTCAGCATACTCCCCCCAACAATCTGAGCCCTCATTTTACCAACCTCAGAAGGATAGAAAGCTGAGTCAACCTTCAGCCAGTCAGGATCAAACTCCAGGATGTGGGCAGTGAGTTAGCCTGTAATACTACATTCTAAGCACTGTGCCACCAGGGCTCCCATAAGGCTAAATGGGCAGTGTTTTTCCAGTCTTTTATGTACCCCTAGAATGTCTTGCATGGATAGAAAATAGTTTTCCTTCTCTTTCCCGTTGCCTTGCTCTTGGTTTAAAGAATTGTCTAAGAACTTTTGTTCTAATTTGTCTCCATAGCAGCAAGAACCATTTGCCTCTAGTTGCCCCTCAATTCATCCACAGCAGTGATTAAGAAAACACAGCTCTCTGGGGTCTTGGAGCCTAATTTTAGCTTTGGTGTCTACATGGATTAACAACAACCAAAGATTTGCACTTGGGCACCAAGTGAATAAGTAGACTTGGCAGTTGCTTTATCCCCAACTCTTTCTACTGGAGGAAGGCGGAAGTCCTTTTTTAGTCAAAGGACAGCACCTGTAAAGGAAAAATGTTGTATCTGTGAAGCAAAATGCTTCATTAGGGGCTAGAAGGGTGTAGCCTTGATGGGTTGTGAAAAGTACTCTGGGAGACGTGAATAGTGGTTTTGTCATCTGCCTTCTTCTACCTCAACTGGCAGCAAAATGAACTAATTTCAGAGCATCTGCCAGAGAATTGCGCAGCAGGTGCCCTTTGGAAGTCAGGGACGCTGACACAAACTTGCAGTTTTATATAAATAAATATTTTACACATACACACACACACACACACACATCAAACAAGACAGTCAGGCAAACAGGGGCGTCATGAGGTAAATCACAGAGCACTTGGGGCACACAGAAGAAAAAAGGCGGGGGGAGGGAAACTCCCCCTCACTCTTCCACACCCACAGCAACCAAAACCAGTGCAGATTGCCTCACGCGGCAGCCAGCAGTCTCCAATCGATCCCCTCTAACTGTATAATGCAGGGGTCTTCAAACTTGACAGCTTTAAAACTTGTGGACTTCAACTCCCAGAATTCCTCCTCTAGTCATGTTAGCTCAGGAATTCTGGAAATTGAAGTCCACAAGTCTTAAACTTGCCGAGTTTGAAGACCTTTGGTATAATGTATCTGGCTCATTGTACAACCCATTTAAATATCTGAAGAGCATCCCTCGCTATCCCTCATTCGTGGACTCCCTGCTTCCTTTCTGACCACCTTTTCCTTTCTCCTGTAGATTCTTACATGCCCTGCCTTTCCAACTGGCGAATGCTGCACTCCGGTGGCCCCGACCTTGTTCTTTTTTGCCAAAGAAGCAACTTCCATTCTTTCAAAGACTTTCAACTGAAGGATCCAAGGGACATTTAAAAAAGTGCCTTCCCGCAACAGTATTATTTTTACTCTTTTATAATTTAAGATGTATTTTTTTTAATCTGTACATAACATGTTCCTTCCTACCAGTCCTTTGCTCCTGCAACCCGTCGATAAGTCAACTTGGACAGATGAGACTGTTCTGGCTTTTGAGAAGGGCCCTGGGCAGCAGGAGCCTGGCAGCCTCCTCTAGCGCCTCAAGCCTCAAGCATCCAAACCAGAATTGCACTTTGACCCTTCAACTTGTCTTTAATGGATGGAGACAATGAGCACTATTATTGCTAGGCCCTGACGTGTTGCAGCAGGGAAAAATCAGTCTCTGGTAGTAGGCCTTTGTATACAGATCAGGCCCTGTGGAGAAGCTTTGTTGTTGTTGTTGTTGTTCAGGAGCAACAACTTCTGCAATTGTGTGGTTTTCTTAGAACAGGCTGTGAGAGCTGACTCTGGGAGTTTGAAAGCTAGGCCTTGGTGGCCTTGGAAAACCACTGGAACTTTGCTTCCAAAGGGGGTGGGGGGTGGGGAAATAAGACCAAAGTCTCATGTCTCAACTGCACAAAAGTAACTGTGTTGATACAGCAGGGAACTGATAGTGGCTAGCCAACCCTTTGGGGATCACAAGAAACATCCTGGGTAGGTTACAGACTATCTCATTTTTTAAAAGAAACTCTTGCTATTTTACCAAAGGGTGAAAATCTGCTTCCTATTTGTATGTGGCATGTTCTACTCAATTGTTTTTTTTATATATATATATATATTTGGTGGACCAAACAAAACATAGCACTGCCTATTATGCTTATTGAAGCTTTCAAAATAAGTAGAAGTTAAGTTATGCATGAAGGTTGTTCTTGATGATTTGGGCCAAGTGGTTTTAATTCATGAATGAGATGGGGACTGTTTTTCATTCATTGAATGAAAGGTAAATGGCATCATTTCCTATCATCATCAAGAAGAAGAAAAAATGGGCAGAATTCCCTGAACTATTTTGGAGTAAGCCTTTTTAAAATGGAATTCCTCATAGTTTCAGGAGATCCTGCACTGAAAAACTTAATCTATAAATATTACCTCGTGGCTGGATTGATTCAACCTGGTTACTGAAGTAAACAATTTCTGGGTTTTCATAATGTGTTGAACCAGAAACTATGGGATAGGATTACATCGTTCACTAAACCACAAACAAACCATAACTGACATGAAGGCCAACCAAACTTAACAATTTATACAGATGTAGCCATTGAATCTTGAACTAAGTTGTTTATGAATATTTTGTGAGCCAAGAGATAGAACTCATTTATCTCCCCCACACCTCCTCCTTTAAGGTTGTCCAGGTTGGAACTATCTCAAATTCAACATGCGTTTGAAATAATTGTTGTCCTGATGTTTGAAACTAGGCTTGTTGTTTCAGCCTGGATGCTTTGAGACAATTGCTTTAACTTCTCTTAAGTTGCCCGATAACTTCTGACCAAAGATTTTGAGGTATAAACAGTTTAGGATAAAGCCACTTGACAATGGTTAGGTTCTTCAACTGTTTTAATTCAGAGAATCAACTTGACTCCTTTTGTGTTGTACAGCACTTTTTGCAGGTAGGAAATTAATAGGGCTTCTGTAGATCAGTCTTCTTCAACTTGGTACCATCCAGATGTGTTGAACTACCCTTTTTGAGGGAGTCAGCATGGCTAATTTATTTGGAGTCTATAAAATTGGCAAAGGTGATACAGAGTTTAATTCACCAAATAGATCTTTAGATGAAGTTGCCTCCACTCTAGCATTATGAAGCTGTCTCTGCTTCTGAAGCCTTAATCTAGAGAAGATCATTTACGATTCTTGTCTTATGGACATTTATGAACTATGATTCTTAACTTCACAGAAGAGTATTTGCCTAATAGATTGCACCAGTATGTTTGCCCCTGTAAGACGTGAGGATAATTGTGGTTATTAAACAGCTGTGATGTCTTGGGCAATTACACAAAAGGTCTCTTGGATCAGACACGCCTGAAGCTATATTGAGCATTTGTTTTGCCCAAAGTATCCTTTGTATGAAGTTCCTGTATTAAACTGTGCCAAAGATTACCATGGTTCCTGCGACCAATCCAGTGCCTTATGTGGAAAATGGAAGTGAGCTCGATTGGGCCTTAGGGCCTTTGGTGCAGCCCTTTATGAATACAGGCAGCCTCCCCTTGATCTTGCCTTTCTTTCTTATGTTGTAACAGCTGCTTATTCTTCAGAGTCCTCCGTTCCATGATTTCTAGGTCTGCTAGGAACATCAGGCCCACGGGTTCTACTCTTATTTGGGAAGTAGAGAACTTCTGAACTTCCTGGCAAGTTCAGTCCCATTGAGATTGCTGAGAAGGGAGGCTTCGTGGTAAAGTGCAGGTGTATGGCCTTCATTCATCTCCTGCATGCAATTCTCAGGGCCACAATGCCTGTACACCCAGAAAAAGGGTGGCGCTCTGGCAGGTTTAGCATGCCTGGTAAGATTTCTCCTTGCGGATTTGAATTTTGTTTCTAAGGCCAGTGGTTTAGGAGATGGCTTTGAATTTCAAGAGAAATCAGTATCTGTGCCAAGTGCATGGTTTGTATCAGTGAAAATTTCAGGTTCTACTTTTAGAGTGATCTCAGATGGCTGAGAGAAGTCACTTTTCCTGTGATATTCTTGGAGAGGTGCTGCAAAAATGGAGTTGTTGGATGATAAGCCAATGGTCTGACTTGTCTGCACAGGGAAAGCCATGTAGGGGAGGCATAGGACTGTAGCCTTAGCATGATATGCAGACTCCCCCACCCCAGATTTAGAACAGGACACAACAAAGGTGAATGGATCGCATAGTGTTCGCACTTTATGGAATAGAACTCTTGATTCTCCTTCCTTCCTTCCTTCCTTCCTTCCTTCCTTCCTTCCTTCCTTCCTTCCTTCCTTCCTTCCTTCCTTCCTTCCTTCCTTCCTCCCTCTCTCCCTCCCTATACTTCATCATTCCATTCCTTCTGTGACAGTATATGGAAAAGGGGAGGGGGGGTTGCCTTTTCTTTCTGGCCCCTTAATATAAAATTTTGTTTTGAGTAAATTCTTCTAACATTAAACACAGTATTCAAAATTTTAGTATTGTTTTGGGTGTGAGGAGGGGGCTTAATAATATGGTTAAGATAGAATCTCCCACCAGCCAAATACAAACCAGCCATCTCTGCTTGGGGATAGGGTGGAGTGGGGCAGAGAGAAGGTTATGCTACATTATCATTGCTTCTCTCAGTCAAAGATGTCATCTGCCTTATACCTGGCAAATTGTGACTAGCATAAAATTTCCTTACCTCTTCATTCACTACAGTGTTTATGCATATGAAAACCACTGGCTTAGGGACACCTCCACTGACTCAGTCACACTTACTTGCTTAAAGAAGGGGGCGTGTAACTCACCCCTAAAGTGATGAGTATCCTTTGATTAATGTGTAACTCTATTCCTGGCCCCGTGGTTCTCTTATCTGTGTGTCTTGTTGCAGAGGAAAATAAACATGCCGAGAGAGCTAGCTATCCCATTTCTACCTGTTCTTGTTGATGGGACACAGAATGGATAGCACCTTGTCTTAACCTTCGTGCTGCTTCTATATAATTGTACTCCTGATCCACTAAGCAAACTACATTGAGACTTGGCTTATGGTTAAAAACACGGAATTGTCATCAAGATGTTTGTTTCACTTTGTGTTTTGAGCATTCATGGCTCTTTATTAATAATCACTTACTCAAGTCCTATAACTAGTAAAATGTTGTCTCAGATGCCCACCATCCAAGAGCATCCATCCAAGATCAGGCAATGAAAAGAATTAAAGTACAAATATCTGTAATTGAGACAGAACAATAGTGTACCGGAATGACTGAGAAAAGTTAAGTTAAAACAATGGAGAGAGAGTGGGGAACCACAATTAGCCAAGCTTCTGAATGTGTGCCAAAAACTCAGAATTTGAACAACTGCTGAGTAATGACTTGATAAAGGCCAAAAAGTGTGTAATGCATGCAACCCTTAAGCTTAATAAGGATAAGGGTTCTTCTACTCTCAAACCCTTGGACAAAGAGCAGGAGAAAATTGCAAGTAGCATTGCAAAGGTTGGGGGGGTGGGGGTGTCAGCATTATCTCAAGGTAGCTCCTATAAAGGCTGTTTTTTAACATACCTCCCCAGGCAGAATTATAAAACTCATAACCTCAACATCTATGCAGCTCATTCGATTCAGGGTTTGTTTAGTCTTGGTTACTCTCTTTTAACTACTTAACTTGCAAGGAGGCTCAGAGATCAAGGATTCTTCCTTATCTTGATGTTCAATATCATCAGGCATATTTTTAGATTGCTTTCACATATTCACTTGGAGATAAAGGACCCTGAACACAGTGATGTCCATTTTGAAGCTGCCTGGCCTAGAACTGCATTGTGAATGCTAATACGACACATCATCTCAAACATTGATGGCTTAAAGCTATCCATTCGTGGAGTGAACCCACTATACATTTGTGGCATGAATCCACACACAATGCATATGCTTTTCATGATCAATGTGTCTTAACTGTAATAGCACCATGGCTTATTCCTTACAGAATGACAGCAGGAAATTTATGCTGCTTCCACATCCAAGGGGCTCAGGATAGCATCCTGTATGTATGCAATTATTGGAGACACCCAGGAGGGCAACTTATGCCTGTGTTTCCAAGACACATTTGGATGGCTGCACTTAGCAACAAGATGATGGGTGTCTCCCTGGGAAGGTCAGCACACATTGGTCCTCTTCAGAGAACAGTGGCATTGTGAAAACAATCAGTAAAAGCAATGCATGCACAATTATCTTGAGGATATGTAGTGGCTAGTTTGCTTTTCGTCTGGCACAAGGGCCAGACATCAAAGCTTCCAGCTGCAGCGCAGCCAAAGGACAAAAGACATCTGTCATTCAGAATGTTTGCTTTTTCCAGCATGGGAAATTAAGATCCAGCTGGTAAAATGAAAACTGTCATGAAAAATTTCAAGTGTGAAAAAACCCTTAGAACTAAGAATGAATTTGACACTATTTCAATGTTATATTGAAAACCTGGGGAGAAGGTTGGGGTTGAAGCCACTTCGATTTCTGAAGCAAACAATATTGTCCTCAAATAAGCCAAGTGGGACCAATTCTCCACTCTGCTTTCTCCCAGGGGTTTCTGACCCCCTTCATGACAATGCTAATTCCAAGCAGGCAGGAACATTCTTGGTGTTACCTCTGGACAGTTTACAGCATAATCACTTCAGCATAGTCCTTTTGTGTAGCTAGATGTAACTTTTTTGTACATGTGAAAATTATTGGTTATACTGTAAGCCAAATACCTTCCTTCCTCTTGAACTGTACAGAATTTCTACTAATGGGAGAAGGGGGGGAAAATAAAACAGAACCAAAGGCTATACACCTTTGCATTTATTGCCAATGAATGTGTCTTTTCACCTCCCTGGTTTGTACAATTTCCCCCTCCCCCCCCCCAAAAAAACCCAAAACTTTACAGTTGCTCATTTAAGAGATGCCAAATGGAATATATTAGTATGCCTTGAAAAAGCTGCTAAAATGATCAGACCCATCTCTGAATGTTTTGAATTTCTTGGGATTCCTAAATATACTTTGAAAAGAGGTCAAAATTCTCTAAAGATTTTTAGTTAAGTAACATTTTTACTTAAGTTCATCTTCTCTGAACCAGAGATGGCAGCCATTATCTAGTCCAGGGTTATCAAACTCAAAGCCTGAAACCAGCCCGCGGGGTGCCTAGATCTGGCCTGCAGGACCACCCTGGAAACAGCAAAGGGCTGGAACGCAGTGCCTTGGCCAGGGTCAGGCCAACTGGGTGCTGATCTACAATCTGGTGGGAATTGGCATGTCAGAGGAAGCTGTGGCAGCTGAAAATGGAGCTCAGGAAGGGCGCCCACAGCCCTCCTGAGCTCTGTTTTTGCTGGCAGAGTGCTAGCAAAACAAATTACTATCAAAAGTGGCATTTGATCACAAGGCGACACCGAGAAATGTTTCTCCTTTTGCATTTCCATGCCCCCCCACCTACGCCCCCCGCCCCCAAGATCAAACACAACCCGGACGTGGCCCTCAATGAAATTTGAATTTGACATCCCTGATCTAGTCAATTGGGAGGTCAACTTTTGAGAAAAAGCAGGCTTATGAAAAAGAAATTGTAAGGGAACAATTTGTGGAAATAATCTAAGTGCACATAATAAATTCGAGTACATGATTAGAAAGACGGAAGTATGCCATCCATCAGTTTAAAATGTGGAAATCAGCAATCTGATCAGCATTTTTAGCTTGTTTGATTCACATAATGATTATGGATGAATTTCATACTCACTTTATATACACCCAGCATGGCTACTTTGCCACATGTACCAACTTAGGATATTTGCATATCCTTTCTTCTCTTTTTTAAGGATATACCTGCCAGCATAGCTTCAAGTCTGTTATTTTGGGGGATCAGATCCAGTCCAATAGATTATGAAAACATTCTTTTGAGGGGTTTTTTTCTCAAATCATTTGGAACCAATATAAACTAATTTTCTACAGGAGGCCACAGATTGGTATTTTCAGTCCAGATTTATTATAAATATTGTTTTAAAAATTCCATTAAATCCTTAACTCACAATGGGATACTGCAACCAGGGAAAAGGATCCAGTCAGAGTGATAACCTTCCAGAAGACCATATAGCCTATTCCTGTCTCCAGATTAGAAAAGACTGACGCTGTATTTTAGCTGTTTCCTGCCGCCATTTTGCATCTTGGCCAAAGGAAGTTCTAGGCTAGAGTGGTCCTGGGTGAAGTCTGAATGCAGACAGACCTCATTCATTCTGATGCTCAGATGCAATTCCCCCAATCTTCTGCTGGATGATCCAAGAGCCAGGTTTCAATTTTGGTGATGCCCTCCAGATGCACACCTGAACTTTCCTCCCTGTCCTGATGCTTGATGTAGACAGGTAGTGTTGCTGGAGATGACTGCTGTCAATGGGCAGGAGCAGCTGCTCCCCTCTTAGAAGCAGGTGAACGTAATGAAGAAGACTGTGACCTAATGTGCGGGGTCCAGCAAGAGCAGTGCATACACTTGGCTTGGAAAAGCCAAAACAAGGCAGAGTTGCCACAAGAACAAGGACTGAATGCTTCTCATACACTGGTGTTGAGGGGGTGCCTCAAAAGAGGCAGGGGTCAATTACTGGTCACCCAGTTGCTGCAGCAGAGTCCGACGCCGACGTTCCAGCTCCCCTTCGCTCAGCTCCTCGCTCTCTGAGGTGTCCCAACCACTCTGACAGCAGAAAGAAGGCAGGTAAGAATCCCTCATCCAGCCTTCCCTCCAAGCCTTCCTTTTTTCTATCTTCCTCCATCCTCCATGTCCTAAAGCAGAGATGTGCAATTCCCTTTACATGGCCCCTAGAGCCCCAAGAGATCGAGACTGCTGAAAACAGAGAGCAATTCTTGTCATTTTGAGGATGAAACATATTACTATATTTAAATAGAGATATAAAAAAACCCATATCTAACCCAAATTCCACCTTAATTGTCCCACCTTTTTGTGGTCTTCGATTTCCCACCCGAAAGGGTTAGGACGGGGCTGGGGAATTATGGTCCTTTTATGATTTGTGGCCTTCAACTCCCAGAATTCCATGCTGGCTCAGGAATTCTGGGAACTGAAGTCCACGAGTCATAAAGTGGCCATAGTTTCCCACCTCTTGGGTTAGGAGAAGCCATTCCCAAGGTGGGATTCTGCTCGCAACCCCCCCCAAGTCTCACCCGCTCCCTCCGAGTGCCCCGGGGAGGGGAGCGGCCCCTCCCCTCAGGTCGCAGAGGCGCCTTCCCTCGCTCCCACTCTTCCGCCCGGCTTGGCTCCTTCTTGTGCTCAGCTTCACTTTCAGGGCTGTTCTGTAAAAGAAATGGTTTGCAGGGTGGGTGGGGTCTCAGAGGAGGGGGCCTGGGTGACCGGCCCATTTGGTGACAGAAGGCTAGCACAACCAAGGAAGGCAAGCGAGCCGCAGAGATTACAAACCCAGCAATGCAGACGTCGAGATAAAACGGTCGCAAAGTACCAAACTGCCAAGTGGGTTTGATGCCACTTCAGAACATGTGTCCCTTCAGTCCTGGCTGCTCCCTTGAATCCCCAGATAGTGTTACCTGCTCCTACTCTGTGGGCCAAGACCCGTGCAGAGGGAGCTGCCAGGGGAATGCCTCCCTTTTTCTCCAAGAAGCTTGGCTTTATGCAATTAGTCCTTTTCCAACTGGATCTCTCCCATTGCCTCCCTTCTGCTGCCACTGCCTACTCACCGACTTGTGGCGTTTCTTCTTGCTCTTCTTCTTCTGCCTCTTGGCACGCCTCGGGCTGTGCTCTGCGGGAAGACAGGAAGTTGTGTGCAGACAGGGAGATGGGCCATCCCAGCCTTCCCCTGGGATGACCTCAGCCCACTCCCAAGCAGTGATTCCACGGCAGCAGGCCAAGGATCTTGTAGACATCCTGGGACGGTGGCCGAATATTGGGGGATGGAGTGATGCAGATGCTGCCTTATCAATGGATTTTTCTGATCAAATTAAGGAAGAGCAATTTGCACGCTGTGGGAGCTTCCTCATTTTTACAGTCTCAAGAACACACTGCTGAAAGTTGTACTGGTGAAAAGAATTTTAGCCCATCATTTTTTATGAGTTTTAAAACAAGTTAAAATAGGCATGCTGTGACTCCAGTAGTTTTGCCTGGGATGGGGAGGTTTTGTCAAATGGGAGAGCCTGATGAAAATAATGTGTTGTGGGCCCTGCCCCTTTTGGACATCATTCTTGACATTGTGCAGATGTCCCAAATGGATAGAACTCACAGTGTGACACCACAAAGTTTTTGTCATTTGGACAAAAACGACAAGAGCCGCAGACAACTTTCCTAAGCCTGACCTGCCCCTTCGTGTCTTAACTGTCCACAAGTGTTGTGCAAAATGTGAAAACATATCCCCAAAATTTACTCCCTGAACTTTCTCTACATCCACAACATGTTGCTGTGGCCCTTGGAGGCTGAAAAATATATTCATCAAAGACAGAAAGTGCAACTGCTAAGTGACAATAATATTGCCTGTCCTAAACAAGCCAATGCCTGTGGATTTGTTTTTTAGAATTAACATGTTTTTTCCCCCAAATACAAAGCTGGTTTCCTAGTTTCTCATAAGGGCTTCTTTTCTATGGAGCTAAACAGTTTCTCATCCACTCCAAGCCTTACCTGAGTCAGGTGAAGATGAGGCCCCAGAACCTGCGGATTCCGAGTGGTTTCGTTTCTTCCGCTTGGCTGCTCGGTGGGGATGATCTGAGCCCGATTCTGAGCCCTGCAGGAGGAAAAAGGACTCACCAGACAGCTATGGCCAGAGGACGAGCAGAGAGAGCAGGGTGGATAAAAACAGATGATTTTTTTTTTAAGTTTTTTTTTAAGAAAATTAAATCGGATTGTTTTGATTTTTATCAGATTTATTTTAATAAAATGCTTTTGGAGTAGCAATCTATCTAAAGGTAGTTTTCTATTTAAGATACATTAATAATTTAGTTTATTCAGCATGAAACGGAGCTTAGTTATGTGGTATATGTCCTATATTCTGCAATATTTACATTTTTGTAAACTCATTCAATGAACTCAAGCTCTGCAATATTAAAGATTCTAACTACCAGCAAGAATTACATTGAAAGAGCACCTGTCATTTCAGATCCATCAGGGCAGTGCCAGTTATGGGCATCCACTCGCCTGCTGCCTGCCACGTCACTCACCTTGTTGTCTCAGTGTCGCATCACCAGCCATCCCATTAAAGTGAATGGGACTGTTGGTGAGTCAACAGTGGGTCAGAGGAGGAGCTGCTGCAGGACAGAGATGACAGTTGTTGAAAAATTATAATTTAAAGCAACTCGATTTAACTCAAGCCTTTTTACGAGTGATTTTAATCGACTTGATTTAACTCAAATCCACCCTGGGAGAGAGTCACAGGAAAAAGAAATAAGCCAAAGTAAAGATGAAATCTATCGAGGAAGAGGAGCAGGAAAGGATCAGGCCAAGCTGCTGCATTTTTGTGTTTGTAAACAGCACAATCCTAGATCTTGAACCAGCTTATCATTATTCATCCCGTACAACAGCGACCAGATTGCAGAACTCATTGCCACACCAGGCAACCTTCTCATTAAAACACCTCTTCCTAAGCTAATTTCCTCCAACTCTTGTCGGTCCTCAGACAAGGTGTCTTAATTCAAAGCTGGGGAGGTGTTTAAAAGATCCTGATCAAACTTATCAACCCCTGCCAAGTAAGAGATCATCCCTCCTGGAGGTCTAAGGTGGCTTAGACCTCTGGCTTCTTGTCCCTCATCCTACTAAATACCCACCCACCCCCTGAAGGCCCTTGAGTTTTTCTGGCACAGAACGGGCATCTGGCTTAACAGCAGTGAATAGGCTGGAAGAGAAAGCTTTAGAGGAAATGGCAGTTTTGGCAGTTTTAATTTGAAGCTGAAATGCCATTCCCAAAACTGAAAAGCTCAAAAGTGTGAAATGCCCCTTTTTGCATGGAAAATATGTTGTTGAGCATGAATCCAGCCGCCCATGATCAACATTTTTTTTTTATTTGCGCACTCCACTGAGTCTGTCCTCCCCAAATCTCACCGAGGCAGAGTGCTTGCGATGGTGTTTCTTTGGCTTCTTGGCATGCTTCTTGGCCTTTGTGTGGAAATGCTGGCACTCACTCTGGGGAAAAAGAAAGACTGGTTACTTTGAAACGTGGCCTTCCCAGCCACTGTTTTCTCTTCCCCTAAACTCTGCTGAAGATGTGACCTATCCTGGTGACAAAACATTTGGAATCCAACCCACAAGTTCAGAGAACCTCTACCTTCATCCTACGCCAGAGCTACAGCCACCATCACAAACTGTCTTCTCTATGCTCCTTCAACGCAACTCTACTTACTGGTCCCATGGGGTTTCAAGCAGATTCCCTAGCTGGGATTCAACTGCTCTGCCAGGCCCAAGCATGAAACAGGTGCTGCTCACCTCCAGCAACTGCAGGAATTCACGAAAAAGGCGAATCCGTTCCGATTCGAGTGTGATCTGCTCAAACGCAATATTGTTGACAAACTGCTCTCTGACCTGACCAAGAATAAGCAGCACATATCACATCCTTTCCTGGGATATGCAAGATTTTTGGGGGAGATGGGGGGTGTATTGTGGGATTTCCAATCTTACTGATGGCAGGAGGTTCCACCGCTGTATTCAAATACAAACATTTCAAGGGTTAACTAATTGGTGACAGACCTTGGAAGCAACTCCTTCCCAGACCACATGCTGCTAGAAGTTAAAAATTTTCTGTGAGCCCATGCCCCCCCCCCTCCCCAAAAGTGGATGCCTTTGGGCCTAAGCCACTGTTTTGCTACTTGCTCACTGGACCATGGGAGGAGATTTCCAATTTCTCTTAAAAGTTGATTTGGACAGAAGCATCCATTGTTTTGAGACAAAGTTACAAAAATGAGGCTGCCAAGTGTATCCTGGTAGGAATCCTGCCTTCTTAGGCTGGCCTTACTCCACTATGGAGGCACCCAGGAGCAGAGGGGTGGGTTTCTCCAAGGGTGGGAAATGCCCATGTCCTAATGCCAAAAGATACATTCAACAGTTGGGCCGATTGTTCTGTTATTATCTAGGTGTAATCTGCCATCCTCTTCCTTTAGCCTCCATTTGACACTCGGCTGGAAAGCCAGCCCTACAAGGAGCAGAAGATCTCACCTCATCCCAGGCGGTATTGGGCTCCAGGGGAGGAGCTGCCAGACGCAACATGCTCTTGAAAGCGGCCTCCTTCCGCCTCATCTTCCGGGTTTCCTCCTTTTCTCGCTCACGCTCCCGTGCCTCAGCCTTTTCCAGCAGCTGGGGGGCAGGGGTGGAGAGGCAATTGGAGAGAACTTTTACCACAAAGCATTCTTATCGTGAACAGATCTCCTCAGTGGCTCATAACTGCCTCTGATGTCAGAGCTTTATTTTATTTATTAATATCCCGTCTTTATTATTTCTACAAATACCACAAAACTGTGAATAGATCCAACACACCTTCCTCCTATTTTCCCCACAGCAACAACCCTGTGCAGTGAGTTAAGTGGAGAATGAGTGACTGGCCCAAGGTCACCCAGCTGATTTTCATTACAAAGGTGGGAGTAGAACTCAATGTCGCCTGGTTTCTAGCCTGATGATGCCTTATGCATTAGACCAAACTGGCTCTTGTTCACAAACCTGCCCCTCCCTGGATTTGCCTGACCAACTTTTGCAAAAGCAGTCATCACCTTTTTTGTCTGCAGATCACTTACCTGTAAAGAAGACCTTTCTTCCAACTATATTGACCCCTAATGCCCAACTGCCACACTGGGTCCTCAGCCCCAGCATTATGAGACAGAGAAGAGAGATACTCCCAACAAATATTTATTTCAATATGATAGGGGATATGTCTATGGAGATTCCCAGTCATCCATGTCATTGTTGACATGGATGACATGCAAGGTGCTTTTTCAAGAGGCAACTGGACTTCCTTGTTTTTCTTTGGAGACGTTTCACTTCTCCTCCAAGCTTCTTCAGAAGCAAAATGTCTTCAAAGAAAAACAAGGAAGTCCAGTTGCCTCTTGAAAAAGCACCTTTGGGACATGATAGGGGATAGTCACCAAGGTGAAGAAGCATGGGATCCCACCCTACCCCACTCACGCTGTTGAAAGTTAACTTTATGTTGCCAGCATCCAGCGTGGCAGCACGCTTGTCAAAACTGATGACATGAGCGAAGTCCTCAAAGGTTGTATTTACTTCCACACTGAAGCTCCGGTCCTACCAAGGAGAGAAGAAAGGGAAAAAGAGAGATAGAAAAAGGCCACGGTTAAATTCCTTCCTTCAAAACCCTGGTGTTTACTTCCAACATATGCAAAACGAATAAAGACAATCTACGATAGACTTCGATCTTTTTAAGGGTTCTCTGAAAAGATCTTTTCTCTGGATCAGGTAGGGTATGGAACTGCAGCCCAGATCAGCTCCAGTTCCCCTTACCTGCTTTTATTTTAAAGCAGATACAACCATCAGAATGACCTCTGCCCTGTACAAAGGATGTTTCAAAGGCAATGTCTTATGGTTCTCCCAAAAGTGATGATGGCACTGCCAAAGAAGGGCCCCAGCTAACTGGAATCACAGAGTGAGACATAATTCTCTCAAAGGAAATAGCTTTGCATCCAAAAGTATTTCTAGTTCCTATTTTGTTGTTAACCTTCCAGCCGCACCTTGAGAATATCCTTGATTATCTTTTTTTCGTCGTGGAACCGGGCCTTCAGATCTTCAACGTAGAATTTAAAGAGATCGAGCGGGGTGGAGCCTGTGAACAGAAGAACAACAGGAAGTAGCCCATGCATTCATTATCAGCGCTGGGCACAAAGAAGATCCGCCCACCAATTTTTCCAGCAGCTTCCAGAGCTTCTAAGATTTTGGGCCCAGGGGAATATAAGGCCGTCATTTCACTGAAACTAAGCATGATCCATGTTTGGTTGGAAAATTACATCATGTCATCAGTTTAAGTTACAGGATAGAAAGCAGGTTGTGAAGTAGAATAAATGAGCAATACAGGATCAACAATGCTATTTGAAACAAAATAAATTGTCCATGCCTCCTATTCCTCTGTTACTTATCCCCCTTGGAAAGTCAGCAACCAGAAACGCACACCACGATGTGCCCTCAGATGCTCTTTTACTTAGGTCAGAATAGGTGACCTAAATGTCCAATGGATGGATATATGGCCCTTAACGGCCTTGAGGCAAACAGAACATGCTCAGAAATTCCTTATGATGGATACTGCATAGACAATCATGGAAGAACAATGAAATCCCCACAGAGTGACAATGGATTGTGAAAAAAGTCAGAACTGGAAAACTGGCCTGTTGATCAAAGAGAGAGAGAAAAAAAAATTGAGCCTGAAAACCTTATATGGACTTTTTGTTGAAAGAAAAAAAAGATGATTTATCAGCCTAAAGATTAAGATAAGCTTGGATAAAATGAGGGAGCTAAGGGGGAAGAAGGATTACAAAATTACAAAAATTGTAATTTTTACAATTACAAAATTGTTACTACTGAAAACAAGGTTGGAAATCATTATACCTCTTAACCGTATTTCTTTTCTCTTTTTGCTTCTTGCCCTTTTTTATTTTTCCTTTCCTTTTCCCTTTCCCTTTATTTTATGAAAAAAATTTTCTTAATAAGTTTTTAATTAAAAACCTCCTTCTGATGCATATATTTATAATTCAAGGACACATTTGAGGGCTTGCCTGGAAGACAAATCAAAATAGAAAATATTTCTTTTAAGGCAGGATGCATGAAAAATCTTGAAGTAAGGCTTTATAAAACCTTTAGTGAAGCCCCTGACTCAACCAGCCTTCTTGGTTCATGGAGTTTAATCCCTGGATTCAGATCCAGTTTCAGCTTTTCCAATGGGAAGATTTCAAGTTTATTAAATCTAAGTGTGACATTTCAAGTCATCCCAAACACCACCTGGGGGGATGGACCATTTGATCCATGCCCATAATTTGGGAAACACCTTTTCTGGAGGGAGGGAGGGAGGGAAGGAGGGAGGGAGAGATTCCTGCCTGAAGCTGCTTACCAGGCTGGCCCAACATGTTGGCAAAGCGTCGGTCGGTGCTGAGGGAGGGATACAGCTCCATCCAAGTGGACATGGAGTGAAGGCGCCCGTTTTCGTGAAGCTCGTCCAAGAAGGCCTGAGCAAGAAGCAGCCTGGTTATTCTACGATAGAGCGAGAGAGATCAAGGAGTCAGCCCCTCCCCCAGTCACAGGCCCTGCCAGGGAGGCCATGTGCCCCAAAGCAGGCCCTGAAGCCCACCTCCCTCTGCCCTGACAGAGAGGTTTCTTCAAGACTTTCTTCCTTTTACCCTTCCAACGCTCATCTGGAAACTCAAACATTTCAGATACAACAGAGCACTGCATATACAGGATAAAGAGAGGAAGACAAAAGCAGGAACCACTGGGAAGAACTGCAAAATTTGACTTGAGAAGTACAAGATTTAAAAAAGCGAGTGTCAGAAATTTGCCTCCGATTCCTGGGAAAATTACACTTCTGGGTTCCAGCCTCTTTATCATACTTCCCTGGAGACTTCTGGACAATTATCGTGCAATTTTTGCCTCACAGTTTGCTGTTTTCCAGAGTGTCCAGACAATGCCATGAGCACAGAACCCATATTTTCACATTGATACATCTGCCATGTTCTACCCTGATTTGAAGTACAGGTAGTCCTCCACAATTAAACCCCAAATTTTCATTGCTAAGCAAAACATTTGTTAAGTCAGTTTTGCCCCCACTTTACGACCTTTCTTGCCATAGTTATTAAGTGAATCCCTGCAGTTGTTAAGTTAGTAACACTGTTGTTAACTGAATCCAGCTTCCCCACTGACTCTGCTCGTCAGGTCACAAAAAGCGAACACATGACCCTGGAATACTGCAACCGTCATGAATATGAACCAGTTGCCAAGCATCCAAATTTTGATCATGTGACCACGGGGATGCTACAATGGTCATAAGTGTGAAAAATGATTATGAGTTCCTTTTTCAATGTCTTGTTCAGTAAATTCAAACATTCACAGAATGAAGATTTGTCAGTGGACGACTACCTGCGAGTAAAAGAATACAAGGGAAACTGTCATGCAGCATTCCAGAAGGCACAAAAAAATGTGAGAAAATAAGAATGATGAGGTGTACTGGAATGATCACCCCATAAAACAGGGGTGTCAAACTCAAGGCCCAGGAGCCAGATCCGGCCCACGGAATACTTAGATCTGGCCTGCAGGGTTGCCTTGGAAACAACAAAGGACTGGCCCACGGTGCTTCTGGCAGTGAAAACGGAGCTCAGGAGCCTATTTTGGCCAGCAGAGCGCTTGGGCCACCACTACCGCCCCCGAGGTCAAACACAACCCTGATGCAGCCCTCAATTAAATTGAGTTTGACACCCCTGCCATAGAAAAATGAAGTGACTCTTTACCACAAGAACACTCAGCCAGTGTGGCCAACAAATAAGCTGCTGTTCAGGGGTATCTAGAGCAGACATGGGCATTTTATGACATTACAGAGGGTAGTGAGCACAGCACAAAATATCATGGCTGTTCCCTGACATCACCAGATGACCTCGCTAGGGCTCACTGCCTTAAAAGAGTGAGGAAAATTCTCAGGGACGACTCACATTCCGGTCAGCACTTCTTCTTCACTCACCTAACCATCAGGTAGGAAATATAGAAGCATAGCCAGCCGCACCAACAGGCTGAAGAACAGTTTCTACCCGTGGGCTGTCAGACTTCTGAACGGAAAATAACTTCATGTCAACATAGTATGCTAGACTTGCAGGGTCGGCGTGTTGTATCACAAGGTCACACTGTGTAATAAAACTGGAACTGGGTTCGGGACTTCTGTCCTCACTGTGAGTTGTGTTGGGTGTGTGTGGGGACAAAGGGAGTCTCAGCCAATCTCAGTATACACATGTTGTACACTGACAATAAAGGTAATAATACTACGGCCCTTTGGCTGTCCCTGTCCAGCCCATGTGAGATCGGAAATTAGAAATCAAATGTAAATAAGGACACTCTATGAGACTCCATATTTTCAGTCTTATTGTAACATGTAAATTCTTACCAGTATAGCAGCTAATCAAAACCATAGAATTTGGTGCTTTTTATAAAGTGATAAAATGAATATTGAGTAAAGTTAAGTTCAGCCGGTTGGTTCAGCCCTCCGCAACAGTCCCAGTTTCTCATGTGGCCTCTTGGAAAAATTAACTGGCCACCCCTGATTTACAGGGTCACACTTGTCTCCCTTTATTGTATCACTTGTGGTGCTCTCTTGGGGTTTTTATGTTCTTCCAAAATCCAAGTAATCCTCACACTGGAGCCTAGCTGGGCTCCTTTTGTTTCTCCTCCCTTAAATAAAAGCAACATGTTTTCCCAATTTCTTCTGGTGCTTCCCCCTGCCCTTTCTCATTTGAAGTAAACAACTGGGGGGGGGGAATGGATTGAACGAGACTCTGCAAATATTGGGCGAAAGGAATAGGGGCATTCTGCAGTAACAGTTCAGGTCTCTGAAATTGATTAGGAAAATGCAAGAAAGTTTCCTTACAGGGAGTATAAAATGGGCATCAGGATTTATGGTTCCATCTTTAACTATTTATCAGAAGCAAGAAAGTACTCTACAGGTAGTCCTCAACTTACAGCAGTTCAATTAGTGACTATTCAAAGTTATAACAGCACTGAAAAAAGTGAATTATGATCATTTTTCACACTTATGACAGTTGAGCATCCCCATGGTCACCTGATCAAAATTCAGATGCTTGACAACTGACTCATATTTATGATAGTTGCAGAGTCCCGGGGTTATGTGATCACTTTTTGCAACCTTCTGACCAGTAAAGTCAATGGGAAAACCAGGATCCGTGTCACTAAATCACAAACTAAAATTATTCATTTAACAAGTGTTAGCAAAAAAAAGTTGTACGCTGGGGACAAAATTCATCAAAGAAATGTTTCCCTTAGCAACAGGAATTTTAGGCTTCATTGCGGTCGTAAGTCGAGGAATACCTGTATTTGACTGTAAATGAAAAAACAAAACATATACAAAACACAATTTGTAATAAAGGGAGGCAGTATTTTCAATGAGTGTAAAAAGTCAGCACAGGGGAAGAGGACATGCTACCCCTGCTGCAAATGTGTGGGAAGGTCCATGAACAAGAAACTGAGAATCTCTGAAGTAGTATTTCCCAACTTGGGAATTTTAAATAAATATGGATTTCAAACTGCTGGAATTTTCCAAGCAGTCATTGATGGCTGGGGAATTCTGAGAATTGAAATCCGCCACTTTTTAAAAGTTCCCAAGGAGACTTGGGAAATATTGCTTTGAAGGGTTGAAAGTCAATGGGAATTCCTTTTAACTATGACAGAAAAGCAGTAACTGGAAATTATATGAGCCTTCTATCACTAATGGCTTGATTTTATTCAAAAGCTGAAGACAGCCAACATTGTTAGGAAATTACATTCTAGTATATCCAGTCCTTTTTTGTATTCATAATCAAATAATTAGCTAGCTAGAAACAGGCCAAAACAAAATAGTGATGAGTTATGTGAAATTAAAATGAAAAATGACTTTTTCTTTCCCGGTTTGTGGAAATTTTGATCTATTTATATTCAGGTAATGGACAATAGAAACACTAAATGATATAGCATAATCTTCATCAGAGCAGCTTGTTCAACGTAATGCTCTTCAAATGTGTTGGATGAAGGGCACTAGAATTCCCAGCTACCATGACATTTGGGAAGTCTGAAATTTACCAAGCACTAGGATGAAAAAGACTGGACTAGTCTATTTACCATTTAACCAATATAGATTGTGACAGCAATAAAAGGATTTTCCTATAATTTGTTACCTGACTCTTTTAATTAGGTTTTCCCAATTTAGATGCCCTTCTGATGCACAGATTCAAACCCTGGAATTTCTCAGTTTGCCTTGGTGTTTGTGGGCGTAGTGGAAGTATAAATCCCCAATTTTTCTTCCTCTCTGGTTGGAGATTCTGGAAGTTGGAAATCCAACAGACTTCTACAGTGCTAAAATAGGGAAGGCTATTCTATGGCAAATACAATAATCCAGACTTCTACAGAAGTGATGGATTACAATATCAGGTCTGGGAAAAGCTGGCATCAGTCAGTTCAGCTACTGAAAAAGGCAGATGTTAAAATGAGCTATTTCTTTAAAAAGCAGCAGGCAGCACCAAACTGGCACAGTGAAGGGTATAACTTCAAGAAAATGTCAGTGTTTCTCCACCATGTCCACTTTCAGATGTATGGACAATTTCCCAAATTCTCAGCAATTGCTGAAATTTCTCAGGTAATGTGGTCATTGCTGAGAATTCTGCAAGTTGACTTCACCTTTGGATCCCAGCAGCTTGAAGATCACCTCTAATTCTTTCAAGTGCTAATGACCAGAATCTACAAAGCATGGAATTCTTGCCAAAGTTCTTGCTCTGCAAGGCAAATCACACTCGTCTTTCCAAAAATTCCCCGGCAAAAGCCTCCTTGGCTCATGGCTGTGATTGCAAATACCTGGAAGGCTTCCCTGTTCTTCCGCTGCTGACGCCTCTCCCGTAATCGACCCCGTTCACGCTCCTCCTCTTCCTCCCTCTCCAACGTCCGGATGTGTTCCTCAAAGCAGATTAAGGCATCCTCCTTGTCCATGTCTGAAAGAGGGAAAGTTGGGAGCAGGCCAGGCTGAGCTAAGTGATAAAACCATGGTGACACGGGAGGAAAAATACAAGTTTATTCTGTTATGAGGTGACAGGCACAGACAAAGGGGAAGAGAGCCTAAAGAAAGTCCCCTATGAATGCTTGCTGCTCTAACCTCTAACCTTGCTGCTCTAACTTGCATGCCTGCTCTAACCATGGAGAGCTGTAGCTGTCCTATCTAAGATGGGAAGTTGTGGCCCAACCTGTCACCAGGGCAGCAGACAGGCCAAGTGTTTGAAATGTTAGGACAGCTTGTTATACTTCTAGCTTTTGTGACTTCTAGAAGGTAGCAATTAGATTACGCTGCCCAAATAAATAACCTACATTATGGCTTGAAGATGTGAATATATGGTTCCCATAGCATGTGAAGACAAGAGTTAGAAAGATGAAAGTAGGAGGAAGGGGTAATGAGATGGCAGATGACTCACTTTGCAAGTCTTCGTCTTCGGCAAAGCTGGGGTTGTCCATGAGGTACTGCTGGGCTTCAGACCAAGTGGTCTGGAAGCTGACACGGCTCATGCTATCCAGGATCCTCTTCAGAGCTTGAATGTTCCTTTTGCGGAGTTGCTTGGCATGCTCCTGGGTGGAAGAGAAGGGGCACCATTAATGCTAGGACTGTGGGTTTCTGCTTGGAGGTGTAGGAATGAAGGAATGAAAGTGTCAGGATGTCACAGCGCAAACCTCAATCTTTTTGTAAGTCAGGTCTCACATACACATATATGTAAGGGACGGGGTTTTTATCAAAACAACCTTGCAATTCAGATGAAACTGTGGATTGGACTTTCTGTGGATGTTGGTGGCTAGTATTTATCTCAGTAATCTTGGATTCTGATCTCAATTTCTGAGAGTAAGTATCAAGATGAGTTTTTCCACTGTTACTCAGGAAGGAAGGCTATGGGGGAAGGGTGAGGCCTGTACTTTTGTTGTTGTTGCTGTTGCTATCAAGAACTACTGCCCTTGCCCCATTCTTGACATACCTTCTCTTTCTTGGCCAGAAAAAAAAGAACGTCATCATAGATCTCCTTGCGATCCCTTTCAGGCACCAGAGCCCACACTTCTAGCTCACCAAACATTTGCTCAGCTTTTCTGAGGAGGGAAATAGAAAAGAAAATTGGAGATGGAGGGTAGGGTGACAACCCTCAAGGGAGGATAAATAAAGATGTATGAAGGAAGGCTCAGCCAATCTCATTGTACACATGTTGTACTCTACCATAAAGGTAATAATAATCAAGGACAACCTAGCAAGCAGAGTGAGGTGCTCAGGGACATCCATGCTTGGAAGAACCAAGCAACAGTCCCACTACTTTGATCTGGTGAGGACAGAGATTTGGCAACAGAAAAAAACAAGAGGGACACCTATAACAGAAACCTCTTATTTCATGCCTGAACAAGGGAAAATGGACTGCTTAGCATAGCCAAGGTAACATCCTCTTTTCTGGTCTTCAAACTGCAACCTTTTCAGCATTTACATCTCTCATTCTAGCCTACTGGAAATCCAGCAATAAATTCTAGGTTCATTACTGGAAAATGAAGCTTCCTGTTCCCTAAAGTGCTAAATCTCTGCCAGGTTCAGATGTGCAACCTTACAAAATTAATCATCATTACAGTTGATGCTATTCAAGGAACTGGGCCAGCCACACCTAACCTATTTATTTCCTTCGAAGGATTCTTCAAGACCTAGCCAGGAAGACACCAGTTCTCTTAGCAATCTCTAAAACGGTTTTGAGAGAACCATCCAGGCTCCCAAACTTCCCTCGCTGAGTTGTTCCACCAAGCATCCTGATCCTTGTGTACCTGTAGCGGGTGGTAGAATTCATTTTGTTGTGTTCTTCCAAGAAGCGCTGCAGTTCTTCCTTTGCCTCCTTGGCCCGCAGCCGGGCCTCTTCTTTTTCTTCCTTGTCCCGTTGAGCCTTGTAGGCATTGAATGCCTGCTTCTTCTCATTTAGCTTGGGCAAAGCACTGGGACACACACAAGCCAGAGGTCAAGAGTTAGCTCACATGGGCAACAGGCAAAGAAAAACAGGGGACCCGAAGTTCTAGTACCCTGAGTAAATGAGGTAGATGGGCAGGGCACTGCAACTGAGTTCTCTCTGTAGGGCTTTCAGCATACAGGTCTGCAACTTGGACTCATTGTCTGACAAGGGAGGAAGGGAACTAGATGCATCCACCCAGGATCATACCTGAAACGGGGTTCACTGCTAATAAGCTTCATGGCCTGTTCCCAGGATGCACTCGCTGGAACGCCCTAAAGCCAGAAAATGGGGTATTTCAATCAAGCTGTACCATCTTCTGCTCTTGGATTGCAGCGGTTAGGCCTGTATTGCCTTCTTTGGCAGGCTCCTTCTTTTAAATCCATATTTTTAAAACAAATACAAGAATCAGGGTATAACAAGCTTGGTGTTTTGATTTTCTTCTGCTTGAACGGGTCTCAATGGAAAGCACTCGGGACACAAAACTTTTCACCATTTTCTGGGCAAGCTAAGCGACAGGCATAAAAGAAATGTTATCTCAAAAGGCTCTTTAACTCCTTGTTCTCCTTTCCCTTCTGCAATTATTACCTTCTCTTTGAGCAGCTCCTTAAAAGCTTGTTTGGCTTCCTCTTTGTTGCTCCAGGCACTGCCACTGCCACGATCTTCTTCATCTCTCTGCAGGGGATCACAACTGCCCAAGGAAAAGCAAAGCATTTGGACAAAACGTGAAGTAAAGCTTAAGAGGCTTAAGAATTCAGCCTATGGATGCTAGGAATTCCAGGTGGATCGTGTGGCCTTCCACAGATAAATGGGCAGATGAACAGAGGGGAGTTCCATCTCTCTTTCTCTTCCTGTCATTCTATTTGTCCTGCAGCCCCCAGTTTGAAAGCCTTAGGCAGGCTTAGTGTGGCATTCCTCAATCTGACGTTTTCCTGATTGGCTGGAGTAAAGATGCCACTATCTGCTGGACCAGTACCTCTCAACCTTGGCAACTCTAAAGAAATGTGAACTTCAACTCCCAGAATTTTACATACATTTTACATGTGCGATACAGGTAGTCCTCCACTTATGACCATAATTTATGTTGTTAAGGGAGGCATCTGTTAAGTGAGGTTTGCCCCATTTTACAACCTTTCTTGCCACAAGTGAATCACTGCAGTTGTTAAGTCACATGGTTGTTAAGTGAACCTGGCTTCCCCAGTGACTTTGCTTGTCAGAAGGTCGCAAAAGGGGGTCACGTGACCCCAGGACACTGCAACTGTCATAAGTATGAATCAGTTGATGAGTATCTGAATTATGATCACATCACCAGCAATAAATAGGGATAGGGATGCTGCAACGGTCGTAAGGGTGAAAAATGCTCAGAAGTCACTTTTTTCAGTGCCGTTGTATCTTTGAATGGTCACTAAATGGACTGTTGTAAGTAGAGGAGTTACAACTGTATTTCTATGACCTATTTTATACCTTTTAACCTGTTCAGTGTTGAATGTTATGTGTCTATAACTTGAAGGTGCTTCTGACACAGATGAAGAAAAAACTCCTAGAATTCCTCATCCAGGCTGGATAATTCTGGGAATTGAAGTCCACAGATCTTAAGAGTGTCTTAAGATTGAGAAACATTGTGTTAGAAAGCTGGCTCTAGATCAACAACTTCCCTCTGCTGTCCCCTCCTCTTGAATTACCTGCTTGTGACCTCCTCCTCAACAGCAGCTGGGACTCCCTCAGTCCCTGGGGTCTCTTCGACACCCGCAGTGCCTTCTGTGTCTGAGGTGGCCACGGAAGACGGGGTGGGACTGGCAGGGCCCGACAATGGTGGCTCTGATTGCTGAGGTAGCTGTTGCCTCCTGGGAAGGAAGAAGATGGCAGCTATGAATATTTTGCAGCAGAACAATACAAGCCCAATTTACTGCACAGTTTAGAGAATTTCCCACACAATGGATTCCAGAGAGAAGGGACATCGGACCAGCCTCAACCAGTCCTAACCCCACTCAGCCCTTTTTTGGGTTCTGTGTTTCCATGAGCATTTTTCGATTTCTTGCCACCATCAAGTAGAATCAGAAACAGAAATTTTATTTGCAAGCAAAATGGCAAAGCTCAGGTTTTCTGAAGGTTTTGTGACCCAGATGCCAGGTTCAGCAGATCTTCCAGAAAGATGAGTCAACATCTAGGAGAGGCTTGGAAGAAAAAGGAAGACCCCTGCCCTGCCACTGCTCACTCCATGCCCATCTCTCATGGGACAATCCCTGCTGGGTGGGCCTGTCTTTTCTCCTGCCCAGCCAGTTCTTTGAGCTCTTCTTGATGCAATCTGCTTCCAGGAACTTACTCTGCTTCCTCCTCTTCCTCCTTGATCAATGCTGAAGAACAGAAACAGGAAAAGGTTATCAAAGGAAGATTGTGGGAAGCAGGACCCCACCCTATATTTGATCCTGGAGACCTTCACCTTCAATGTCATCCAGCTCTCGTGGCCTGGTCCAGCGTGACTCTTTGCTCTGAGTATTGTAATAATAGGATTTCCCAGTTTCTGAGCGATATTCACGCCAAGGACAGTGTGACAGCAAGATCTGCAGAGGAAAAAAAAGACAGTCTTATTAAATGTATAGTGTGTGTGTGTGTGTGAGAGAGAGAGAGAGAGAGGGAGGGAGGGAGGGAGGGAGGGGGGGGAGAGAGGGGGAGAGAAAGAGTGAGTTGTGGGGTAAAGATCCAGAACTTTTTATCCTTTTCTGAAAAATTATGCACTGACAGACCAATCTGTAGCTATAATCAAGCTTGCCTGTCTCAGTTAATGAACTGATTCCTTTTCTGCATTCATACAATACCCTTAAATTAATCTGAAATATTTAATCACAAAAGCCTTCTTTTCTATTAGCCCCGACATGGTTGTGAAGCCAAAAGCTACAGTTATATCCTGTGTCTAAAAAAGCATTTGGTTGTCTGCTTGGGAAATTGAATTTTGAGTGAGAACCAGTGTGGTTTCTTATTAAAGGGTTAATTACACCTATACTAAGGGGTTATTTTGCGAACGGCCACATGATTTTGTTTTCATTTAATAATTCAACAATTCTTTCCTCACTTAGAGATAAGGCTCCTGACGGACTTCTTCAAAAGCATCTATCTGGCTCACATCCAGCCGATGGAAGCAAATCCTGTAGTCAACAAATTCTCCCAGATTCCACGGAATAATCTGAGATAATTTGATGGACCTGGTTAGACTTGAAAGAGATCCTAACCCAATCAATTGCTGAATACAGGAATGTTGGAATTACAATTTCCCTACCAGATGGCCATCCAGCTTCCACAATGAAGTAGAGTCTGTTCCATGTAGATACAACTCTTTGCTGGTAGAAAATTTCTCCCAAACATCGGTTGAGATCAGCCCCCTCCTACCTGCCGGTTCTTGCCCTATGTTCTGGAAGGGACCATAAGCCTCTTCAATCTTTAATCATTTGTATCCCATATCCCTAAATCTTCTCCATGCTATGCACACTTCCTCTGAGTGCCTGTTTTACAGTTCCTTATCAGCCTGATCATCTCCTGTGTTTATATTCCAGGAATTCTTAGGATTATGACTCCAAACCTACTTTTTAGGAGAAAAACCAGATGGGATTGCTGCCTGGGATGGCTGACTTTCACTTACCAGAGACCCAATACATGTTAACAAGGGGCGGGGGGGAGGAAATCAAAGTCTAAGTTGCTCCAGCAACCAAGCGTAGGAACAACTCTCACCTCTGCCTTAGACTTGAGTTCATCTGGCTTTTCCCAACTTGATTGTTTGGTTTCAGCATTATAATAATAGATCCGCCCATCAGGGGCTTTATGCTCACTCCATGCTGGCTTCTGTAAAGAAAATTCAAACCAAACCAAATCAAGCTGAGATCCAGTTCGGCAAATATCCACAATCATCCCTACACACACACACACACACACACACACCCTGCATCCCAAGCAGACACAGATTCAGAGAAGAGAAACCATTATTCTGTGAATCACTTCCAAAGAAAGCACAAAAATAAAAAGGCAGTTTTGTAGCTTTTAGGAAGTTGTGTTAGCAACATCTAAAGAAAATCTCCTGGGGGAGGGGGACATTTAGGGAAGATTAATAAGAAACGTTTCCCACTGTCAAAATACAAAGGTGGAAAAGTCAGCATCCAGATCTTTCTAGAAGAGGCAGTAAAATCATGAAGAACGCAACAGCAACCATATGAACAGAGGTGGGCTGCTGCCGGTTTGGACCGGTTCGCCTGTACCGGTAGTACCTACCACCTGCTGGGCCTGCCCACCTGCCTTGGTGCTATCCCATCCTATATATCTCACTCTCTGCTCACTCGCCCCACCCACGCAACCAAGCTGATTTCTGCTCCTCACCCGCTCTACTCACCCACACCTGCCCGAGGTGTGCTGGAAGACATGCACATGAAATCGCCATGTGTTTGAAGCCACGCGCAAGCTGCACACTCACATTTTTGGTTCTGCACTAGGTGAACTGGTTGTTAAATTACGCGAAGCCCACCTCTGCGTATGAATACTCTAGATCTAGACTGATTATACTTAGGTCTTCGTTTTCTGTGGGCACTGAAACAAGACCCTACTCCAATTTTACCCTGTCAATAACCCTGTGAGATATAGGCTGGGCTGGGCTGGGCTGGGCTGAGAAATAATGACTGGGCCCAAGTCATCCAGAGAACTTTTATGCTTCAAAATGGAGCTGAACCTAACCCAACACCGCATCCTCTATTCTTTGTGATTCTCTTGATCTTATTCTGCAAAAGGTACGTAAGTTGGATTTGGGGTATGAATTATGAGTTAATTTCTGCCCAGAAAATAAACTCACAAGGTTTTCCATCCCCTTTTGTAAATTATGCTATTTGCAAAATGCTTCTTCTAGCTTTCCTTTTCCTTTATCCACTGAAGTCCTTTGCATTCATCTAGTGTTCACATACACTTTCACTTTTTTCCTTAGGCCTTGTAAGGCACTTCATTTATTCTCTTGGAGAGAAAGGGTAGCCTTTTTTTCCCTGAACATCAAATATTACAGAAGCAGCATGGGAAAACCAGGCAAAGAATTAAGACTACACTGTTTGAGATAAAACACTAACATAGTTAGGAGACTCTCTCCAGATGTTCATCTATGCCAGTCATGATCACTAGCACAAAACGGTGGAGCTCTTTATCTCTTTGGTGCACCTTCTGTGAACCATTTTTGGATCAGTGGAATGCCAACATGCAACCCTGTTTTGCTTCCTGGAACAAAAAGAAATGACATCAAGAAACCTGATGCCTTTTCTCCACTGAGACATTTTTTGTTGTCCTTTCGTCCTGTATTACCTTTCGTCCTGTATCCAGCACTGGAGAGCCACCAAGAATTACATTTTGTTGAACTGCACCTGTCAGGGGGTTGGGGATCTGAAATTTAAAGCAACATTTAAATTTAAAGCAGAAGAGGAGAGAAAAAATAAAACAAATCCCTGGATATAGGGGGGAGGAAGGAGAAACAAAGGAGGAAAAGACATTTGTTTGTTTTTCATCCATTCATTTAAAAAATGGATTGGCCACCCGCCTTACCTCAAGATAATTCTGTTTTAGTGCTTAATCTTATAGCTCTACCAGTCATCCTCCCCTAATTCGATAACACCTTTACATCTGCTATCCCACCTGGCATGCTCTTCATCCTCAACCCCCACAACTAAGGGCCATGCCTCTTGGAACAGTGGCAAAAGGCAAAAAAGAAAGCTTAGATTATGAGAAAGACAGAAAGGCTAGATCAAAACCACAAAGAGTACCAACATATCCATAGTATCTCTACCAAAAACATAATTTAGGACTTTCCTTCTTCCAGCCATCTTCAATTGTAGGTGAATAGTTCAACCTGCCCTTGCTTTTGGTTTTAAGTAGGTTGTTTAAAGGTTAGCTTTAGAGAATAGATGAGGTCAATAAATACTTGGGGCTTATGGTATTGGGCGAACCCAATCAATTTCAAACAAAGTTAAGCAAACTACACTTTGATATTTTCCTAGGAAAATAAAAAATAGAAGCTACCCCATACTTTGAAGAGCTATGTGTTATTTTGAAAACCCCATGATGCATTTAATTCCTTACATAATTCCTTCATTCCACATCTAGGGAAGAATTTTTCCAGATACTCACCACGGGTGCTGCTTGGGTCACTGTGGCTAGAAAATAAGAAGAGAGCTTAGAAAAGTGGAACAGATGTGGTCAGGGATCACTCATAGAAGAGACCCTACTGTCCTGCAGAGAAGCAACAGGTGCCAGGGACAGCAAATACAGCAAACATAAGATCTTAAGATGAACTTGTTGGGTCAGGCCAATGGCCTACTTAGTCCAACGTTTTGGTCCAGAAAAGCCAAGCTGAAGCCTCTCAGAAGCAAGGGTTCACTGGGTCTTTATGAGAGGTAATTAGGATGGTTTGCTTGGAATGAAAGAGGATGATATATCTTGGAATTTACAGTCTTCTTGACACAAAATACAAACTAGAGAGAGAAAAATGCAGCTGCAATAAAGAACCAGTTTTTGCCAGTACCTACCTCTCTTCTCCTTTCAGAACTTTAAAAGATGTACAAGGGGGAGAAACTCAATTGATGCAGCCTAGCAAGGGCAATACTTGTGGATATTCAGTCAAGTATGCAAACATAAAAAGCCCCAAATTTCTATTGCTGGGGAAAACCTGTATACCAGATTTAATAAGCATCTCTTGAGCTAGATCACACCAAAGCTATATTTAAATGCATCCCTGAAGATACTCACTATTGGATAGGTCAGTAACAGGAGCTGCCTGTCAAAGAAAAAAGTCAAATCAGATCAAGCAGCTTCAACCTATTTTTTCTTTTTCTTATCTTTCCTTTAATTTTTATACTAGTGCTGACCATGTTCAATCTTGCTCTATTGCCCTTTGATTTATTTATTCATGTTAACCTTAAAGAACTAAAGTAATGTTTTATGTCAATTTGTTGGTTAACTTTATTATGGCCACTCATCAGCATTTTATGCAATTATAGAATGTTAGAAAGTACACATTAGAAGTTTCTTAAAATCAACAGAAATAAATGAAAGAATTTAGTACAATATCATAATGGGGGGGGATTAAGACACCTAATATTGAAACTAAAGAACTATTTTTTTCATCAAAACAAATTAACTAATTAAGGAACCTAAATAGTAGAAGTAAAATCTAATTTTTACAGCAACAATAATATATTTATGAGATTGCAAGCTGAGATCTCAAGTACCTTACAATTAAAAGCTCAATAAAAATCAATAGAGAAAATAAATATTTGGAGAAAGGACAACTCCCACCAATTTCAACAATCCCTCATGAGTCAAGGGGAATACAAAATACACCTTGGCCTATTGCCGTTTTGGAAAGCCAAATTTTCAGTGCATTTTTTAGAGTACAGCAGGAATGAAGTCAGAGACCTCTGGAAGGATGGTACACTGGAATGAATGCATGAATGAATAAACAAACGAATGAATGACAAAGAAAATATCAAGTCAATCTCTCTTCAAGCTGTTTGGAGGATTTTGGACTCAGAATTCATAAAAGACAGATGGGATCTTTCATCATTCTCTCCATGGTCCAGGCTAGGGCTTTTGGGTATTGTGGTTTTGCAACAACTGGAGGACCATAATCCTAGTGCATGCCTGTTTCCTACCAAGTTCAAGTGATGCTAAAGCCCAATCAGCTTTGCTTACTTCTCTGCACTGAACTCCATACTTTGTTCACTTCATCATCCATCAACCAAAGTATGGTCAACCAAGTGGTTAAAGAACATCATATATCTGTTGCCAAATGAAAGAGGCAGCCCTGTTATGAAGGCCATTGAAGTATGTATGCAAGCTCTTGTGCCACACCCTATTCTAATTCCCTGAATCACTGTCCTTTCTGACACTCACTCCTCCTCCAGAAACAGGAACAGGCCCAGCTGGCATCCCTGGCATGATCATCCCAGGCAGCATTGGTGGCACCATTGTGGGCATCTGGAGACAAAAGAAAACACCAAGCCATTATACTTATTGCAAACTGGAGAACAAAAGGCAAAGAAAAACATGAACCAGCACTACCTGACCCAGGGGCAGTGGTCCAGGCATAGGTGGAATCATAGGGGGAGGTGGCATCATGCCGGGGGGCATAGGAGGCATAGGAGGTGGCCGTGGTCCCATTGGGGGCAATCCCATGGGTGGAAATGGTGGTGGGATCCCAGGAGGAGGCATCTAAGAAGAAGAAAAGAAACACATATGCCTATGTCCAAAGCAGAATATACTCTGGACCAACCACAGACTAAGTCTCAATCCAGCAGCATCATACTTCAAGAAAGAAAGGATGCTGGTATGCCTAATATCACATTTTTATAATCCTGCCTCAGTTATGTGGAAGCTTAGAAAATGATCTCAAAGCTACAATTTATCTTTATGAGCTAATCTGTAAATCATGGCCACTTAAATTGATGGAATGGATTAAACTGACGTAGGCTGCATCACAGTAATTAATGCCCCAGTGCATACACATATTTTGTTTGCTTCCCTTCCATCTGATGAATTTAGATCACAAATTAAATAATTTCACTGAAAATAAAGAATAAAACAATCAAATGAAATCCCCAAATTGTCATAGGAAGAATGAGTTTTTGTAATAATTAAGAATTGGGTTTTAGTTTTGAGGTAGCCCTCTAATTTCACATTTCATATTTTTTTTTTAGCTTGGTTATTTTCATTTTATAACAGCACCTACAAAATATAGAAAAAATTGATTTGGCGTTTTCCAAACATAGCAGAAGCAATTTCTGATCCAACTTCAGGTGCAGAAGCCATGAGCTTTCAACTCCCAAAACTGGAACCAACTTCAGGTTTGCTCCCATTTCTCTAGGCATTGCAATCATAACATAGAATAGACCAAGGACACATCTCTTATTTCCATAAAAACATTTAGGATACTGTTAAATACATCTTGCATTATGGTGAACTTACAAATGGAGGGGGTAGAATTGGTGGTGGCGGCCGTGGGGCAGAAGGAAAAGGAACTGGCTGCCCAGGACTGCTTGAATCTGGAGTTGACTGCAAGCATAAATACATAATAAAAATAAGAGTGGAGGTGGAAGGGAAGAATAATGAATGAGTTAAGAAAGGCAAAGGCAACTGAGATGTAAAACACTGGATGTTGGATTTGAGTAAATGCAAGTCTCCATTTAGCCCTGAAGTTGACTGATGCTTGGAAGATATTTCATTCTTGATGAGAATGAAGAGAGCTGTAGTTCAGCTGCCTGGAAGGAATCAGGTTGGGGAAAGCAAAGCTAAATATTTTTTTTTTAAAAACCAAACCTTAAATGCTTTGGCAAGACTATAGTGAAACACAGTGGTACCTCATCATTAATTTGTTCAGGGAGGCTCAATGAGTACCAAAACCGGTGCGTACCAATCAAATTTTCCCCACAAGAAATAATGTAATGAGTCACAAGGCAGCTGACAATGACAAGTTCTAGCTTGTGCGTTGAGGACCAAATGAACCACAAATACTGGGACAAAATTTTCAGATTGGGTTCCAAATTCAGTGAGTTTCAAAGCAGTTGAGTACCAAGGTACTGCTGCATTCAAAAACATTGAATTCAACCAGCCTGTATCCAGGAATTCTATTGACAGGAACATCAAGAGACCAATTACGCCAATTCAGATTTCTAGCGCAGATGGATGGTAGTGTTTGGTAAGGATTCTACGCCCACTTGTGTTCCTCCAGTATTTATTCCCCAAATACTGAAATTAACATCAACCCCGTGGAGCTAAGGAGAAAAATTAACAGGAAAAATTGCTCTCTAAATTGCTGTTCTCGAGTGCAAAGTATGAATACAAATTGATATTTAAATCCTGGATCAGATCACAACTCCACCTGGTCAAGTATCCTGCAACTTTCAGTGACTTGACAAAAAGCTTCAAAAATGGACATATAGTCTCCCTTGGCCTGGCAACCATGCTTCCTTTCTACTGAAGAACCTCTTAGCTCTTATGAGTAACAGACACTGGTATATCTTTTTCTCCCTCTTATTTTTATGTGCCTATCAACCCACACACTGCATTGACTAAAGCTGACAAGAATTATAGCTCAACCTTGTCAAGCACTGCCAGTTCCCTGCCCCATCTCTTAAACACAAATAAAATCATATAAACATGAGTATCTCTATAACTCATAGAAGTACCGGAACATTCTTTGGAATCTAAATTAGGGGATAATGCCTTCATTCTGCCATTTTCCTAAACCTAGTGCCCAGTGAGTTATTTCAAGTTCTCATGTTTCATTTGACAAACCTGCCCTTCAGATATCTCAGTTGCAATTCCATACTCAATAAATGCCCTTGGTGGCTCATCTTAGGGACACTGCAGTCCAACATCTGGGAGGCCCAGATTTCCCACTTCTTGTTCAGGTGACTTCATGAGAAAAGAAATGTATACACCTGTCCCATTATTCCACTCCTTGGGCATTTTGTTCATGACTGCACATTTGGGTACAGTACTAAGTCTTCCCTGGATAAGTCAAGGTGCTGTCTTAGGAAAAAGCTGGTTGTTTTTGCTTGAAAGGTGCTGTCTTCTATAAAGGTGGTATATCACCTTTAGGTGATGTATACACCTCTATAAAGGTGATGTGTCAGTAAAACTTAGAAAACTGCCTTATGGTGGCTTAGATTCTTGGACCTTCTAGCCAATTTATCATTTTTTCCTGCTTTACTTGGAGAATGCACTTTGTACAGGCAACCAGATGGAGAACCATGAACAACTCTTCAGAATTCATCTAAAATCATACCAGGATTCAAACAGGTTTAAAGTATCTTGCACGATGCATTTAACAACACGCCAGGGAGCAATTTATTTCATGCATCTTCAGCACCCTCTTGTCTTAGTAATACTCTCCCCCTCTCCAAAAGCTGTTCTGAAAATTTGGTCCACTCCTTCACACGGTGTTTTAGATTACTCTGTGAGGCACTGTCTTCTTTAATGCATGAATCTATATTTTAAGTCATACATACACTTCACATGGATACAGCCATGACTCTCTGCACTTAACAAATTCTTTTTTACTAAACAGACATCCACATAAAGTACACCTTTTCATATGGCCCTACTTTGATGCATATATTTAAATGCATGCACATGTACAAAAAAAGATACATATTCGCATGGGCTTGCACATCTATGTCTCTTGCCCATGCTGCACGCAGCCTTGATTGTGTGACCGTTATTAAATGGGTACACTCCCACACCTCTGATTTATTGCCGTGTGCCTGGGCTTGGGGTTGAGGTGTCTGTGGGTGATTGAAGGTACAAAAACACACACACACACACACACACACACACAACAAAAAAAACCTTGACAAAACTGCAGTCTGTGCAGTAGGCGGAGAGTTGAGATCCCTGCGGGCCTTGGCAAAGAAAAAAGGGGAAAAAAAAAAAAAAAGGCTGCCTCAACTCAGCCTCGGAGTTTATTCTCAGGCTCAAGGGACGTTGCCCACTCAGATCCTGCTCTTGGGAGAGGAAAGGCCAGGGGAATCTGCCTCTCTCGCCTGTGGATGCGCGCCTCTTCTTTCCCACAGCTGCACCGGGCTGCTGCTCATGAACGCCTCGGTTTCCAGCTGGATGCTTCTGCAATTTCTGCGCACGGCGCACCTCCCTCTCTCTCTCTCTCTCTCTCTCTCCAGCCGCTTTGCCCAAGCCGGGAGCTTGCAGCCTCCCCCGCTGCCCATCTTCATCCCGACCCCGGAGTCTCCCTCCGAGGGGGGAGGGCGGGAGAGGCAAGAGCCCCGTTTACACGCGCCCCGCCGCAGACCCGAAACACCGAGGACTCCATCGAAGGAGCAGGATGGGGCCTGAAGGCGGGTGGGGGGCCGTACGAGGGCTTTCTTCCTCGGGAGCAAGCGGCCCGCGGACGATAAAGTGCGCGCCTTCCCTTCCCCACCCCCACCCCTCCCTCGCAGGCCACACGCGCGCCCCTCCGCCCCCGAACCGATCTCCGCCCCGAGTCTTCGGGGGAGCGTGTGGGGGGGGAGGGAGGGGGGAAACAAAGCAGCAGACATTACCATGGCTGAGCCTCGGATCAGCTGGGCGTGCAGGGGAGCCGCTCAGCCCACCCGGCAGTAAGGGCGCTCGCGATTGGAGGAGAAGGAGGAGGCAGGAGGGCGAAGCGGCCCAGCCGGGGGAAGCCTTCCCCGCCAAGCCCGGGCCTCGCGCGGTGGGGGGGGGGGGGGAGAGAGGGGTAGTGCGCGGGCCAGGCCGGCGGCTCGGCCAACCTGAGCTTCTTTTTTTCTCCTTTGCAGCACGGCCTTTCGGCTACGTCAGGAGGCATCCTAACCTTTGAGAAGAAGAAAAAAAGCTGGGAAGAAGACATGCCTCTGAGCATCTGCAGAGGAACCGCCTCTCCTTCCCAATTCTGCCCCTCCCGCTCTCTACCTCCCCTGTCCTATTGTTTCTTTTCTTTTTTATTTTCCTTATATGTATCCATGTATTCATAATTATGTTTTTACTTATACCTATTATCTTGTAAGTAATTGGCAAAAAATTGGCAAAATAAATAAAAAATAAATAAAAGTGAACCAAGAAAAAAATACCAGAGCATCTTCTTGACTGGTCTGGAATGATTCTTCACGTACATTTCCCACCAAAGTACTGTAGAGTCAGCTGAATTAAATCGAGATCCCACCTTGGGACAGATATGTGTGATATATAAAAAACAAATATATATATATATTTATAGATATATTGATAGATATATTGATATATATAATATATATATTTGTTTTCTGAGGTTTTCGTGGGTATTTGTATGTGGATCTTTGGTTATTCAGATTTTCTCCCGCATAAAATTGGAAGTATTTTGGCAACGTTTCGACGAAATCTCATTCGTCATCTTCAGGCTTGTGTCTTCGGCTTTGTGCTTCTCGGAGTAATGTGAGCTTGCAGCTGTTTTTTCCTTTTAACTGCCAGTGGGGGTGTGACTGTACAGAGCCGAAGAAACAAGCCTGAAGATGATGAATGAGACTTCATCGAAACGTCGCCTAGATACTTCCAATTTTACGCGGGAGAAAACCCAAATAACCAAAGATCCACATATATATATGTTTTGTTAAGTTTTCGCGGGTACTTACATGTGCACTGTTCATCTTCCTTCGGGTATTATCCCACATCTATGTAGTGCTTTTAAAGTTGTAGCAACGTTTCAGCAGAATCTCATCTGCCATCATCAGGCTTCTGTATTGAGTTCGTATGTGGGTCAGGCTATCACAGCCGTTAGTTTTAAATTTGAGGCTAGCCTACTGTTGTCCCAGGAT